>CM076445.1:600000-805000 GCA_038419695.1 Scomberomorus guttatus
AGAAGCTTGGCCGTAGCATCTGTGCCACACTGGTGACTGAACGATCTGGCAGAGTCTGGAGAGATGAACTGGGGTTTTATACTGCTGGCTTGTAAAGTTGATTAGTAGATGAGCTGCAGGTGTTCAAATTGAATGGGAGAGGGAAATCAGGAGGCCACGCCCAGCATGCGCCCACACACACAAACACAGAGAGAGACAGACTGGGGACAAACATGAAACACTAGGAAGGGAAAACCATGGGAAAAACACAGGGAAGGGAGAAGTATAACTGTTACCCCTCGGGTAAATACTGAAATTGGGAAGACACCTTCCATCACTTTGCACCCTATAAATGGAATAAATTACAGAGGATTTAAGAACTTGAATGTCTTATCCCACTGGACGATTTAACCCCTTCAGACCTGCATTTTTTCTGCTGGGCAAAACAATTTATTTTAACTGACTCCTCTCCAACATAAAAACAAACTTGTGGATGTTTTCATGTATTCTCATTTTTGATGAGCAGCCTTGAAGCAGTTTTGTTGTGGCACAAAGCACATGTGGATGTTGCACTTGTCACAAAAGATGTGTGTTTTTCCTGTACAGTTTGGCATTTTGCATCTGCTAGCCTCTTTCTTTCTATCATAATTTGGCATGTGGTCAACCATGTCATACTGCACTTCAGGTAGAGGCCTTACATCCTGGACTGCGAACTGGTCTCTGGGGGACATGCTCTGGTTCTGGAGACATACTGGGCCATCAAATTGAAGATCTCATCTGGTATATACCGTTTGAAGTATTCATAGGGTCTCATATACCGTTTGAAGTATTCATAGGGTCTCATGGGATAATCCTCATGAATTGGAGGATTCTCAAAAGAAGTGTCAATGATTGTAGTGAACGGCCTGTGACGCCACTTGATTTCTTCCTTCCTGGTTACTGTCATCTCCTCCTGTCCTCCTCTGTCCTCCTCCGGTCCTCCTCCTGTCCCTGTACTGTCTGTCTCCTCTATCCCAATCTCATCTGCCACATCAGTCTCAATCTCATCTGCCACATCAAGTTCTTCCGGCATGCATGTAACCTCTCCACTGTCCCTCTCTGAATCTAATAACAAAACAATCACATTTTTACTCATTTTATGTATTCTCACTCTTGAACTGTTATGTGTTCCATTTAGATCTTACATATAAGACATTAAATTGATGAAAACCACATACGAAGAATTAAAAACACTCTTAATTTACCACCTATCTCAGTCCTTGTCTTTGAATATATTATCACTTTTAACAGTTACAATTATGCTGACAGCAAATTTGTTTGGCCAACATGAACATAAATGCATATTTTTGATTGAAAATGGGCACTTACTCCTCCCTCTCTGCAGTTCGTGAACGTCACAACTCTAATGTCCATTTTTAACCTCGAGTCTATTAAGTGATGTCTGATTGTTTCTGATGCTGTATGGGCTTTTGTTTGTCTGGCTGTGTGCTGTATGTCTTTGTCCTTTTTGTTATGCCTGGCTATGCTTGTTTTCTTTCCCTCTGTACTCAGGTCTCTCTCGCAAAAGAGATCTCGATCTCAATAACATTACCTCATTAAATAAAGGTTAACAATATTGATTGTCAAGAATATGAATTTGAAACCGTAGGTGGATTTGTAAAAAAAAAACAAAAAACATGTAAACTGATTTTTGAAAATGATTTAAGGATTTAAGTTAATTTACTGAAAAAATTAAAATGGATATTCTGTCACATCCCTTTCAATTGAGTTTTTTTGTCTTTCTTTACAAGACAAAAAACAAAACATGCACGTATATATAGTCAGCAATTAGTAGGAAGTGTACAGGCCTCTGCTCTGAATGACTTCAGCACATCTGCGGCCACAGGACAGCACTAGTCTCTCACACTGCTCTGGTGTGATTTTGGTCCACTCTTCTTCCAGTCTCCTCCACAGTTCGGTGACTGTAGTGGGTTTCTTGGCCATAACTTTGTCACCAAGGATTTTCCTGAGGTTCTCTATTGGGTTGAGATCAGGACTCTGGGCAGGCCATGTCATTATTTCAATTTTCAGTTTTGCTGTGTGACATGGAGCGTTGTCCTGCATAAACACTGCGGGCTGATTGGGTGATGAACGCAGGGAAGGAACCATATGTTGTTGAAGAAGGTTCTGATAAACATTTGCATTTACTCTGCCATGTAGCTGTATAAGAGGCCAAACTCCTGCTGCAGAAAACATGCCCCAAACCATGACACTTCCTCTTCCAACTTTCACTGACTTCTTTACACACTCTGGGTTCAGTCTTTCTCCAGTTTGTCGCCAAACATAATGTTTCCCATCGGACCCAAATACATTAAACTTGCTTTCATCACTCAAGTCAACTTTGGACCAGTTCTCCTCTGTCCACACAACATGCTCCTCAGCAAAGCTTAGTCTAACCTTTTGATTCTTTCTGCTAATGAGAGGTTTGGTCACTGCAGAGTGGGCTTTCAGTCCAAATGCTCTTAAACGTCGAGACACTGTATGACGAGACAGATCCTTACCTTGTTCAGCGCTGAACTGGCGAGCAATTCCAGCTGCAGTGTGGAAACGATTGCCCATTGAGATCCTTCGCAGTATCCTGTCCTCTCTTGTATTTGTCTTCCGTGGACGACCAGCCTTCTTGGGGGACTTGAATGAGTTTGTGATGTTGTAAAGATTCAATATTCTTGAAATCACAGATTTGGAACAACCAACTTGTCTTGCTATGGATGATAGGGTCATCCCTTTGGCCTTCATCTGGACAACCTGCTGCCGGAGGCTTTCAATCACTTTAGAACGGCCCACCATGAAACTGGAACTTAGGCTGCCAGTTAAATAGACAGATAATCAAGGAAATTAGCACCAGGTGCCAGATTAACACCAATAACTGGGAGGTATCTGAAAGTGTTCTCTAATTTTGATCAGTGTGTTTTCTGCAAAATAATGTTTTTTGTTGAAATGCCTTAGTTATTTTGTGGAAAAAGTGTTCTAGTAGCATGGTATAGACACAACAAAAAGTCCTTCAACTGTTGAGCAGTGAAGATGACATTACTTCAGAAAAAAACAGTTGTTTATAAATTGTTCTCTAATTTTGATCTCCAGTGTACATACACACACATACATACATATATATACATGCATACATACATGCACACACACACACACACACACACACACACATATATATATAACCATACCATTGAACAGGACTGATTTCTTCAACAATACTTTTCAAACACTCACTTTATGGAAAATGTTTTTCGTGACTGATTTGATTGACGTATTTAAGATAATAGCATAACAGATAACAGATGGCATAGCAGAATTGTGACTTTATTATGGGTAATGATTTATTCTAAAGCGGGGGGATCAAACTCAATTTCATCCTGGGCCACATCAGCATTATGGTAGCTTTCAAAGGTCCGGTTGTAAATGTAAGACTACATAAATGTATCTACTTGTCATCATATTACATAATTGCCTCTGCATTCGATTATTATTGATTTTAGTAATCACTTAATAATTAATAGCTAGTTCTAAAAGCAGAATTCTAGGAAAAATAATGGCAAGCAGACATTCAGGTGTACAACTATTATAACTATTATTATATTACAACTATTATTATTAGTTTTATTAATAACTTAATAACTAGCTCTGAAAGAAGAATTCTAGGAATATACATTTTACACACACACACACATATATATACACACGTATATATAGACACACACACATGATGTTGCATGATGTTCATGTTTGCATAAATGCAATTCAAGCACAATGGTCTCATATTTCCCTCAGGAAAAATGAACATGTATTTCTCAGTCCAGTCATCCTTAAATGCATGTTTTTCACTGTATGGATAGCAATACCAGTCTCTTAGTCAGTCCATCACTTTGGGCCAGACTGAAATATCTCAACTACTGGATGGATTGCCATAAAATTTTGCTCTTTCGTGCTCTCCATAGGAGGAATTTTATTAATTTTGGTGACCTCCTGACTTTTCATCAACCATTTCAAGAACCATATATAATTTTAAATGTACAGAGAAGGCAAAGGTCCATGTGTGCTCAGTTAAGAACTGGTACTTTACAACTGGCAATTAAGGTAGGCAGATATAAAGGTATTCCTGTGATCTTGAAAAAACCTGATTTGTTTTGGTTGTCTGAAGCTGACATGTTGAGTTGGCTTTTTAATATGGAGATTTTTCTTTTAGCCAGATTTATAGGAGAGGCTTGGCTGCTAAAAAAGAGAGCACTGTATCCATCATAACAGGACATCTCTGCCATGTAAACTAAATGTTCTGAAATGTTCTTTTTCAATCTGTGGAACTGTACATCTGTCATGTGACCATCCTGGTTATTATTGTCTAGTGTCTTGTAAGCCCATATAGGCTGGGCATCAGAAAGTTGACAGAAAGATGTCATCAGAATGACATCTTTCTAACAAGGTACTTGTTACCTTTTTTTGTGGAAAAACCATATCAGACACAAATTATTATTCAAAGCAGTGTATTTCATGTGTCTAAAAAACCTGTCTGGAAGGGACCTTTAACATATTCAGATTTAACCAAGAGCGTTGTTTGGAGACTGCAATATGCTGTGAGATGTTTCTAACTTTATATCTGAAACACCTGTCAGTAACACAGAGTGCCTTCACTGCTTTGGTGACATTAAACCCAACATGTTGTAGTAACATAGGAGTCCCACAACATGGCAGTATTTTTAATCTTTTGTATGCTGTGAATGCAAAGGCGACACCTACTGCACACAGAGTGCACCCAATTAAAAACGTTCCAGCAAAGACAAATGATGATGCCCCTGAAGGATTAATGGTGAGGCTTTTTATTATAATATTACAAGATATACTATTAAAAACGTAAAGCTGTTTTGGCCCCATATACGGTAGGCTCAAAGTGGACACCCTCCAGAATGATATTATTGTATATACCTTCTTGTGTGAAGTTTGTGAGCTGACAGTCAGGTAGGGTAGTGTTTACTTTCATTTTGTTAGCTAAGCAGGTGACTATAGGTCCAAAACATACCAGAGGAAATACTGACTGGAAATGATTCGAAATATGGTTAACAAATAAAACAGAGTACTATTTAACAACCGCCACGACAAACTTTTAAAGCTAATTAAGTTACATTTTGACGACTTATTTGGATTTTCACATGTATTTTAGCCTTTCAACTAGTGACAGAGACTATTTATTTGTTGCCGAACCATCAATAACAAAATTAATCATGTTTATTGACTCTGCTCTAATTCATCGGAAGCTTAAATGGACATAAAATAAACTAAATTGCCAAAATGTTGCCTTATAGGACGAAATGGATGCCGACTAAAACAGTAGTGTATGCACTGGGCCTCTACAAAACGTTATTGAATCCGTGTTGAAGGAATTCATTAAAAAATATATTTTATTTTCTATAATTACATTTTAAAATGCCAATAAAAAACAATACTGTAAACTGCCAATTAAAGCAGTTTAATGTTAGTGCGTTTATATTCCAGAAACTAGTTCCAAAATCACCATTTTACTCTGAAACATTGGAGGAGAGACTTCACTCGACGATTTCTGAAAAACTATACAAGTCACCAGCGAAATACGGACCCACAGTGACCTCAACTCGACTCTCTTACTGTTTCATCATGGAAAACGTGAGAATTTAGGCAGTTTAAAATCATTCAAAGACTTTTTTCAAGCTGTTTTATTCGACGCCTCAGCTGTATTTGAGGCGTCGAAGCAACAACTGACTTTCATTCAGTGGTAGTTTGTTCAGTAAAACATAAAAACAAATATTACATTTACAAATTTAAAGTAAGATCTTCAGTGTATACATTGCTGAAATGTAAAGACAGAAGTAACTGCAAAATCCTGAACTGACTGTTGATTTACAAGCAAACTGTTACAGTTTGCAGTAACCATTCAAACTCCTTCAGAAAAATAAAACATTGCTTAGTACACAGTGATGCATTTAACCACCACCTTCAGTAAACTGCTGAAATGCTCAGTGTAACAGCAGTTTGCAAAGTTTTGGTTTAAAGATGCCAAAGTTTCTACTTTCAACCTGATATTTTTGTCAAGAAAAAAGCCCCCATTCATTACTTTATTAAACAGTTCATAAATGATCATTATTTTCTGTAGTAAAGTCAACTTTACTGTGATATTGCTGCAAAAACAGTAAAGCTGTTATGCATATGTGCATGCAGATTAGAAAATATCTTGTTTATTTAAAAGGACAAGTTCACAAGTCTGTCTTAAAACAATAGTCAGGAGCCCAAATGAACACTGAAACAGGTTTTTCTTGCCATAATCATTCCTCCTGTTCATACTGACCATTAGAAGATCCCTTCATAATGCACTTACAATGTTAAGTGATGGGGGCCAAAATCCACAGTCCTCCTCCTGTGCAAATGAGTCAAATCAAGTAGATATCTTTCAATGTTACAGTCTTTCTAGTGCCAAAGTCCCTGTTTTTGTTACTATACTTCCACCGCAGCTCAACAGGGAAACACTGTCTGAGGAAACACAAAGAGGGAATTTGATGCTAAAAAGACTGTAAATGTGGCAGCCTCATATAAGCTTCAGATAAATATTTAAATGCATTTTTGCACAAAATGACTGTGTGGACACACTGTGGATTTTGTCCCCCATCACTTACATTGAAAGCACCTTTGAAAGGGACCTTTTAATAGCCAGTATGAACAGGAGGAATGATTACAGCAAGGAAAACCTCTTCTAGTGAAAAATTGTAAAACCTCTATCCTTTTAGGAAAACATCAGTGTGCACAGCAGGTTCAAAAGATGAACTAATTTATTTAATGTTCAGTTTAGTTGAGTTGTGTTGAGTTAAGTAGAGTCCCATCCTAAACTGTACATTAATGGTTACAGATGTGTGATGTGCCAACTCACCTCCATGATCACACCTACTGGAGGAGAGAGCCCAGCAGAAGCCAAATGAGCACCAACACCAACAAGGTAAAACTCTTGGCTTGACAGTGAAAGTGTGTATCCTGTTAGATTTGTTAGGAGCTTGTGCTTATTTGAAATATTATTTAGAATGTTGTCTTTAGTTTTTTGTGTAATACTTTATCATTTTCAGCGACTATAGGCGTAATTGTCCATAACATCAGTGAATATATGCAGGCTACATATTATAAAATGTTAATGCAGGATTGAGGGAAAATCAACACTCACAGTCACATGGTCAAGTCAAGTCAAGTCAGTCAAGTGTACTTTATTGTCAAAAATCTATGTAACAGGGTTAGCACAGAAGTTTGAAATTGCGTTTGACCAGTCTCCAATGTGCAGTTTAACTAAACATAAATGTAATATTTACAAAAATCACCTGGACTATAAAAACACACACACACTCACACACACACACAATATTTACCAAAAATCACCTGGACAATAAAATACACACACACTCTCTCTCTCACATACATACACACACACACACACACACACTATTTACAAAAATCACCTGGACAATAAAATACACACACACACTCACACACACACAATATTTACCAAAAATCACCTGGACAATAAAATACACACACACTCTCTCTCTCACATACATACACACACACACACACACACACACACACACACACAAGCAGCAGCAGAGAGTACAATCAGTGGTCATATAGGTTGAGACCTGTAGTACAGATGCAGTATAAAGGTGCAAAGGGTAAAGTGCAACGGCATGGTGAATCAATATTATATTTGTTCATGGAATGATCAATATTCAAGGAATGTTTTCTTGAAATGTTCATGTACTTTTCATCTGTGAGTTCAGGAATCTGACAGCTTGTGGAAAGAAGCTGTTTCCCCGTCTACTTGTGCGCTTCCCTGACTGTAGTAAGGAGAACAGTTTGTGCGCTGGGTGAGTGGGGTCTTTGATAATGTTCATCGCTCTCTTGGAACAGTGTGAAGTGTACAGGTCCTGAATGGCTGGTAGTGGTGATCTGATGATCTTTTCTGCTGTCCTCACCACCCTCTGCAGCGCCTTCTTGTCTGCAGCTAGACAGCTGCCATGCCAGACAGAGACACTGCTGGTCAGGATGCTCTCAATGGCACCCCTGTAGAATGTGGTGAGTGCAGATGTGGGGAGGTCGGCTCTTCTCATCCTCCGCAGGAAGTGGAGTCGTGTGTGCGCCTTCTTGACCAGGGCGGTGGTGTTGGTAGACCATGAGAGATCATCTGTGATGTGCACTCCCAGGAACTTTGTGCTTTTCACAGACTCCACTGCACTGCCGTTAATGATCAGTGGGATGTGTGTTGGTTGTTTTTTCCTGAAGTCCACAGTAATCTCTTTTGTTTTGTTGACATTGAGAAGCAGATTGTTCTTCTCACACCAGTTGATGAGTTGCTGTACCTCCTCTCTGTATGCTGAGTCATCGTTGTCTTTGATGAGGCCAACCACTGTTGTGTCATCTGCAAATTTGATGATGTGATTCGTTTCAAATCTGGCACAGCAGTCGTGGGTCATCAGCGTGAACAGCAGGGGGGATAGCACACATCCTTGCGGGACCCCGGTGTTTATGATGGTGGTCGCTGAGGAGTTGTTTCCGACTCTGACTGTCTGCGGTCTGCCTGTTAGAAAGTCCAGCAGCCAGTTGCACAGTACTGATGCCTATTGTACTCAGCTTGTTCACCAGATGTTGGGGGATAACAGTGTTGAACGCAGAGCTGAAGTCAATGAACAGCATCCGCGCGTGACTGTTTTTGTTCTCCAGATAAGCCAGGCAGAGGTGGAGTGCTGTTGCTATGGCGTCATCAGTGGAGCGCTTGGGGCGGTAGGCAAATTGGTATGGATCCAGGGTAGTGGGGAGGGTGGATGTTATGTGGGCTTTTACCAGTCTCTCAAAGCACTTCATCATGATGGGATGGGGTGTCATGTTGGTAACCCTGGGACAAGCATGAAACCATGCACCTTGTCAGAGGTTACCAACAAATGTAGACACTGAAAATGTCTTTTTGATGACATCTAGTGGTGGAAGAAGTCCTCAGATCCTTAATTCAGATCCTTTACTTAATTAAAAGTAGCAATAGAGTAATGTGAAAATACTCCATTATAAGTGAAAGTCCTGCATGAAAAATCCTACTTAAGTAAAAGTACATAAGTATTAGCAGCTTGATGTAGTTAAAGTATTGCAGTAAGAGTAGTGGTTTGTTCCCTCTGACTGATATATTATTATATATGACATCATTAGATTATTAATACTGAAGCATCAGTGTGTAAGCAGCATGTTACTGTTGTAGCTGCTGGAGGTAGAGCTAGTTTGAACTACTTTATATAGAGTTAGCTAGTTTAGTCCAGTGGTTCCCAACCTAGGGGTCGGGCCCCTCCAAAGTGTCACCAGATAAATCTGAGGGGTTGTGAGATGATTATGGGAGAGGGAGAAAAAGGAGGAGGAGAGGTTTTTGGTGAAATATTGGATCATTTATTGAAATGAAACCATGTGGGAAGTTTAGAGGGAAAAATCACTATTTGGTGGAGCTATTAACAACTCATACACATCTGAAACATGACCCCGACTACACACTGCTTTTTGTAAGACGACAAATCTACAAAAACAAAGAATCTGATTAATAAACCAATCATTATTAATCATCAATTATTTAAGGTTTACACTAAAGCATTACACTGTGACCCTCTATTTGGGATTAAAAAACAGTCTGAAAAGTTATAAAATAGAAAGAAATCATCGCTCAGTTGTTTTATTGGGTCATTTGTGTCACTTTAGAGTTCAGATTGTGTGCTACTTTGATGGCAGCTGTGTGTCGTGTTGCATTCAGAGCTGTAGTAATTCTGCCTTTGTATCCTCTGAACGTACGCCAGGGATCACAATGGACTGAAGGTTGCATCATGGACTCTCAGAGAACATGAGCATATTAGGGGAAAAGGTGTTTTATTTAATTATGTAATGAAGGTAAACTGTTGGGGGGAAAATTGATCTTTCCTTTGTTTTATGTTTGTTACATTAAACTTATCATTTGAATTTTACCTGAAGAGTATCAAGTAAAGTTTTACTGTGAGAGTCAGCTGAGATATTGGAGAGAAGAAAGCTCTGTTCTAGCCGCGCCTCAGTTCATGAGGATGAGATGGACATCAAGTATGAAGCATCCTCTGCCGGAGAAATGGTGGGAGGCAGAAAGTGTCTGTGTCCTATCCTGTGAGAATACAGCTCCTGAAGACTGAAGTTTGTGTGGAAGTGTGAAACAGACGGGCGTCTCACCTTGCAGCCCTGAACCTCGTTCAGTGGTGAGATAAGTTGAAGGTAAGATTTTCATCATCAGTGATCAGGTCAAAACATTACATGACCATCCCTGATGTGACCCTGCAGTCCAAGCATTACCCAGGACAAGATGTCTGTTTGCATAGGAGATTACACTTCCTCCTCTCCACTGTTGCCATGGCAGCCAGTCACAACACAGAGCCAAGTTGTCAAGATGTGTTCCTGATAAAAGAAGTGTAATTCCTCATATTGTCCTCTCTCCTTCTCCTGGGAACAGCAGTTGTTTGTACTACAAGCAGATGACCCACTGATTGTTTGTCCTCCTGCAGGTCATCATGCGCCGCTTAGACGATGACGTATTGTTCCGCCGGCTACGCGTATAGTTCCGCCCCGGTCTGTGTTTTACACTAAGTTATCAGTAAGTTTGATGTGTCGCTGCTGCTTCAGAGACCAGTGGGAGTGGTTGTATGATACCCCCAAATGTCATGGAGTGGAAGTGTGTGCTGTGTGCTGAGTGTTACAAGTCTGATTTCCTTTATGACTGTGGTCAGTGGGGGCTTGTAGATTGGGCTCTAGCAAGTCCACCAGGAAATTGTTTAGTTAAAGTGGTAAGATCCTCACACATCTGGTCTCATCATCAGTTTAGTTCATTCAACATTTATTTGTTTAGGGACAACTAATGCATTTATAGCCTAAGCTAATTTTCAATGCCCATCCCTAGATGGGCCTTCAAAATACATAAAACTCAACATTAAAATATATCTGGAACTGCACAAGACTCAACAATACAAATACATACGTTAAAGCACAAAACCCAACAAGAAAGTACATACAGAGAAGCACAAAACACAAACAACTCGAATAACGGTACCATAAAAGTTTCATAAAACAAGCACCTGATCACTCATGACTACATGGCTGAACCCTCTTTAAAAACTGTTAGAATTAAGTTTAAAATTGAATGCCTTTAACAACAGACACATGCATGAAATATGTGGCATTTGCTGTGTGAAACAGTATACAAACATTAAAAATAATTAGAACATTTGCAGTATATTAGGTATACTTAAAGTTGTTCCATTTTAGCACAGTCAAGTATACACACAACACAATTAAAGTAGGGCTTTAATTTTCAACTTTAATACTATTTAAGTGTAAAAGTACAAAATGAGTTGTTGCATTTTAGCACACTTTAACTACACTATTTAATAGTCTGGACGCAAGTACTTTAGTGTGCTGTAGCATACTAACATTTAGTATATTTTTGTGTATTATTTTATCACTGGGGCTTAGAGTAATAAAATATGTTTACATTTTTTAAATGCGTCATTTTTGCATTGGCAGCAGTTATCTTAAAAGTGCAATTTAAATATTGAACTCAAATTGTACTAATAATATTTCACAGCAGTGTATTTATTAAGAGTACACGATATTTAAATTTAAATTAAATATACTATTGAGTATTTCATGATTATACTTTCAATCACATTTATATAAATGTACTTGAAACATACTTTGCAATATTTCAATACATATATTTTTTTTTTTTTTTCACTTGACCCTCTAGATAAATGTTCCTGTGTAACTACTGAGATACTACGACTACTGAGTCAGTTTGCTGATTTATGGGTATTCTCTACTTATTCTACTGTATGTCTTATCATTCACCATTACCCTGTAATTACCACTTGTGGCCACAGTAGCCATTGTTCAGCAAAAGTTACAGTCTCACTTAAAGTAGCTAATTTCAGCTACTTTCTCTGTCTTCTCCATGATATATAGGCTCATAGTTTTCCTTTAATTATTAACAGTCTAGTAATCATACAGTTGGAGTCATCCCTGTCTCTCTGTGTAACTAACAGGTTGGTGCGAGCAGGAAGAGACTGAGGGAGCAGCAGAGCACCTCCAAACGTGCCCACAGTGGTCCAAACTGCTCTATCCTGATCCATGATACATCCAGTTCAACAGCAATACTGCATCAGTCTAAAGGGTGTAACTGAACTAGTCTGACTTGTTTCCTCTTCTCCTCCTCTCTGTCTCTCTAAAAGGTTCAGGGAAGGACAGCAGAAGGAAGGCAGCAGGAGATCCAGCCCAGAGCCCCCCAGGAGCACGTGGATGACATTCAGCATGATGATGTCACGGCCCCGCCCCTCTGGCCCGGCCCTTACGGACCCCAGCCTGGTGGACTCCGGATATATATAGGTTTTAACTTTCATTCCTATTTAGTATGTAGATATGTTTTAACTCTTTCATTCCTTTTCAGCATGTAGATACATTTTGTAACTCTGTTTAACTCTTTGACTGATACCTTCTAGACTTTGTTTGAAAAAATCTAACAAAAAGAGATGGTAATTCTTTACACACAGACATGTTCAACCTCTTTTCTTTCACTTATTTCTAAAGTTTTCAAAAAACCCCACAAGTTCTACAAAATCATTTTAGATGTTGCTTTTTTTAACTATTTAATTTATTTTGAATATAAGTCTTAAGTCTTTTAAGTCTTTGACAGCTTCTACACATTCTTTGAAAAACAAAAGAAATAATGGTAAGTCAGACACGCTGCAACTCTTTTCCTTCCAACTCACTCCTTTCACTTTGGTGCTTTTTTTTCCATTTTTCCATAAGTTTTGTCCATATTTTTTTCTGTCTTGTGGTGAACTCGTCATAATGACTAAAAGAAGGAAAGATCTTTAAGAGGGTCTGTAGACAATGTTCCATTCAAATATTTTGTTGCTGCTGTGCACCGGTCAGTATTTAATGACTTTAGAAGTGAAAAACATTATCTGATAAAGTTGCTGATTACCATTAAAGTTATTTGGTTATGTTTAAAGTTATTGAATTATCAACAGTTGGAAAAATGAAAACCTGAAAACAGGTCAGTGTTTAACAGTTTGTTCACTATATGAAGAAAAGGAAACATATATTTGGATGGAACATTGTCAAAGGGTTAGGGTTAGGGAGGGTTAGACCCTCCTAAAGATCTTTCCTTCTGTTTCTGTCAAACGTAGTAATATTAGCAGTAATTAGTGTGACAAATATTTCAGCTGTAGCAATTAAAGTGTGTAATAACTATTACTGTTTTATTGTTTAAATTGAAATTCTTTCTGGACAGGAAAAAATATCTTAAGGTTTGGATGGGATCACTTAAGTTGATCTTATCTTATAATGACTTTGTAAAAAAAGGGAAGGGTTTCAAGAGGGTCTGGAGGCAATGTTTCATTCAAATCCTTTTTACTGTCGTGCATATGTCAGTATTTAATGAGGAAGACAAATGTTCATCATTAATATTTCTTACTGGAATCAATTTAACTGTGTCTGCATATACGTTTTTAAGTGTATGTTTTGGATGGAACATTGCAATAGGGTTAGGGAGGGTCAGACCAGTATAATGGGATCATTTCACCCAGTATCAAAGTTGAAAGACGAAGTGGGAATTTACACATCAAGTATCTTTACAGGTATTGGGGAGTACTGCTGCATATGTTTAAAAAAATTGTATAAAGCCTTTTGTGACTCCAGAGGGAGCTGTCCAAAGTCTGATGAATTTCCTCAAGTGAATTTAAGTTGATACAGCTTAAAAATAGAAACATTTATTTCACTGATGGGTAGCAGTACTATAATTTTAAAAAATGATTTCAAAAAGTCATGCGAACTGAGAGTGGTGATGTTATCAGTAGCAGCAGTTGTATCAGTAGTATTAGAGGCATTTCAGCTCTCTGTAGTAGTAAGAGACTGTATTAGTAGGTGTGATGGATGTCTTACTGGCTCCTCAGAATCAGGAGTGATAACATTACTAACAACTAATAGATGGACTAGTACAGTAGTAGCACTTAAAGTGTTTGTAGTAACTAAGTTTTGTCCAAATTGTTTTCTCTCTTGTGGTGAACTCGTCATAATGACTTTGTAAAAGAAGGAAAGATCTTTTAAGAGGGTCTGTAGACAATGTTCCATTCAAATGTTCTTTGCTGTTGTACACAGGCCAGTATTTAATGGAAAACAAGTGAAAAATGTTCCTTCATACTAATTCTAAATAATAACTACTTTTTTGTTTATGTCTCAGTATATTGATGAGCAATTAAAAATTTTGCCAGAAAATAGGCCAGCATTTGATAGCTTATTTAACAACTGTCTTGTTACGTGATGACAATATGAACAACAAGACACATATTTGGATGGAACATTGTCAAAGGGTTAGGGTTAGGGAGGGTTAGACCCTCCTAAAGATCTGTACTTCTGTAACAAAGTTATAACACAACAAGTTTAGATGGAACATTTCATTCATTAATGAGCAGCAGTAGTTGCATTATTTGTAGCAGATTTTATAACTGTGGTAGTTTCAATAGCAACAGCAGTATTAAAATACCTTTTGAAAGGGAAACTATAAAATGTATCAATAATCTAAAAAAAGGCTAATACAGATATTAAAAAGTCATGTAGAAAGTATCAATAGTATTAATAATAACAGTAGCAGCAGTTCTATCAGTCAGTAGGTCATAGATGGACTACTAGTAGCTCTTAAAGTGTAATTTGTTAATTACTAATTACTTTAAGTCAATTTGATGAAATCATTTTGTAACTTGGTAATAACTTCAAATTCCTTGTATGTTTGAGAAGAGAAGATCTTTAAGAGGGTCTGTAGACAATGTTCCATTTGAATTTTCTTTATTGTTTTTTATAGATCATTATTTAATGGCATTATTTAAAGACATAGAGAAAAATTATTTGGTCATATCTCAGTATGTTAACTGATGAGCATTAGAAACACATGTCCAGAAGCTGTAGACCTCTGATAGATGGTTAAACTACATCACTATATGACAAACAGGACACATATATTTGGATGGAGCATTGTCAAAGGGTTAGGGTTAGGGAGGGTTAGACCCTCCCTAACGGTCCCTAAAGGTCTTTCCTTCTGCTTTTAAACAGCATTTAAAAGAGAAACTATAAAATGTGTTACTGTCCAACGTCCACAGAATCTGGCTGTGTCGCATTCTGGTTGAGTTCCGACTCAGTCACGGTTTACAGTTGTTTTGGTGAACTACTGGAGCACGCCACACCATCTTATGTCCTGTAGTGAATATAAAATAGCCAGATTATGCATTGGCTTTGTAAACCCTGATAGACTTAACAGACCATGTTATGACCAGACTTATTGTTTCAATGTCAGTGTATTGATGGAGGAGAAAGTTCTCTTAGAAAGTGCAGACTTTGGCAACTAGAGGTCAGGAGTGCACAGTCCCAAACCTCTACTATGTTGATCACGGTGATGTATTTTAGTTAATTAAGACATTGTAATGAGCTTAATGGAGCTTGTGTAATATTTGTGTGTTTCATTCTTTCTTTACAGCTTCAGGGTTTCTATATTGTTCAGATATTTTAAAAAAAAAACCTAATTCACATCGTCCTTCAGACCATTTTGGACCTAGTAACAGTATTAGAAGTAGTAGTAGCAGTAACAGCAGAAAACACAGCTAGAGGCAAACAGGCATTTTGTATCCATCATAAAGTTGTAGTGTAAGTCCAATAAATGTTATTTAAATTGTATGCTTCTGCATTTTGATGTTTTGTCACACTAACAGACAGTAGTAGTAAGAAAGTGTGTAAACTCACATCTTCAAAAGAAAACAGCATCAAAATATATTCAAGAACAAACATTATTAAAATTATCTATGAGCTGTGATGACCACTGTTGTGTCATTTTGTGTTGCTGTGTGGTTCATCTGTCTCTGTTCACTCTGCAGGTGGATTGTTAGTGTAACCTGGCAGACCTGAGGGCCCCAGTGTGTCTCTCTCTCTCTCTCTCTGTCACTCTGCTGCAGCAGCTGCCCTCTCTCCCTTTTCCCTTCAGCCACCCATTTGTTTTATTTACTATGTTGCTTTAAGTTTATTCTTATGTCTGGTTTCGCATCTTACATCACCCCCCTACACACACATCCATCACTCATCCACTCTTACACCACTGACTATACTGACATACACACCCCACTACTTATTAATCCTTAATTGGCATTTGAATTTACTCAATTTGGTTTAATTTAGTTAATAAACGATCTTTTGTTAAAACTTAACACTGGTGTGTCTCCCTTTTGTTGTGGCCACTTGAGCCAGGTCATAACAGAGCTGAACTGAATTGAGCTGAATCCAGTCAAAGTGGTTATAACTAAAATAAAATGAGTCAGTTCCTCATATGAAAATATTGAAATTTTCCAAATTCATAAATACCTGGGAATCTGGCTTGATAGCAGTTTAACTCTTAAACAGTATGTGGAGCGACTGGCACGAAAGGTAAAGATAAAACAGTCAACTACCATGCCTGTGTTTGAGGAGTTATGTTTTATTCTCATGCTGCTCGCTCTGCCTTTAAACAACTTGATACAGTATATCATCATGCTTCACATTTCATTACAGGAGCCAAAAATACACATCACTGTGTTCTATATGAAAAAGTAGGCTGGTCCTCACTAGCAACAAGAAGGACTACATTCTATCATTTCTATTTATAAATGTCTCCCACAAAGGTTGCCTCACTGTATCAGCACTGTAAAGTTGATTAGTAGATGAGCTGCAGGTGTTCAAATTGAATGGGAGAGGGAAACCAGGAGGCCACGCCCAGCATGCGCCCACACACACAAACACAGAGAGAGACAGACTGGGGACAAACATGAAACACTAGGAAGGGAAAACCATGGGAAAAACACAGGGAAGGGAGAAGTATAACTGTTACCCCTCGGGTAAATACTGAAATGGGAAGACACCTTCCATCACTTTGCACCATATAAATGGAATAAATTACAGAGGATTTAAGAACTTGAATGTCTTATCCCACTGGATGATTTAACCCCTTCAGACCTGCATTTTTTCTGCTGGGCAAAACAATTTATTTTAACTGACTCCTCTCCAACATAAAAACAAACTGGAAACATTTTTTTTTGGCTAACTCATATTTTTTAATAGTATTTTTTCATGTCCATTACAATGGACGCCACGACACGATGGGTGTAAAATGTCATAAAAACTTAAGAACAATAAGGTTGAGTTTTTCCACATGGTAATCAATCAGATATGACCTAAACATCTGGAACTGGATGTTTGCATGTGTTTGAGTCTGTGTACAGTCAGAAGAGAGGGAAATAACACAATAGATGTATGATTTTAGTAGATGTATGTTGTTTTTATAGTAGGCTAATGAACTGATAACACGTTAACTTGGAATGGAACTGGAAGCTGAACTTGAGAAGACATCAGCTTGTGGATGTTTTCATGTATTCTCATTTTCGATGAGCAGCCTTGAAGCAGTTTTGTTGTGGCACAAAGCACAAGTGGATGTTGCACTTGTCACAAAAGATGTGTGTTTTTCCTGTACAGTTTGGCATCTTGCATCTGCTAGCCTCTTTCTTTCTATCATAATTTGGCATGTGGTCAACCATGTCATACTGCACTTCAGGTAGAGGCCTTACATCCTGGACTGGTCTGCAAACTGGTCTCTGTGGGACATGCTCTGGTTCTGGAGACATACTGGGCCATCAAATTGAAGATCTCATCTGGTATATACCGTTTGAAGTATTCATAGGGTCTCATGGGATGATCCTCATGAATTGGAGGATTCTCAAAGGAAGTGTCAATGATTGTAGTGAACGGCCTGTGACGCCACTTGATTTCTTCCTTCCTGTTTACTGTCATCTCCTCCTGTCCGCCTCTGTCCTCCTCCTGTCCTCCTCCTGTCCCTGTGCTGTCTGTCTCCTCTATCCCAATCTCATCTGCCACATCAAGTTCTTTTGGCATGCATGTAACCTCTCCACTGTCCCTCTCTGAATCTCATAACAAAACAATCACATTTATACTCATTTTATGTATTCTCACTCTTGAACTGTTATGCGTTCCATTTAGATCTTACATATAAGACATTAAATTGATGAAAACCACATACGAAGAATTAAAAACACTCTTAATTTCTAAATTTACCATCTATCTCAGTCCTTGTCTTTGAAAAAATCCTGTAAATTAATCAAATGATATATGTTCAAAATTACTTCAAATATTATCACTTTTAACAGTTACAATTATGCTGACAGCAAATTTGTTTGGCCAACATGAACATAAATGTATATTTTTGATTGAAAATGGGCACTTACTCCTCCCTCTCTGCAGTCACTGCGCCATGCTTGTCTTGTCCGAGGTCTGTCACTCTCTCAGAGCGTGCTCAAGTCATGACATGATTGTCATTGGATAATCGACCTTTGTCCAGACATGTCCTCTGTCTTTTAAGACTATTTCTTGTTAATTTTACACCAATATCTTCACAATTCCCTTTGGTCTTATTTTTTTAAAGTTATTACTGCCTGTTTTACATACTTATTTCTAAACCTTCTCCTAAGGACATTTTTAAAAAACATTAAAGTTTAATACACACACACTTTAAATTTCAACAAGTGCACTGAGTGAGATTGTCAACTTCATAATAAGTGTCTTCACACTAAATCAAACATCTTGTACTTAAGGCTTCATCATGCAATATCACATTAAAATCATTCTGCAATACAAATTTTGTTCTCTTCAGCACATCACAAGTCTTTAGAAATTATACCACATTTCCCCCCTTTGTGACTGTAATGTCACAATTACTTTAGCAATGCACATGTTGGGGTTCAGAACCATATTGCTTCCTAATAATTGGGATCCTCAAGCCATGGCACGTAAGAATGAAAATGCAGCAATACTTCTCAAGACTGTGAGGATAAGCATGGTCATTAGGTTTCTGTTTATAACATAGTACCAAAACTCCAGCATGCAGATTTATAAAAGAAACTTGTGAGGTGATTACAAATGTAAAACAGTGTTCAAATCAAGTAACAAGTACTTATGTGATCATTGTCCAAAAGAGTCCTCTATATCTCGGAGCTGAGATATGTATGCAGAGCTCCAGTGGTGGAGGTAGTGAATGGGGTATGTATTCTTCTTAAGGACTTGGAGTGGTAGGGGAATAGGGGTGTGAGTCAGGGGTTCCTGGCCCCTGGGGGACATGATCCTCTGCTGGGCGAGCTCCTGGTCCCGGGAGGTCCCGATTCTCCAAAGATGCCTGTTGTTTAGCCAGGTCTAGCTTGCTGCTTGCGAGCTCATCAATAACCCCCAACAGCCGACCCCTTTCTTCCTTCCACAGGTGTGTCTCCCTCGCCCTGTCAGAGAGCAGGCGATGTCTCACGTCCAGCCATTGGTTCTCTTCTTCTTTGGCTCGCTTGGCAATACGACGTGCTTCCTTGGCAAGGAGATGTGCTTTCTCTCTTCTGCGCATTTTGCAATACAGAGCAGCTTCTTCTGGGGCCTTGAGAGCCACGAAGGTTCTGAAGTGGGACAGGGGCATTGCAGCCATCCTTGCAGCAGTTATGGTTTCCCTGACAGGGACATTAGCTTGGGCTGTTGGAGGCTGCCTTCTTGGTATTGGTGCTTGAGTGGTGGTGGCTGGGGCGCCATTCATCTGCTGCCTGCCTTCTGTCATATGGTATATCACAGGTGCATATCCCTGTGGCATGCCTGCCTGGTAGGTCTCAGGCACTGTGGGGGGCAGCTTTCCTGGAGCCCAGGGTTCTCAGTACTTGGCCCATTGCTGTTGATCAAAGGCTCCTGGACCCCTTGTAGAGTTGCTCCCTGGAGGTGGTGATGCTGGTGAGACTGGACTGTAAGGTGGCACTGGTCTCATCACCTGCAGGTCCTGCATCAGCAGGTGTGTTATGGTGCTTGTTGAGGCATAGGTCGCTGCATCTCTCTAACCATACAGAATGTGCATATAGACCTGCCTGTTGTTGTGCTGCTATTAGGGATGCTAAGTTTGTTAGTGGTTCACAATCTTCAGCTACTGGCATAGGCCCTACACAGGTGAATGTGGCTGCACGTTTTGCGGCTTCTTCGGCTAAATTGTTTCCCTTGGCTATTAAGGAGTCAGTTTTTGGTGTGCTGCACATTTGATAATAGCTAGTGCTTTTGGTTGGTGTATGGCTTCCAATAGAGATGAGATGGCTTCTCCATGAGTTACTGGGGTGCCATCTGCTCTCAAGAATCCTCTTTTTTTCCAAATGACACTGTGTACATGGCAGACTGCATATGCATATTGAGAGTCTGTGTAAACATTTAAAGTCTTACCTGCAGCCAGATGACATGCTGCAGTCAAAGTCTTGATTTCTGCTAGTTGCGCTGAGCAAGGCTGAGCAAGCTTCATAGTCTGTACCTCAGTAAAGGTGTCATCTGGGTGCAGCTGTACAATGGCATAACCAGCGTGGTTTCCTGTAGCATCTCTGAAACAAGAACCATCTACAAAAAAGGTTAGTTCTGCTGTTATTGGTTGATTATATAAATCTTGACGTGGCTTCAGAAACACATCTGTTGACTGGACACAATCATGTGGTGTGCCTTCTACAGGTAACACCATGCGTGTGGCAGGATTAACTGTGGTACATCGTTGAATTGTTAGCTCAGGTGATGAGAGGATTACCTCATAACCTGTTTTCCCAGCCTGCGTTAGCACAAATCTGGGGCTAGTAATAAGTGCATGTAGCTGGTGTGAGGTGTACAAAATGGTTGGATGGCCCATTGTAACTGCAGATGCTTCTTGAAAAGCAAAGGCAGCTGCTGCCAACCCCTCATAGCAGGGTGGAAGGCCTGTCTCAATGTTGTCTAGTTTGGTGCTGTAATATGCTAGTGGTTGCTTACCCGTGGGAGTGTCTTGCATCAATACTGCACATGCATAGCCTGCTTTCTCTGCAACATATAGATGAAACACATTAGCATAATTGGGATTGCCTAGTGCAGGTGCTTTTTGCATGTCTTCTTTTAAGGCCTGAAAGGCACCCTCAGCTTCTGGGGTCCATTGTACTTTAGCTGAGCCATTTGTTTGTCCTGCAGCTCGGATCAAACCTCTTAGTGAGGCTGTTTTTATAGCATAGTCAAGGATCCACGGTTGGCTGAAACCAGCCATTCCCAGGAATGACAACATATGACCTACTGTTAGTGGTTTAGGAGCTTTTGACACCGCCTCGATCTGCGAGGGGGCAATTGCTCTTTTGTTGCCACATAGTTGTCTACCTAAGTACTCAACTTGGGACTGACAAAACTGCAATTTGTCTTTACTCACCTTATGTCCTCCTTTTTCTAATGCCCTTAAGACTGAAAGTGAATCTTGTACACATAACTCTTTGATGGGGCTGCACACTAACAAGTCATCTACATACTGTAGTACAGTGCTAGATACATCTAGGTGCTGCAAATCACTGGCCAATACTTTGTTAAATATTGATGGACTTTCTACATAGCCTTGCGCGAGACGTGTGTAGGTGTATTGCTGTCCCTCATAAGTGAAGGCAAACAAATACTGTGAGTCTGGATGTAGTGGCACACTAAAAAATGCTGAACATAGATCAATGACTGTGTACCAGCAGGCATCATGTGGAATGTTAGACAATATAGTGTGTGGATCAACACCACAGGTGTCTCTGCATCTACAATAGAATTGATGGCACGTAAATCATGCACTAATCGATAGTCGTTTGCATTCATCTTTTTGATAGGAAAAATTGGAGTGTTACAAGGACTTTTTGTTGGCTTTAATACACCTGCTGCTACCAAGCCCTCGATAGTGGGTGCTATTCCTGCAATTTGGTGAGGTTTTAGAGGGTACTGTTTTTTGTATGGTAATACAATGCCTTTTTTAACTTTGATATGAACTGGCTGTGCTGACTTAACTAGCCCTACATCTGTTTTGTGTTGGGACCATAACTCTTGGGGTATCTGACACAATAGCTCACTGTGTTCCTCTGAAAGTGGCAGTTGAGTAGAGGCTCGCTGGCTTAGCAGTACTTGGACTCCAGTTCCTTCATCATATGTTCGTAGTGATATCTTTAGATATTGTCCATTGGTGGATGCCTGCACATGGATGTTTTGGGTTGGTTTCCATGTTGTTATTTGTAGAGCTGTTTTCACCACGGGGCCCAAGTCTTGAGACTCCTGTCCATCCATTATCATCAGTGTGACATGTGGGGTGGAGTTGGTTGTCTGGAACCAATGACGCAGTTCTGGTGGTAGAATGACTGCTGCTGCTGCTCCCTGTGGTCCAACATATAGGTTTTTGACACAGTACTGAGAATATCTTGCCATTAACCAGTTCTTTCCAGCATTCTTTGTAGTCAGCATGTTGTTGATCTTCATCATACATCATGGTGCAGTGTAGTGGTAATTGAGGTTCTTGTGCAGTGGGCAGTTCCTTCTGAATACATGCTTTCCAAGTCTTCCACTGGTGTGCAAGTTCAGAGTCGGATGGCCATTGGATCCAATACACTGCAGGTTGAATATAAGTAGCAGGTTTTTCAAAGTCTCTTAGTTCTTGGACTGCCATCATACCTGGGGCGTTGTCTCTTATAAAGTCCAGTTTAAGGCCTTCATGGGTGGAGGTGATTGTAGCCTTTAGTGGACACAGGATGTCTCGTCCTAATAAGTTGATAGGCGTGTTTTCTGAGTAAAGTAGAGGCGCTGTTATTGGCTTTCCTGATATCTTCATGTGCACCGGTCGTGTTAGAGGAACCACTTGGGTGGTCCCAGAGAAGCCTATGGTCTTGATAGATTGGCCTGAGAGGGGAAGGGAGGAGCCTTCACTGCCAATACATGAGTAAGTGGCTCCTGTATCTACCATAAAGGTATGTCTTTGATTGTGTATTTCAACGACAACAGTTGGTTCTTCTTGTGGCTGTGTTGATACAACTGATGTCATGTGTGTCCCCTCTGGCTCCTCTGGGCACCCCTATTGCCACTCTCTCACTCGTCCCACCCATGGATTGGTGGGGCAGTCTCTTCGGCGGTGACCCTTCTGATCACATCCCCAACACAACAGATCTTCCTCTTGGTCCATGTTTAATTGATGTTGAGACTGTGCATGCCTTGGCATTGTGAGGGGTGACCTCTTCCTCTCCCCTGGTGATAGTAACCTCCTCTTTGCCCTGGTCATCCTCTAAAGGGTGGTCCTCTCTCTGCCTGAGGCTGGTTCACATGGACATGAATAGGTGGCAGGGGAGTGACTGGTGTCATGGGTGTAGTTCCTGGAGGTGTCTGAGGCTGGGTTGGTGACTGTGGCACTGGTGTGGGAGGTGCTGGTGGTGTTTGTTTACCTCCTCTTCTTTTTGCTTTTCTTTTCTTGTATTTTCCACATGATGTATGAGGTGTTCTGAGAATAGTGGCCAGTTCATCTTCATCAGCCCCACCACATTGTCCAGGCGTTTTTGTACTTCGTGAGGCATGGCTTTCTTTACCATTACTTTGAACAAACTTTCAGTGGTGTTGTTGACATTCCATGCACTACCAGTCTCCTCTCTCCATCGGTTTTGGAAGGATCTCAGGAACTTGGCTGGGCATTCTCCATCTTTCAACCTCTCCCCCTCCAGCTTAGAGGGGTCCATCTTCTCAGGGTATTGTTTTCTCAGCTCTGCCCACACCATATTGCGGTGGCCGTTGAATCCTACACCATCAGCCACGTTTCCTCCTATTGCTGCATTCAAACCTGCTCCTAGAAAGACCTCCTCTGTGGTTGCTTTTCCTGCCACATGCATCAGTAGTGCTTTAATGTCACCCAGAGCCAATGTGACACCTGCTGTGTTTTCTTCTAAGGCTGTGATCCATCTGTTGGCTCCTTCATTCAGGTCTGGCAGCCTCCCTGCTAGTCCAATCATGTCACAGAATGACCATGGCACATATTGTGGTATCCTGTGTGCACCTTTCACCATTAGGGGTGCCTGAATGTAGGACCTTTCACCATCCATTTCTTCTGGTGGCCCTTTGCTTCTGAGCCAGTATCCGCTTCGAGTGGAGGTTTCCTTTCTTTGGTCCTCCTGATGGCTTGCTAGTTCAGTGGGGGGGTTGTAGAAATTCCTCTAATCCTTCTTCTCCTGTCATCATAGTCCCTCTTAGCTGCAGGCTCACTGTTCGCGTGGGGAGGGTGGCAGTTCTTCCATTGTGCAGCGTTGGGCATTACTGCCAGATTGTGTCAGCTCTCTATGTCTCTCACGCTCTATCTCCAGCGCCCTTTGCAGCTCTCTTCTCTCTTCATTTGAGTGTGTAGCATCTCTACCTCTTCTTGCATCGCCCTTCTGCGTCTCTCCCGCTCCTCTTCGGATGTGTGACTTAATTTCTGTGGTTGTCGGCGCACTTCTTTATCTTGGATAGAGCTACTAGCTTCTGGAGGTTGGTATTGGTTTCTGCCCTTAGTCTGGAGCCTCCCTGCAATTTCGTCATATTCTCTCCTATCTTTTTCCCCTTCATCTGACCAGATGCTCTGTTCAAACTGGGGCCTTTCCCTGGGGAGCATCCCTTCTTCTATGCCGAGTGATGTGCTGGAACTCACACTCTTTGTCTCTTCACTGTCTGGTGTCTTTCTTCCAGCTGGCTGTGTGTTCCAATTTATTGTAAATTTTCCTGTTAGCTCACCTTCTGTTTTGGACCTTGCTCCCATCAGTGGGCACTGTTTCACCTGTGTCGGCTCCGCAGGGGGTGAGTATGGGGGTGGTTGGCTCATTTCCATCGGAGCAGTGGGTGTGGTCTGTTGCTTCTGTCCCCCTTCCTCTTTCTTTGTTAGTGCAGGCATCTGTTTAACATCCAATATCTGCTTTCTAGAAGTTTCTCTGAACCATCTTAGCACTTCTCGTTCTCTGGCTCTCTTCCCTTCTCTGCTATTGATGGTGTCCTTTGCTTTGTAATGTTTGATATTAGCTTCCACCTCTTTGCAGCAAGTAGCATCAAAGGTGCCTCTCTCTGGCCACTGTAGTGTGCCTGTTGTTCGCTTGTGCCACTTAATCATACAGTGTCTAATTTTTCTAGCATAGTCTGGATGCTGTCTTATCACTAGCTCTACTGGGGTTAGCAGCCTCTCTCTTTTTATTAATCCAGCCCCCATAAATCCTTGTTTAGCACTTCCTTCCTGTCTAGTGATCTCTGGCTGTCCCTCTGCCTTTGTCCTTATGAGTACTAATATTTTACCTACTGTTGTGGCCTGCTTGAGCTTTGGTACTCTATAGGGATGATATCTCAAATCTTCTGTTCCATCTGCAGCTAGTACTTTGGTAATACAGCCAAATTTACCTGTCTCCCACTCTACCTTCCTGGGAACGATCCGTATTTCTAACCGTGGATCTACTGCCCCTCTGTTTCTTCCTGCTATAGTCAAAACTTCAGGAATCCCCAAAAATGGGCGCAGTGGAAGTGTGGGCGTACTAGCAGGGCTGCGACACAGGCTTTCTAGGACTACCGCTATTGTATGTGGTACCCACAAGCTTCTTATGACATCTTCCCAAGGTACTGCTGGGAATTCTTCTTTTATTTGAGTTAGGTTTATAATTTTTGTAATTTGCCACAGCTTTTGATTAACCTCTGATTCTGTCTGCCAGTGTTAAATTCCTGTGTTATCACGATATATTCGTTCCAGCCAAGTGTGTCCTGATGCCTTTTGTTTCTATATCCCCCGTTTGCATGAAATGACTAGGATCTAGTATTTCATCTTCACTATCATTATCCTCCATTATCCTTTGAGTTATATTTACTTTATTTTATTTACTTACGTCTTTTATTCTATGTTATTATCTTTATTATTATCATTATTTTTATTATAAATGATTTGCTTTATACTATATTTTTTATTCACTGTCACTCCCTCTGCAGCCTGCTCTTTCTCCTTTCATGTACGTGTGAGCATGTCGATATGTGTGTATGTGTGTATGTGACCTTCCCGGACTTTACTTCCACTTATCAAATGTGCGTGTGTCAAATGCTATCCTCTACCCTGTTCAGCTGTCTCGTTGCTGTGTGGGTGTGTATGTGTGTATGCACCACATCCTTTGTGATTATTGCCTGTCCCTAGACAGGAGCGCGCTATAACTGTCAGGCTGTTTACCTATTCAGGCTTTCTATTCTCTGGACGTCAGCCTTCTTAACACACGACATAGAAAAAAGACAATTGTGCCTGCTTTGACTTGATACAGTAATATCACACAGTGTTCTCTACACCACACAATTCTTAGCCTCTCTCATGAGTCTAAAAAATACACTTCCTCAACATTTTTAGAACTTCAAACAACCAAGACTTGTTATTCTCCTGAATTTACTGCTCTGTTCTTCTTAGCTATTCCTGATTTACTGCCATCCTAATCAAACCTCCAGCAAATACCAGTGCAGCTATCAGCCAGCATACTATATACTATGCAAACATTGAACAAGAATCTTTCACATGCATTCTCATCCGCACCATGGTTTTGTAGAGGCATTTAGACAGACACAAAATACTATAGGCAAACAAAAAACAGACAACACAGATAACACTCTGCTGCTCTACTTTTGTCTGCCTCCTGTGATGATTAATTTGCAAAGGTTAGGTTCAGAAGGAGTGGGACATAATTTGAACAAAATCAACCTTCACCTGGGCGGATCAGCATTCTCCCACAAACACCACTTTGATCAAATTTGCAGATATTGAAAGGCTTTGCTTACCTTGAAATTTGTGGGCCCGTGCTCAAGTGTGGAGTCTGCTGTCACAGCGCCAGGTGTTGGTCCCTGTCCAATTTTTGTTCGTCCCACTATCCTCTCCTGGCTCGGCTCGCCATGTTTGTTGTGTCAAATTCTTAGGGTCTCAGTTTGAAGAAGTTTCACATAAATATCACAAAACCAAATCAGGAAAAACTTCTCTTTGGTGTCAAAAAATCTTCAGGAGTCAGAGATCAGAGCAGCAAAAAGTGTTCTTTTATTGCCAGGCAAGAAAAGGAGAGCATATCACAACACACAATGTGTATCTGAGATGACCCTGGTCTGCTGTGGCTTCTGTCTTGTCTTTTATACTCTTTAGGCCTTCAAAGGTCACACCTATGGCCAACCCCTTATTCTTGACTAATTACACTATTAGAACTTATTCTACCTTATGTTACCTTTCTTGACACAAGTTTCAGCAGACCAGGTTCTTCCTAGGCCTCTTTCTTTTAAGACTATTTCTTGTTAATTTTACACAAATATCTTCACAATTCCCTTTGGTCTTATTTTTTAAAGTTATTACTGCCTGTTTTACACCCTTATTTCTAAACCTTCTCCGAAGGATATTTTTAAAAAGCATTAAAGTTTAATACACACACACACACTTTAAATTTCAGGTGCACTGAGTGAGATTGTTAACTTCATAATAAGTGTCTTCACACTAAATCAAACATCTTGTGAGGTATACATGAAATATAATTAATCCAGTGTTATAACATTGTTTTAACCTTACTTAAGGCTTCATCATGCAATATCACATTAAAATCATTCTGCAATACAATTTTTGTTCTCTTCAGCACATCACAAGTCTTTAGAAATTATACCACAATTGTAAAATAAAAGATGGTGAACCGCAAATGAACACACTACAACAGAACCAATCCAATAAAAAGAAAACTGAAAGCACAGCAGTAAATCTTGACAATCTTTATGAAACTTAAAGTCCACTCCACTCAAATATGTTTTTCTTCTTGCTCCTTCAATTGGATGTTTGAGCTTCAGTGTGCAGAACGATGTATGTGCAGAGTTTATTTTCATATTCCTCTGCTGAAAGGGGAGAGTTTCTCTGTGCTCACCTTAAATCTGAGTTTAAGATGTGTAACTATAAGCATGAATTGTGACATCACACCTAATTTGGAGCCAATCATGGTCCAGTATGCAACTTCCAGAAATGTGATGTGGCAACTTGAAGGTTCACATACACATACACTGAAAATGGACTTTTCAGTGAAGTAGGAGACATTTTGAATCCAGCTGTTAAACTTTTCATGGATTATGGATTTCCCAATGAGGGAGAAGGAGTACATGTTGTAGTAACATAGGAGTCCCACAACATGGCAGTATTTCTAATCTTTTGTATGCTGTGAATGCAAAGGCGACACCTACTGCACAAAGAGTGCACCCAATTAAAAACGTTCCAGCAAAGACAAATGATGCCCCTGAAGGAGTTAATGGTGAGGCTTTTTATTATAATATTACAAGATATACAGTTAAAAACGGACAATTTAGAAATAATAATGCCTCACATGCCTCAAGCAATAGGCTTATGGGGCTAGAGTGACCGTTACATTTTGCTATTGAAAAAAACAGAGACTATTTATTTGTTGCTGAACCATCAATAACAATATTAACCACGTTTATTGACTCTGCTCTAATTCATTGGAAGCTTAAATGGACATAAAATAAACTAAATTGCCAAAATGTTGCCTTATAGCTGACGAAATGGATGCCGACTAAAACAGTAGTGTATGCACAGGGCCTCTACAAAACGTTATTGAATCCGTGTTGAAGGAATTCATTAAAAAATATATTTTATTTTCTATAATTACATTTTAAAATGCCAATAAAAAACAATACTGTAAACTGCCAATTAAAGCAGTTTAATTTTAGTGCTGACGTAGGACTCTGGTTGCTATGGAGCGTCTATATTCCAGAAACTAGTTCCAAAATCACCATTTAACTCTGAAACATTGGAGGAGAAACTTCACTCGACGATTTCTGAAAAACTATACAAGTCACCAGCGAAATACGGACCCACAGTGACCTCAACTCGACTCTCTTACTGTTTCATCATGGAAAACGTGAGAATTTAGGCAGTTTAAAATCATTCAAAGACGTTTTTCAAGCCGTTTTATTGGACGCCTCAGCTGTATTTGAGGCGTCGAAGCAACAACTGACTTTCATTCAGTGGTAGTTTGTTCAGTAAAACATAAAAACAAATATTACATTTACAAATTTAAAGTAAGATCTTCAGTGTATACATTGCTGAAATGTAAAGACAGAAGTAACTGCAAAATCCTGAACTGACTGTTGATTTACAAGCAAACTGATACAGTTTGCAGTAAGCATTCAAACTCCTTCAGAAAAATAAAACATTGCTTATTACACAGTGATGCATTTAACCACCACCTTCAGTAAACTGCTGAAACGCTGAACAGCTCAGTGTAACAGCAGTTTGCAAAGTTTTGGTTTAAAGATGCCAAAGTTTCTACTTTCAACCTGATATTTTGTCAAGAAAAAAGCCCCCATTCATTACTTTATTAAACAGTTCATAAATGATCATTATTTTCTGTAGTAAAGTCAACTTTACTGTGATATTGCTGCAAAAACAGTAAAGCCGTTATGCATATGTGCATGCAGATTAGAAAATATCTTGTTTATTTAAAAGGACAAGTTCACAAGTCTGTCTTAAAACAATAGTCAGGAGCCCAAATGAACACTGAAACAGGTTTTTCTTGCCATAATCATTCCTCCTGTTCATACTGACCATTAGAAGATCCCTTCATAATGCACTTACAATGTTAAGTGATGGGGGCCAAAATCCACAGTCCTCCTCCTGTGCAAATGAGTCAAATCAAGTAGATATCTTTCAATGTTACAGTCTTTCTAGTGCCAAAGTCCCTGTTTTTGTTACTATACTTCCACCGCAGCTCAACAGGGAAACACTGTCTGAGGAAACACAAAGAGGGAATTTGATGCTAAAAAGACTGTAAATGTGGCAGCCTCATATAAGCTTCAGATAAATATTTAAATGCATTTTTGCACAAAATGACTGTGTGGACACACTGTGGAGTTTGTCCCCCATCACTTACATTGAAAGCACCTTTGAAGGGGACCTTTTAATAGCCAGTATGAACAGGAGGAATTCCAACAATGTAGACACTGAAACTGTCTTTTTGATGACATCTAGTGGTGGAAGAAGTCCTCAGATCCTTAATTCAGATCCTTTACTTAATTAAAAGTAGCAATAGAGTAATGTGAACATACTCCAATATAAGTGAAAGTCCTGCATGAAAAATCCTACTTAAGTAAAAGTACATAAGTATTAGCAGCTTGATGTATTTAAAGTATTAAAAGTAGTGGTTTGTTCCCCCTGACTGATATATTATTATATATGACATCATTAGATTATTAATACTGAAGCATCAGTGTTTAAGCAGCATGTTACTGCTGTAGCTGCTGGAGGTAGAGCTAGTTTGAACTACTTTATATAGAGTTAGCTAGTTTAGTCCAGTGGTTCCCAACCTAGGGGTCGGGCCCCTCCAAAGTGTCACCAGATAAATCTGAGGGGTTGTGAGATGATTATGGGAGAGGGAGAAAAAGGAGGAGGAGAGGTTTTTGGTGAAATATTGGATCATTTGAACATTTATTGAAATGAAACCATGTGGGAAGTTTAGAGGGAAAAATCACTATTTGTTGGAGCTGTTAACAACTCATAGACATCTGAAATGTGACCCCGACTACACACTGCTTTTTGTAAGACGTCAAAAGCCAAAAAGATCGGAAACCACTGGTTTCACCTTTAACAATGTGTTGTAGTTTAAAAGCTTGTTATATTACCCGTTGTTTCAAATCTTCATCTGAAAAGTAACTAAAGCCGTCAAATAAATTTAGTGGAGTAGAAAGTACAATATTTTCCTCTGAAATGTAGTGGAGTGGAAATATAAAGTAGCATCAAATGGAAAGACTCATGTAAAGTACAACTACCTCAAAACTGTACATAAGTACAGTACTTGAGTAAATGTACCAAGTGACAACCTAGAGCCCGGTTCTGCTTGAGGTTTCTTCCCGTTAAAGGAGAGTTTTTCCTTGTTGCTGTCACCAAGTGCTTGCTCATGGGGAAATGTTGGGTCTCTGTAAATTAAAGAGTACAGTCTAGACCTCCAGACTCTATGTGAAAAGCGCCCTGACATAACTAACATGAGATGGCGCTATATAAATAAAACTGACTTGAAATTGACTATTTAGTTACTTTCCACCACTGATGACGTCTAGTATGTGTGAATATGGAACATTCTTGAAAAAAAGCATTCATGCTCAACAAATCTACAAAAACAAAGAATCTGATTAATAAACCAAACATTATTAATCATCAATTATTTAAGTTTTACACTAAAGCATTACACTGTGACCCTCTATTTGGGATTAAGACTGTTTGCTATCACAAAATCAAAAAACAGTTTGAAAAGTTATAAAATAGAAAGAAATCATCGCTCAGTTGTTTTATTGGGTCATTTGTGTCACTTTACAGTTCAGATTGTGTGCTACTTTGGTGGCAGCTGTGTGTCGTGTTGCATTCAGAGCTGTAGTAATTCTGCCTTTGTATCCTCTGAACGTACGCCAGGGATCACAATGGACTGAAGGTTGCATCATGGACTCTCAGAGAACATGAGCATATTAGGGGAAAAAGTGTTTTATTTAATTATGTAATGAAGGTGAACTGTTGGGGGGAAAATTGATCTTTCCTTTGTTTTATGTTTGTTACATTAAACTTATCATTTAAATTTTACCTGAAGAGTATCAAGTAAAGTTTTACTGTGGGAGTCAGCTGAGATATTGGGGAGAAGAAAGCTCTGTTCTAGCCGCGCCTCAGTTCATGAGGATGAGATGGACATCAAGTATGAAGCATCCTCTGCTGGAGAAATGGTGGGAGGCAGAATGTGTCTGTGTCCTATCCTGTGAGAATACAGCTCCTGAAGACTGAAGTCTGTGTGGAAGTGTGAAACAGACAGGCGTCCCACAGTAGCCATTGTTCAGCAAAAGTTACAGTCTCACTTAAAGTAGCTGATTTCAGCTACTTTCTCTGTCTCCTCCATGATATATAGGCTCCTAGATTTCCTTTAATTATTAACAGTCTAGTAATCATAAAGTTGGAGTCAACCCTGTCTCTCTGAGTACCTAACAGGTTAGTGCGAGCAGGAAGAGACAGAGGGAGCAGGAGAGCACCTCCAGAGCCTTGGAGGAGCCTCCAGAGAAAAGACTCCGTGAGAATGCTGCTGTCCTGTCAGAGAGGAGCCCCAGCCCCCAGCCCTCCACCTCTGCCCCACAGGCCAAGCTGGAGGGTGTCCAGCTGGAGGTTAGCAGTCCAAACGTGCCCACAGTGGTCCAAACTGTTCTATCCTGATCCATGATTCATCCAGTTCAACAGCAATACTGCATCAGTCTAAAGGGTGTAACTGAACTAGTCTGACTTGGTTCCTCCTCTCCTCCTCTCTGTCTCTCTAAAAGGTTTAGGGAAGGACAGCAGAAGGAAGGCAGCAGGAGATCCAGCCCAGAGTCTCCCAGGAGCACGTGGATGACATTCAGCATGATGATGTCACGGCCCCGCCCCTCTGGCCCGGCCCTTACGGATCCCAGCCCGGGGGACTCCCATCCTCTGCTTTTAATGCAGTGGCAGAGATGGTCATGGCATGGATGACTGACTCTCCGTACAACCCAGAGATGTAACATACATACACATACACGCACACTGCACACACAGTGCAAACCTTTTATTCCCTCTTTCTTCCTCTATCCTAAAAAAAAAGAAAACCTTAAATAAGTTTTAACTCTTTCATTCCTTTTTAGCATGTAGATACGTTTTAACTTTTATACATTTTTTGTATATATATATATATATATATATATATATATATATATATATATATATATATTGATTTTAACTTTCATTCCTTCGTAGCATGTAGATAAGTTTGAACTCTTTTATACATTTTTAGTATGTAGATAAATTTAAACTTTTATACATATTCAGTATATATACACACGTGGACAAAATTGTTGGTACCCCTCAGTTAATGAAAGAAAAACCCACAATTCTCACTGAAATCATATGAAATGTACAAAAGTAACCATGAATAAAAATTTATTGAAAATTAAACAATCAAAATCAGCCATTACTTTTGAATTGTTGATTAACATGATTATTTAAAAAAACAAACTAATGAAACAGGCCTGGACAAAAATGATGGTACCCCTATAAAAGATTGAAAATAATTTGACCAGAGGGACATGTTTAACTCAGGTGTGTCCTTTAATTGACATCACAGGTGTCTTCAAGCTCATAATCAGTCAGTCTGCCTATTTAAAGGGTGACAAATAGTCACTGTGCTGTTTGGTGACAAGGTGTGTACCACACTGAACATGGACAACAGAAAGCAAAGGAGAGAATTGTCCCAGGACATTCGAAACAAAATTATAGACAAACATCTTAAAGGTAAAGGCTATAAGACCATCTCTAAGCAGCTTGAAGTTCCTGTGACAACAGTGGCACATATTATTCAGAAGTTTAAGATCCACAGGACAGTAGCCAACCTCCCTGGACGTGGCCGCAAGAAGAAAATTGATGACAAGTTGAAGAGACGGATAGTTCGAATTGTAACCAAAGAGCCCAGAACAACCTCCAAAGATATTAAAGGTGAACTCCAAGGCCAAGGTACATCAGTGTCAGATCGCACCATTCGTCGTTGTTTGAGCCAAAGTGGACTTCATGGGAGACGACCAAGGAGGACACCACTGTTGAAAGCAAATCATAAAAAAGCGAGACTGGAATTTGCAAAAATGCATGTTGACAAGCCACAAAGCTTCTGGGAGAATGTCCTTTGGACAGATGAGACAAAACTGGAGCTTTTTGGTAAAGCACATCAACTCTATGTTCATAGACTCAAAAATCAAGCATATGAAGAAAAGAACACTGTCCCTACGGTGAAACATGGAGGAGGCTCAGTTATGTTTTGGGGCTGCTTTGCTGCATCTGGCACAGGATGTCTTGAATCTGTGCGAGGTACAATGAAATCTCAAGACTATCAAGGCATTCTGGAGAGAAATGTGCTGCCTAGTGTCAGAAAGCTAGGTCTCAGTCGCAGATCATGGGTCTTCCAACAGGACAACGATCCAAAACACACAGCCAAAAACACCCAAGAATGGCTAAGAGAAAAGCGTTGGACTATTCTGAAGTGGCCTTCTATGAGCCCAGATCTGAATCCCATTGAACATCTGTGGAAGGAGCTGAAACATGCCATCTGGAGAAGACACCCATCAAACTTGACACAACTGGAGCAGTTTGCTCACGAGGAGTGGGCCAAAATACCTGTTGATAGATCTAGAAGGCTCATTGACAAATATAGAAATCGTTTAATTGCAGTGATTGCCTCAAAAGGTGGTGCAACAAAATATTAAATTATGGGTACCATCATTTTTGTCCAGGCCTGTTTCATTAGTTTCATTAGTTTCATTTTTTTAAATAATTATGTTAATCAACAATTCAAAAGTAATGGCTGATTTTGATTGTTTAATTTTCAATAAATTTTTATTCATGGTTACTTTTGTACATTTCAAATGATTTCAGTGAGAATTGTGGGTTTTTCTTTCATTAACTGAGGGGTACCAACAATTTTGTCCACGTGTGTATAAGTTTTAACTTTCATTCCCTTTCAGCATGTAGATAAGTTTTGTAACTCTGTTTAACTCTTTGACCGATACCTTCTACACTTTGTTTGAAAAAATCTAACACAAAAAGAGATGGTAATTCTTTACACACAGACATGTTCAACCTCTTTTCTTTCATTTAATTCTAAAGTTTCCAAAAAACCCCACAAGTTCTACAAAATCATTTTAGATGTTGCTTTTTTTAACTATTTAATTTAGTTTGAGTATGTAGATAAGTCTTAAGTCTTTTAAGTCTTTGATAGCTTCTACACATTCTTTGAAAAACAAAAGAAATAATGGCTAGTCAGACACGCTGCAACTCTTTTCCTTCCAACTCACTCCTTTCACTTTGGTGCTTCTTTTTCTAAGTTTTGTCCATATTTTTTTCTGTCTTGTGGTGAACTCATCATAATGACTAAAAGAAGGAAAGATCTTTAGATCTTTGTCTGTAGACAATGTTCCATTCAAATATCTTGTTGCTGTTGTGCACCGGTCAGTATTTAATGACTTTAGAAGTGAAAAACATTATCTGATAATGTTGCTGATTACCATTAAAGTTATTTGGTTATCTTTAAAGTTATTGAATTATCAACAGTTGAAAAAATGCCTGAAAAACAAGTAAGTGTTTAACAGTTTGTTCACTATATGAAGAAAATATTTTGGATGGAACATTGTCAAAGGGTTAGGGAGGGTTAGACCCTCCTAAAGATCTTTCCTTCTGTTTCTGTCAAACGTAGTAATATTAGCAGTAATTAGTATGACAAATATTTCAGCTGTAGCAATTAAAGTGTGTAATAACTAATATAGTTTTATTGTTTAAATTGAATTTGAAATTCTTTCTGGACAGGAAAAAATATCTTAAGGTGTGGATGGGATCACTTAAGTTGATCTTATCTTATAATGACTTTGTAAAAAGGAAGGGTTTCAAGAGGGTCTGGAGGCAATGTTTCATTCAAATCCTTTTTACTGTCGTACATTTGTCAGTATTTAATGAGGAAGACAAATGTTCATCATTAATATCTCTTACTAGAATCAATTTAACTGTGTCTGCATATACGAACATTGCAATAGGGTTAGGGAGGGTCAGACCAGTATAATGGGATCATTTTACCCGGTATCAAGACAAAATGGGAATTTACACATCAAGTATCTTTACAGGTATTGGGGAGTACTGCTGCATATGTTTAAAAAAATTGTATAAAGCCTTTTGTGACTCCAGAGGGAGCTGTCCAAAGTCTGATGAATTTCCTCAAGTGAATTTAAGTTGATACAGCTTAAAAATAGAAACATTTATTTCACTGATGGGTAGCAGTACTATAATTTTAAAAAATGATTTCAAAAAGTCATGCGAACTGAGAGTGGTGATGTTATCAGTAGCAGCAGTTGTATCAGTAGTATTAGAGGCATTTCAGCTCTCTGTAGTAGTAAGAGACTGTATTAGTAGGTGTGATGGATGTCTTACTGGCTCCTCAGAATCAGGAGTGATAACATTACTAACAACTAATAGATGGACTAGTACAGTAGTAGCACTTAAAGTGTTTGTAGTAACTAAGTTTTGTCCAAATTGTTTTCTCTCTTGTGGTGAACTCGTCATAATGACTTTGTAAAAGAAGGAAAGATCTTTTAAGAGGGTCTGTAGACAATGTTCCATTCAAATGTTCTTTGCTGTTGTACACAGGCCAGTATTTAATGGAAAACAAGTGAAAAATGTTCCTTCATACTAATTCTAAATAATAACTACTTTTTTGTTTATGTCTCAGTATATTGATGAGCAATTAAAAATTTTGCCAGAAAATAGGCCAGCATTTGATAGCTTATTTAACAACTGTCTTGTTACGTGATGACAATATGAACAACAAGACACATATTTGGATGGAACATTGTCAAAGGGTTAGGGTTAGGGTTAGGGAGGGTTAGACCTTCCTAAAGATCTTTCCTTCTGTAACAAAGAGTTCAACACAGGTGAACTCGTTATAACACAACAAGTTTAGATGGAACATTTCATTCATTAATGAGCAGCAGTAGTTGCATTATTTGTAGCAGATTTTATAACTGTGGTAGTTTCAACAGCAACAGCAGTATTAAAATACCTTTTGAAATGGAAACTATAAAATGTATCAATAATCTAAAAAAAGAATCTAATACAGATGTTAAAAAGTCATGTAGAAAGTATCAATAGTATTAATAATAACAGTAGCAGCAGTTCTATCAGTCAAGAGTGATACAATTACTAACAGGTCATAGATGGACTAGTAGTAGCTCTTAAAGTGTAATTTGTTAATTACTAATTACTTTAAGTTAATTTGATGAAATCATTTTGTAACTTGGTAATAACTTCAAATTCCTTGTATGTTTGAGAAGATCTTTAAGAGGGTCTGTAGACAATGTTCCATTTGAATTTTTTTTATTGTTGTTTATAGATCATTATTTAATGGCATTATTTAAAGACAGAGAGAAAAATTATTTGGTCATATCTCAGTATGTTAACTGATGAGCATTAGAAACACATGTCCAGAAGCTGTAGACCTCTGATAGATGGTTAAACTACATCACTATATGAAGAACAGGACACATATATTTGGATGGAGCATTGTCAAAAGCTTAGGATTAGGGAGGGTTAGACCCTCCTAAAGGTCTTTCCTTCTGTTTTTAAAAGAGAAACTATAAAATGTGTTACTGTCCAACGTCCACAGAATCTGGCTGCGTCGCATTCTGGTTGAGTTCCGACTCAGTCACAGTTGAGTTTACAGTTGTTTTGGCTAACTACTGGAGCACCCCACACCATCTTATGTCCTGTAGTGAATATAAAATAGCCAGATTATGCACTGGCTTTGCAAACCCCAATAGACTTAACAGACCATGTTGTGATCATTAAGTAATTAACTGACTGAGTCTGTCTCCCTCACTCCCTTCATCACTTCTTTCTTCTCTCTAATAAACATGAAGTTCAGTTACCAACAGTAGTACCACTGGAAGAAACAATAGCAGTAGTGATAGTAGTAGCAGTGGTACTAGTGATATTTCAGCTCTTCAACAGGTAGCTTTAGCACCAGTGGAAACAGTAGGTTTAATCACTTCATAACCATGGCAAAGAGCAATATTTCACTCTGTTTCTTCTTACAGTTCATATGTCAGTATAATGAGTGAAAATTATCAAAAATATTTGTGATCATTTTTTAAAGTTTGACCTTATTGTTTCAATGTCAGTGTATTGATGGAGGAGAAAGTTCTCTTAGAAAGTGCAGACTTTGGCCACTAGAGGTCAGGAGTGCACATTCAAATGATGTGATTCAAATTCAGTTTTATAGGGACACATATTTCTGCCCATACTGAATTACCAGTCCCAAACCTCTACTATGTTGATCACGGTGATGTATTTTAGTTAATTAAAGACATTGTAATGAGCTTAATGGAGCTTGTGTAATATTTGTGTGTAGTTTAACTCTTAAACAGTATGTGGAGCAAATGGCACAGAAGGTAAAGATAAAAAAAGGTTCCTGTAATGAAATAAAGCATGTTTCTTGAGGACAGGAAAATGATTCTACAGTTATGTTTTATTCTCATGCTGCTCGCTCTGCCTTTAAACAACTTGATACAGTATATCATCATGCTTCGCATTTCATTACAGGAGCTAAAGATACACATCACTGTGTTCTATATGAAAAAGTAGGCTGGTCCTCACTAGCAACAAGAAGGACTACATTCTATCATTTCTATTTATAAATGTCTCCTACAAAAGTTGCCTCAGTGTATCACTGTACTTTGCAAATCCAAAACCACAGCTCACCAGGCAGGTGAGGACGAGGCTGACGTGGCGAACCTGAGGTACAGGCAGCATTCAGGAGATCAGAAAAACAAACAAACAGCTTACAAGAAGCTTGGCCGTAGCATCTGTGCCACACTGGTGACTGAACGATCTGGCAGAGTCTGGAGAGATGAACTGGGGTTTTATACTGCTGGCTTGTAAAGTTGATTAGTAGATGAGCTGCAGGTGTTCAAATTGAATGGGAGAGGGAAACCAGGAGGCCACGCCCAGCATGCGCCCACACACACAAACGCAGAGAGAGACAGACTGGGGACATGAAACACTAGGAAGGGAAAACCATGGGAAAAACACAGGGAAGGGAGAAGTATAACTGTTACCCCTCGGGTAAATACTGAAATTGGGAAGACACCTTCCATCACTTTGCACCCTATAAATGGAATAAATTACAGAGGATTTAAGAACTTGAATGTCTTATCCCACTGGACGATTTAACCCCTTCAGACCTGCATTTTTTCTGCTGGGCAAAACAATTTATTTTGACTGACTCCTCTCCAACATAAAAACAAACTTGTGGATGTTTTCATGTATTCTCATTTTTGATGAGCAGCCTTGAAGCAGTTTTGTTGTGGCACAAAGCACATGTGGATGTTGCACTTGTCACAAAAGATGTGTGTTTTTCCTGTACAGTTTGGCATCTTGCATCTGCTAGCCTCTTTCTTTCTATCATAATTTGGCATGTGGTCAACCATGTCATACTGCACTTCAGGTAGAGGCCTTACATCCTGGACTGCGAACTGGTCTCTGGGGGACATGCTCTGGTTCTGGAGACATACTGGGCCATCAAATTGAAGATCTCATCTGGTATATACCGTTTGAAGTATTCATAGGGTCTCATATACCGTTTGAAGTATTCATAGGGTCTCATGGGATGATCCTCATGAATTGGAGGATTCTCAAAGGAAGTGTCAATGATTGTAGTGAACGGCCTGTGACGCCACTTGATTTCTTCCTTCCTGGTTACTGTCATCTCCTCCTGTCCTCCTCTGTCCTCCTCCGGTCCTCCTCCTGTCCCTGTACTGTCTGTCTCCTCTATCCCAATCTCATCTGCCACATCAGTCTCAATCTCATCTGCCACATCAAGTTCTTCCGGCATGCATGGAACCTCTCCACTGTCCCTCTCTGAATCTAATAACAAAACAATCACATTTTTACTCATTTTATGTATTCTCACTCTTGAACTGTTATGTGTTCCATTTAGATCTTACATATAAGAAATTAAATTGATGAAAACCACATACGAAGAATTAAAAACACTCTTATTTTCTAAATTTACCATCTATCTCAGTCCTTGTCTTTGAAAAAATCCTGTAAATTAATCAAATGATATATGTTGAAAATTACTTCAAATATTATCACTTTTAACAGTTACAATTATGCTGACAGCAAATTTGTTTGGCCAACATGAACATAAATGTATATTTTTGATTGAAAATGGGCACTTACTCCTCCCTCTCTGCAGTCACTGCGCCATGCTTGTCTTGTCCGAGGTCTGTCACTCTCTCAGAGCGTGCTCAAGTCATGACATGATTGTCATTGGATAATCGACCTTTGTCCAGACATGTCCTCTGTCTTTTAAGACTATTTCTTGTTAATTTTACACCAATATCTTCACAATTCCCTTTGGTCTTATTTTTTTAAAGTTATTACTGCCTGTTTTACATACTTATTTCTAAACCTTCTCCTAAGGACATTTTTAAAAAACATTAAAGTTTAATACACACACACTTTAAATTTCAACAAGTGCACTGAGTGAGATTGTCAACTTCATAATAAGTGTCTTCACACTAAATCAAACATCTTGTACTTAAGGCTTCATCATGCAATATCACATTAAAATCATTCTGCAATACAAATTTTGTTCTCTTCAGCACATCACAAGTCTTTAGAAATTATACCACATTTCCCCCCTTTGTGACTGTAATGTCACAATTACTTTAGCAATGCACATGTTGGGGTTCAGAACCATATTGCTTCCTAATAATTGGGATCCTCAAGCCATGGCACGTAAGAATGAAAATGCAACAATACTTCTCAAGACTGTGAGGATAAGCATGGTCATTAGGTTTCTGTTTATAACATAGTACCAAAACTCCAGCATGCAGATTTATAAAAGAAACTTGTGAGGTGATTACAAATGTAAAACAGTGTTCAAATCAAGTAACAAGTACTTATGTGATCATTGTCCAAAAGAGTCCTCTATATCTCGGAGCTGAGATATGTATGCAGAGCTCCAGTGGTGGAGGTAGTGAATGGGGTATGTATTCTTCTTAAGGACTTGGAGTGGTAGGGGAATAGGGGTGTGAGTCAGGGGTTCCTGGCCCCTGGGGGACATGATCCTCTGCTGGGCGAGCTCCTGGTCCCGGGAGGTCCCGATTCTCCAAAGATGCCTGTTGTTTAGCCAGGTCTAGCTTGCTGCTTGCGAGCTCATCAATAACCCCCAACAGCCGACCCCTTTCTTCCTTCCACAGGTGTGTCTCCCTCGCCCTGTCAGAGAGCAGGCGATGTCTCACGTCCAGCCATTGGTTCTCTTCTTCTTTGGCTCGCTTGGCAATACGACGTGCTTCCTTGGCAAGGAGATGTGCTTTCTCTCTTCTGCGCATTTTGCAATACAGAGCAGCTTCTTCTGGGGCCTTGAGAGCCACGAAGGTTCTGAAGTGGGACAGGGGCATTGCAGCCATCCTTGCAGCAGTTATGGTTTCCCTGACAGGGACATTAGCTTGGGCTGTTGGAGGCTGCCTTCTTGGTATTGGTGCTTGAGTGGTGGTGGCTGGGGCGCCATTCATCTGCTGCCTCCCTTCTGTCATATGGTATATCACAGGTGCATATCCCTGTGGCATGCCTGCCTGGTAGGTCTCAGGCACTGTGGGGGGCAGCTTTCCTGGAGCCCAGGGTTCTCAGTACTTGGCCCATTGCTGTTGATCAAAGGCTCCTGGACCCCTTGTAGAGTTGCTCCCTGGAGGTGGTGATGCTGGTGAGACTGGACTGTAAGGTGGCACTGGTCTCATCACCTGCAGGTCCTGCATCAGCAGGTGTGTTATGGTGCTTGTTGAGGCATAGGTCGCTGCATCTCTCTAACCATACAGAATGTGCATATAGACCTGCCTGTTGTTGTGCTGCTATTAGGGATGCTAAGTTTGTTAGTGGTTCACAATCTTCAGCTACTGGCATAGGCCCTACACAGGTGAATGTGGCTGCACGTTTTGCGGCTTCTTCGGCTAAATTGTTTCCCTTGGCTATTAAGGAGTCAGTTTTTGGTGTGCTGCACATTTGATAATAGCTAGTGCTTTTGGTTGGTGTATGGCTTCCAATAGAGATGAGATGGCTTCTCCATGAGTTACTGGGGTGCCATCTGCTCTCAAGAATCATCTTTTTTTCCAAATGACACTGTGTACATGGCAGACTGCATATGCATATTGAGAGTCTGTGTAAACATTTAAAGTCTTACCTGCAGCCAGATGACATGCTGCAGTCAAAGTCTTGATTTCTGCTAGTTGCGCTGAGCAAGGCTGAGCAAGCTTCATAGTCTGTACCTCAGTAAAGGTGTCATCTGGGTGCAGCTGTACAATGGCATAACCAGCGTGGTTTCCTGTAGCATCTCTGAAACAAGAACCATCTACAAAAAAGGTTAGTTCTGCTGTTATTGGTTGATTATATAAATCTTGACGTGGCTTCAGAAACACATCTGTTGACTGGACACAATCATGTGGTGTGCCTTCTACAGGTAACACCATGCGTGTGGCAGGATTAACTGTGGTACATTGTTGAATTGTTAGCTCAGGTGATGAGAGGATTACCTCATAACCTGTTTTCCCAGCCTGCGTTAGCACAAATCTGGGGCTAGTAATAAGTGCATGTAGCTGGTGTGAGGTGTACAAAATGGTTGGATGGCCCATTGTAACTGCAGATGCTTCTTGAAAAGCAAAGGCAGCTGCTGCCAACCCCTGATAGCAGGGTGGAAGGCCTGTCTCAATGTTGTCTAGTTTGGTGCTGTAATATATGGGATCATTTTACCCGGTATCAAGACAAAATGGGAATTTACACATCAAGTATCTTTACAGGTATTGGGGAGTACTGCTGCATATGTTTAAAAAAATTGTATAAAGCCTTTTGTGACTCCAGAGGGAGCTGTCCAAAGTCTGATGAATTTCCTCAAGTGAATTTAAGTTGATACAGCTTAAAAATAGAAACATTTATTTCACTGATGGGTAGCAGTACTATAATTTTAAAAAATGATTTCAAAAAGTCATGCGAACTGAGAGTGGTGATGTTATCAGTAGCAGCAGTTGTATCAGTAGTATTAGAGGCATTTCAGCTCTCTGTAGTAGTAAGAGACTGTATTAGTAGGTGTGATGGATGTCTTACTGGCTCCTCAGAATCAGGAGTGATAACATTACTAACAACTAATAGATGGACTAGTACAGTAGTAGCACTTAAAGTGTTTGTAGTAACTAAGTTTTGTCCAAATTGTTTTCTCTCTTGTGGTGAACTCGTCATAATGACTTTGTAAAAGAAGGAAAGATCTTTTAAGAGGGTCTGTAGACAATGTTCCATTCAAATGTTCTTTGCTGTTGTACACAGGCCAGTATTTAATGGAAAACAAGTGAAAAATGTTCCTTCATACTAATTCTAAATAATAACTACTTTTTTGTTTATGTCTCAGTATATTGATGAGCAATTAAAAATTTTGCCAGAAAATAGGCCAGCATTTGATAGCTTATTTAACAACTGTCTTGTTACGTGATGACAATATGAACAACAAGACACATATTTGGATGGAACATTGTCAAAGGGTTAGGGTTAGGGTTAGGGAGGGTTAGACCTTCCTAAAGATCTTTCCTTCTGTAACAAAGAGTTCAACACAGGTGAACTCGTTATAACACAACAAGTTTAGATGGAACATTTCATTCATTAATGAGCAGCAGTAGTTGCATTATTTGTAGCAGATTTTATAACTGTGGTAGTTTCAACAGCAACAGCAGTATTAAAATACCTTTTGAAATGGAAACTATAAAATGTATCAATAATCTAAAAAAAGAATCTAATACAGATGTTAAAAAGTCATGTAGAAAGTATCAATAGTATTAATAATAACAGTAGCAGCAGTTCTATCAGTCAAGAGTGATACAATTACTAACAGGTCATAGATGGACTAGTAGTAGCTCTTAAAGTGTAATTTGTTAATTACTAATTACTTTAAGTTAATTTGATGAAATCATTTTGTAACTTGGTAATAACTTCAAATTCCTTGTATGTTTGAGAAGATCTTTAAGAGGGTCTGTAGACAATGTTCCATTTGAATTTTTTTTATTGTTGTTTATAGATCATTATTTAATGGCATTATTTAAAGACAGAGAGAAAAATTATTTGGTCATATCTCAGTATGTTAACTGATGAGCATTAGAAACACATGTCCAGAAGCTGTAGACCTCTGATAGATGGTTAAACTACATCACTATATGAAGAACAGGACACATATATTTGGATGGAGCATTGTCAAAAGCTTAGGATTAGGGAGGGTTAGACCCTCCTAAAGGTCTTTCCTTCTGTTTTTAAAAGAGAAACTATAAAATGTGTTACTGTCCAACGTCCACAGAATCTGGCTGCGTCGCATTCTGGTTGAGTTCCGACTCAGTCACAGTTGAGTTTACAGTTGTTTTGGCGAACTACTGGAGCACCCCACACCATCTTATGTCCTGTAGTGAATATAAAATAGCCAGATTATGCACTGGCTTTGCAAACCCCAATAGACTTAACAGACCATGTTGTGATCATTAAGTAATTAACTGACTGAGCCTGTCTCCCTCACTCCCTTCATCACTTCTTTCTTCTCTCTAATAAACATGAAGTTCAGTTACCAACAGTAGTACCACTGGAAGAAACAATAGCAGTAGTGATAGTAGTAGTAGTGGTACTAGTGATATTTCAGCTCTTCAACAGGTAGCTTTAGCACCAGTGGAAACAGTAGGTTTAATCACTTCATAACCATGGCAAAGAGCAATATTTCACTCTGTTTCTTCTTACAGTTCATATGTCAGTATAATGAGTGAAAATTATCAAAAATATTTGTGATCATTTTTTAAAGTTTGACCTTATTGTTTCAATGTCAGTGTATTGATGGAGGAGAAAGTTCTCTTAGAAAGTGCAGACTTTGGCCACTAGAGGTCAGGAGTGCACATTCAAATGATGTGATTCAAATTCAGTTTTATAGGGACACATATTTCTGCCCATACTGAATTACCAGTCCCAAACCTCTACTATGTTGATCACGGTGATGTATTTTAGTTAATTAAAGACATTGTAATGAGCTTAATGGAGCTTGTGTAATATTTGTGTGTAGTTTAACTCTTAAACAGTATGTGGAGCAAATGGCACAGAAGGTAAAGATAAAAAAAGGTTCCTGTAATGAAATAAAGCATGTTTCTTGAGGACAGGAAAATGATTCTACAGTTATGTTTTATTCTCATGCTGCTCGCTCTGCCTTTAAACAACTTGATACAGTATATCATCATGCTTCGCATTTCATTACAGGAGCTAAAGATACACATCACTGTGTTCTATATGAAAAAGTAGGCTGGTCCTCACTAGCAACAAGAAGGACTACATTCTATCATTTCTATTTATAAATGTCTCCTACAAAAGTTGCCTCAGTGTATCACTGTACTTTGCAAATCCAAAACCACAGCTCACCAGGCAGGTGAGGACGAGGCTGACGTGGCGAACCTGAGGTACAGGCAGCATTCAGGAGATCAGAAAAACAAACAAACAGCTTACAAGAAGCTTGGCCGTAGCATCTGTGCCACACTGGTGACTGAACGATCTGGCAGAGTCTGGAGAGATGAACTGGGGTTTTATACTGCTGGCTTGTAAAGTTGATTAGTAGATGAGCTGCAGGTGTTCAAATTGAATGGGAGAGGGAAACCAGGAGGCCACGCCCAGCATGCGCCCACACACACAAACGCAGAGAGAGACAGACTGGGGACATGAAACACTAGGAAGGGAAAACCATGGGAAAAACACAGGGAAGGGAGAAGTATAACTGTTACCCCTCGGGTAAATACTGAAATTGGGAAGACACCTTCCATCACTTTGCACCCTATAAATGGAATAAATTACAGAGGATTTAAGAACTTGAATGTCTTATCCCACTGGACGATTTAACCCCTTCAGACCTGCATTTTTTCTGCTGGGCAAAACAATTTATTTTGACTGACTCCTCTCCAACATAAAAACAAACTTGTGGATGTTTTCATGTATTCTCATTTTTGATGAGCAGCCTTGAAGCAGTTTTGTTGTGGCACAAAGCACATGTGGATGTTGCACTTGTCACAAAAGATGTGTGTTTTTCCTGTACAGTTTGGCATCTTGCATCTGCTAGCCTCTTTCTTTCTATCATAATTTGGCATGTGGTCAACCATGTCATACTGCACTTCAGGTAGAGGCCTTACATCCTGGACTGCGAACTGGTCTCTGGGGGACATGCTCTGGTTCTGGAGACATACTGGGCCATCAAATTGAAGATCTCATCTGGTATATACCGTTTGAAGTATTCATAGGGTCTCATATACCGTTTGAAGTATTCATAGGGTCTCATGGGATGATCCTCATGAATTGGAGGATTCTCAAAGGAAGTGTCAATGATTGTAGTGAACGGCCTGTGACGCCACTTGATTTCTTCCTTCCTGGTTACTGTCATCTCCTCCTGTCCTCCTCTGTCCTCCTCCGGTCCTCCTCCTGTCCCTGTACTGTCTGTCTCCTCTATCCCAATCTCATCTGCCACATCAGTCTCAATCTCATCTGCCACATCAAGTTCTTCCGGCATGCATGGAACCTCTCCACTGTCCCTCTCTGAATCTAATAACAAAACAATCACATTTTTACTCATTTTATGTATTCTCACTCTTGAACTGTTATGTGTTCCATTTAGATCTTACATATAAGAAATTAAATTGATGAAAACCACATACGAAGAATTAAAAACACTCTTATTTTCTAAATTTACCATCTATCTCAGTCCTTGTCTTTGAAAAAATCCTGTAAATTAATCAAATGATATATGTTGAAAATTACTTCAAATATTATCACTTTTAACAGTTACAATTATGCTGACAGCAAATTTGTTTGGCCAACATGAACATAAATGTATATTTTTGATTGAAAATGGGCACTTACTCCTCCCTCTCTGCAGTCACTGCGCCATGCTTGTCTTGTCCGAGGTCTGTCACTCTCTCAGAGCGTGCTCAAGTCATGACATGATTGTCATTGGATAATCGACCTTTGTCCAGACATGTCCTCTGTCTTTTAAGACTATTTCTTGTTAATTTTACACCAATATCTTCACAATTCCCTTTGGTCTTATTTTTTTAAAGTTATTACTGCCTGTTTTACATACTTATTTCTAAACCTTCTCCTAAGGACATTTTTAAAAAACATTAAAGTTTAATACACACACACTTTAAATTTCAACAAGTGCACTGAGTGAGATTGTCAACTTCATAATAAGTGTCTTCACACTAAATCAAACATCTTGTACTTAAGGCTTCATCATGCAATATCACATTAAAATCATTCTGCAATACAAATTTTGTTCTCTTCAGCACATCACAAGTCTTTAGAAATTATACCACATTTCCCCCCTTTGTGACTGTAATGTCACAATTACTTTAGCAATGCACATGTTGGGGTTCAGAACCATATTGCTTCCTAATAATTGGGATCCTCAAGCCATGGCACGTAAGAATGAAAATGCAACAATACTTCTCAAGACTGTGAGGATAAGCATGGTCATTAGGTTTCTGTTTATAACATAGTACCAAAACTCCAGCATGCAGATTTATAAAAGAAACTTGTGAGGTGATTACAAATGTAAAACAGTGTTCAAATCAAGTAACAAGTACTTATGTGATCATTGTCCAAAAGAGTCCTCTATATCTCGGAGCTGAGATATGTATGCAGAGCTCCAGTGGTGGAGGTAGTGAATGGGGTATGTATTCTTCTTAAGGACTTGGAGTGGTAGGGGAATAGGGGTGTGAGTCAGGGGTTCCTGGCCCCTGGGGGACATGATCCTCTGCTGGGCGAGCTCCTGGTCCCGGGAGGTCCCGATTCTCCAAAGATGCCTGTTGTTTAGCCAGGTCTAGCTTGCTGCTTGCGAGCTCATCAATAACCCCCAACAGCCGACCCCTTTCTTCCTTCCACAGGTGTGTCTCCCTCGCCCTGTCAGAGAGCAGGCGATGTCTCACGTCCAGCCATTGGTTCTCTTCTTCTTTGGTTCGCTTGGCAATACGACGTGCTTCCTTGGCAAGGAGATGTGCTTTCTCTCTTCTGCGCATTTTGCAATACAGAGCAGCTTCTTCTGGGGCCTTGAGAGCCACGAAGGTTCTGAAGTGGGACAGGGGCATTGCAGCCATCCTTGCAGCAGTTATGGTTTCCCTGACAGGGACATTAGCTTGGGCTGTTGGAGGCTGCCTTCTTGGTATTGGTGCTTGAGTGGTGGTGGCTGGGGCGCCATTCATCTGCTGCCTCCCTTCTGTCATATGGTATATCACAGGTGCATATCCCTGTGGCATGCCTGCCTGGTAGGTCTCAGGCACTGTGGGGGGCAGCTTTCCTGGAGCCCAGGGTTCTCAGTACTTGGCCCATTGCTGTTGATCAAAGGCTCCTGGACCCCTTGTAGAGTTGCTCCCTGGAGGTGGTGATGCTGGTGAGACTGGACTGTAAGGTGGCACTGGTCTCATCACCTGCAGGTCCTGCATCAGCAGGTGTGTTATGGTGCTTGTTGAGGCATAGGTCGCTGCATCTCTCTAACCATACAGAATGTGCATATAGACCTGCCTGTTGTTGTGCTGCTATTAGGGATGCTAAGTTTGTTAGTGGTTCACAATCTTCAGCTACTGGCATAGGCCCTACACAGGTGAATGTGGCTGCACGTTTTGCGGCTTCTTCGGCTAAATTGTTTCCCTTGGCTATTAAGGAGTCAGTTTTTGGTGTGCTGCACATTTGATAATAGCTAGTGCTTTTGGTTGGTGTATGGCTTCCAATAGAGATGAGATGGCTTCTCCATGAGTTACTGGGGTGCCATCTGCTCTCAAGAATCCTCTTTTTTTCCAAATGACACTGTGTACATGGCAGACTGCATATGCATATTGAGAGTCTGTGTAAACATTTAAAGTCTTACCTGCAGCCAGATGACATGCTGCAGTCAAAGTCTTGATTTCTGCTAGTTGCGCTGAGCAAGGCTGAGCAAGCTTCATAGTCTGTACCTCAGTAAAGGTGTCATCTGGGTGCAGCTGTACAATGGCATAACCAGCGTGGTTTCCTGTAGCATCTCTGAAACAAGAACCATCTACAAAAAAGGTTAGTTCTGCTGTTATTGGTTGATTATATAAATCTTGACGTGGCTTCAGAAACACATCTGTTGACTGGACACAATCATGTGGTGTGCCTTCTACAGGTAACACCATGCGTGTGGCAGGATTAACTGTGGTACATTGTTGAATTGTTAGCTCAGGTGATGAGAGGATTACCTCATAACCTGTTTTCCCAGCCTGCGTTAGCACAAATCTGGGGCTAGTAATAAGTGCATGTAGCTGGTGTGAGGTGTACAAAATGGTTGGATGGCCCATTGTAACTGCAGATGCTTCTTGAAAAGCAAAGGCAGCTGCTGCCAACCCCTGATAGCAGGGTGGAAGGCCTGTCTCAATGTTGTCTAGTTTGGTGCTGTAATATGCTAGTGGTTGCTTACCCGTGGGAGTGTCTTGCATCAATACTGCACATGCATAGCCTGCTTTCTCTGCAACATATAGATGAAACACGTTAGCATAATTGGGATTGCCTAGTGCAGGTGCTTTTTGCATGTCTTCTTTTAAGGCCTGAAAGGCACCCTCAGCTTCTGGGGTCCATTGTACTTTAGCTGAGCCATTTGTTTGTCCTGCAGCTCGGATCAAACCTCTTAGTGAGGCTGTTTTTATAGCATAGTCAAGGATCCACGGTTGGCTGAAACCAGCCATTCCCAGGAATGACAACATATGACCTACTGTTAGTGGTTTAGGAGCTTTTGACACCGCCTCGATCTGCGAGGGGGCAATTGCTCTTTTGTTGCCACATAGTTGTCTACCTAAGTACTCAACTTGGGACTGACAAAACTGCAATTTGTCTTTACTCACCTTATGTCCTCCTTTTTCTAATGCCCTTAAGACTGAAAGTGAATCTTGTACACATAACTCTTTGGTGGGGCTGCACACTAACAAGTCATCTACATACTGTAGTACAGTGCTAGATACATCTAGGTGCTGCAAATCACTGGCCAATACTTTGTTAAATATTGATGGACTTTCTACATAGCCTTGCGCGAGACATGTGTAGGTGTATTGCTGTCCCTCATAAGTGAAGGCAAACAAATACTGTGAGTCTGGATGTAGTGGCACACTAAAAAATGCTGAACATAGATCAATGACTGTGTACCAGCAGGCATCATGTGGAATGTTAGACAATATAGTGTGTGGATCAACACCACAGGTGTCTCTGCATCTACAATAGAATTGATGGCACGTAAATCATGCACTAATCGATAGTCGTTTGCATTCATCTTTTTGATAGGAAAAATTGGAGTGTTACAAGGACTTTTTGTTGGCTTTAATACACCTGCTGCTACCAAGCCCTCGATAGTGGGTGCTATTCCTGCAATTTGGTGAGGTTTTAGAGGGTACTGTTTTTTGTATGGTAATACAATGCCTTTTTTAACTTTGATATGAACTGGCTGTGCTGACTTAACTAGCCCTACATCTGTTTTGTGTTGGGACCATAACTCTTGGGGTATCTGACACAATAGCTCACTGTGTTCCTCTGAAAGTGGCAGTTGAGTAGAGGCTCGCTGGCTTAGCAGTACTTGGACTCCAGTTCCTTCATCATATGTTCGTAGTGATATCTTTAGATATTGTCCATTGGTGGATGCCTGCACATGGATGTTTTGGGTTGGTTTCCATGTTGTTATTTGTAGAGCTGTTTTCACCACGGGGCCCAAGTCTTGAGACTCCTGTCCATCCATTATCATCAGTGTGACATGTGGGGTGGAGTTGGTTGTCTGGAACCAATGACGCAGTTCTGGTGGTAGAATGACTGCTGCTGCTGCTCCCTGTGGTCCAACATATAGGTTTTTGACACAGTACTGAGAATATCTTGCCATTAACCAGTTCTTTCCAGCATTCTTTGTAGTCAGCATGTTGTTGATCTTCATCATACATTATGGTGCAGTGTAGTGGTAATTGAGGTTCTTGTGCAGTGGGCAGTTCCTTCTGAATACATGCTTTCCAAGTCTTCCACTGGTGTGCAAGTTCAGAGTCGGATGGCCATTGGATCCAATACACTGCAGGTTGAATATAAGTAGCAGGTTTTTCAAAGTCTCTTAGTTCTTGGACTGCCATCATACCTGGGGCGTTGTCTCTTATAAAGTCCAGTTTAAGGCCTTCATGGGTGGAGGTGATTGTAGCCTTTAGTGGACACAGGATGTCTCGTCCTAATAAGTTGATAGGCGTGTTTTCTGAGTAAAGTAGAGGTGCTGTTATTGGCTTTCCTGATATCTTCATGTGCACCGGTCGTGTTAGAGGAACCACTTGGGTGGTCCCAGAGAAGCCTATGGTCTTGATAGATTGGCCTGAGAGGGGAAGGGAGGAGCCTTCACTGCCAATACATGAGTAAGTGGCTCCTGTATCTACCATAAAGGTATGTCTTTGATTGTGTATTTCAACGACAACAGTTGGTTCTTCTTGTGGCTGTGTTGATACAACTGATGTCATGTGTGTCCCCTCTGGCTCCTCTGGGCACCCCTATTGCCACTCTCTCACTCGTCCCACCCATGGATTGGTGGGGCAGTCTCTTCGGCGGTGACCCTTCTGATCACATCCCCAACACAACAGATCTTCCTCTTGGTCCATGTTTAATTGATGTTGAGACTGTGCATGCCTTGGCATTGTGAGGGGTGACCTCTTCCTCTCCCCTGGTGATAGTAACCTCCTCTTTGCCCTGGTCATCCTCTAAAGGGTGGTCCTCTCTCTGCCTGAGGCTGGTTCACATGGACATGAATAGGTGGCAGGGGAGTGACTGGTGTCATGGGTGTAGTTCCTGGAGGTGTCTGAGGCTGGGTTGGTGACTGTGGCACTGGTGTGGGAGGTGCTGGTGGTGTTGGTGGCTGTTCTACTGTCACCACTGGAGCCTGCACTTTACCTTTTTCCTTCTTCTGTTTGGAGTGCATCTCATTTATCTGCAGCTGAGTGAGTTTGCTGGCCATGTGTTTGTTTACCTCCTCTTCTTTTTGCTTTTCTTTTCTTGTATTTTCCACATGATGTATGAGGTGTTCTGAGAATAGTGGCCAGTTCATCTTCATCAGCCCCACCACATTGTCCAGGCGTTTTTGTACTTCGTGAGGCATGGCTTTCTTTACCATTACTTTGAACAAACTTTCAGTGGTGTTGTTGACATTCCATGCACTACCAGTCTCCTCTCTCCATCGGTTTTGGAAGGATCTCAGGAACTTGGCTGGGCATTCTCCATCTTTCAACCTCTCCCCCTCCAGCTTAGAGGGGTCCATCTTCTCAGGGTATTGTTTTCTCAGCTCTGCCCACACCATATTGCGGTGGCCGTTGAATCCTACACCATCAGCCACGTTTCCTCCTATTGCTGCATTCAAACCTGCTCCTAGAAAGACCTCCTCTGTGGTTGCTTTTCCTGCCACATGCATCAGTAGTGCTTTAATGTCACCCAGAGCCAATGTGACACCTGCTGTGTTTTCTTCTAAGGCTGTGATCCATCTGTTGGCTCCTTCATTCAGGTCTGGCAGCCTCCCTGCTAGTCCAATCATGTCACAGAATGACCATGGCACATATTGTGGTATCCTGTGTGCACCTTTCACCATTAGGGGTGCCTGAATGTAGGACCTTTCACCATCCATTTCTTCTGGTGGCCCTTTGCTTCTGAGCCAGTATCCGCTTCGAGTGGAGGTTTCCTTTCTTTGGTCCTCCTGATGGCTTGCTAGTTCAGTGGGGGGGTTGTAGAAATTCCTCTAATCCTTCTTCTCCTGTCATCATAGTCCCTCTTAGCTGCAGGCTCACTGTTCGCGTGGGGAGGGTGGCAGTTCTTCCATTGTGCAGCGTTGGGCATTACTGCCAGATTGTGTCAGCTCTCTATGTCTCTCACGCTCTATCTCCAGCGCCCTTTGCAGCTCTCTTCTCTCTTCATTTGAGTGTGTAGCATCTCTACCTCTTCTTGCATCGCCCTTCTGCGTCTCTCCCGCTCCTCTTCGGATGTGTGACTTAATTTCTGTGGTTGTCGGCGCACTTCTTTATCTTGGATAGAGCTACTAGCTTCTGGAGGTTGGTATTGGTTTCTGCCCTTAGTCTGGAGCCTCCCTGCAATTTCGTCATATTCTCTCCTATCTTTTTCCCCTTCATCTGACCAGATGCTCTGTTCAAACTGGGGCCTTTCCCTGGGGAGCATCCCTTCTTCTATGCCGAGTGATGTGCTGGAACTCACACTCTTTGTCTCTTCACTGTCTGGTGTCTTTCTTCCAGCTGGCTGTGTGTTCCAATTTATTGTAAATTTTCCTGTTAGCTCACCTTCTGTTTTGGACCTTGCTCCCATCAGTGGGCACTGTTTCACCTGTGTCGGCTCCGCAGGGGGTGAGTATGGGGGTGGTTGGCTCATTTCCATCGGAGCAGTGGGTGTGGTCTGTTGCTTCTGTCCCCCTTCCTCTTTCTTTGTTAGTGCAGGCATCTGTTTAACATCCAATATCTGCTTTCTAGAAGTTTCTCTGAACCATCTTAGCACTTCTCGTTCTCTGGCTCTCTTCCCTTCTCTGCTATTGATGGTGTCCTTTGCTTTGTAATGTTTGATATTAGCTTCCACCTCTTTGCAGCAAGTAGCATCAAAGGTGCCTCTCTCTGGCCACTGTAGTGTGCCTGTTGTTCGCTTGTGCCACTTAATCATACAGTGTCTAATTTTTCTAGCATAGTCTGGATGCTGTCTTATCACTAGCTCTACTGGGGTTAGCAGCCTCTCTCTTTTTATTAATCCAGCCCCCATAAATCCTTGTTTAGCACTTCCTTCCTGTCTAGTGATCTCTGGCTGTCCCTCTGCCTTTGTCCTTATGAGTACTAATATTTTACCTACTGTTGTGGCCTGCTTGAGCTTTGGTACTCTATAGGGATGATATCTCAAATCTTCTGTTCCATCTGCAGCTAGTACTTTGGTAATACAGCCAAATTTACCTGTCTCCCACTCTACCTTCCTGGGAACGATCCGTATTTCTAACCGTGGATCTACTGCCCCTCTGTTTCTTCCTGCTATAGTCAAAACTTCAGGAATCCCCAAAAATGGGCGCAGTGGAAGTGTGGGCGTACTAGCAGGGCTGCGACACAGGCTTTCTAGGACTACCGCTATTGTATGTGGTACCCACAAGCTTCTTATGACATCTTCCCAAGGTACTGCTGGGAATTCTTCTTTTATTTGAGTTAGGTTTATAATTTTTGTAATTTGCCACAGCTTTTGATTAACCTCTGATTCTGTCTGCCAGTGTTAAATTCCTGTGTTATCACGATATATTCGTTCCAGCCAAGTGTGTCCTGATGCCTTTTGTTTCTATATCCCCCGTTTGCATGAAATGACTAGGATCTAGTATTTCATCTTCACTATCATTATCCTCCATTATCCTTTGAGTTATATTTACTTTATTTTATTTACTTACGTCTTTTATTCTATGTTATTATCTTTATTATTATCATTATTTTTATTATAAATGATTTGCTTTATACTATATTTTTTATTCACTGTCACTCCCTCTGCAGCCTGCTCTTTCTCCTTTCATGTACGTGTGAGCATGTCGATATGTGTGTATGTGTGTATGTGACCTTCCCGGACTTTCCTTCCACTTATCAAATGTGCGTGTGTCAAATGCTATCCTCTACCCTGTTCAGCTGTCTCGTTGCTGTGTGGGTGTGTATGTGTGTATGCACCACATCCTTTGTGATTATTGCCTGTCCCTAGACAGGAGCGCGCTATAACTGTCAGGCTGTTTACCTATTCAGGCTTTCTATTCTCTGGACGTCAGCCTTCTTAACACACGACATAGAAAAAAGACAATTGTGCCTGCTTTGACTTGATACAGTAATATCACACAGTGTTCTCTACACCACACAATTCTTAGCCTCTCTCATGAGTCTAAAAAATACACTTCCTCAACATTTTTAGAACTTCAAACAACCAAGACTTGTTATTCTCCTGAATTTACTGCTCTGTTCTTCTTAGCTATTCCTGATTTACTGCCATCCTAATCAAACCTCCAGCAAATACCAGTGCAGCTATCAGCCAGCATACTATATACTATGCAAACATTGAACAAGAATCTTTCACATGCATTCTCATCCGCACCATGGTTTTGTAGAGGCATTTAGACAGACACAAAATACTATAGGCAAACAAAAAACAGACAACACAGATAACACTCTGCTGCTCTACTTTTGTCTGCCTCCTGTGATGATTAATTTGCAAAGGTTAGGTTCAGAAGGAGTGGGACATAATTTGAACAAAATCAACCTTCACCTGGGCGGATCAGCATTCTCCCACAAACACCACTTTGATCAAATTTGCAGATATTGAAAGGCTTTGCTTACCTTGAAATTTGTGGGCCCGTGCTCAAGTGTGGAGTCTGCTGTCACAGCGCCAGGTGTTGGTCCCTGTCCAATTTTTGTTCGTCCCACTATCCTCTCCTGGCTCGGCTCGCCATGTTTGTTGTGTCAAATTCTTAGGGTCTCAGTTTGAAGAAGTTTCACATAAATATCACAAAACCAAATCAGGAAAAACTTCTCTTTGGTGTCAAAAAATCTTCAGGAGTCAGAGATCAGAGCAGCAAAAAGTGTTCTTTTATTGCCAGGCAAGAAAAGGAGAGCATATCACAACACACAATGTGTATCTGAGATGACCCTGGTCTGCTGTGGCTTCTGTCTTGTCTTTTATACTCTTTAGGCCTTCAAAGGTCACACCTATGGCCAACCCCTTATTCTTGACTAATTACACTATTAGAACTTATTCTACCTTATGTTACCTTTCTTGACACAAGTTTCAGCAGACCAGGTTCTTCCTAGGCCTCTTTCTTTTAAGACTATTTCTTGTTAATTTTACACAAATATCTTCACAATTCCCTTTGGTCTTATTTTTTAAAGTTATTACTGCCTGTTTTACACCCTTATTTCTAAACCTTCTCCGAAGGATATTTTTAAAAAGCATTAAAGTTTAATACACACACACACACTTTAAATTTCAGGTGCACTGAGTGAGATTGTTAACTTCATAATAAGTGTCTTCACACTAAATCAAACATCTTGTGAGGTATACATGAAATATAATTAATCCAGTGTTATAACATTGTTTTAACCTTACTTAAGGCTTCATCATGCAATATCACATTAAAATCATTCTGCAATACAATTTTTGTTCTCTTCAGCACATCACAAGTCTTTAGAAATTATACCACAATTGTAAAATAAAAGATGGTGAACCGCAAATGAACACACTACAACAGAACCAATCCAATAAAAAGAAAACTGAAAGCACAGCAGTAAATCTTGACAATCTTTATGAAACTTAAAGTCCACTCCACTCAAATATGTTTTTCTTCTTGCTCCTTCAATTGGATGTTTGAGCTTCAGTGTGCAGAACGATGTATGTGCAGAGTTTATTTTCATATTCCTCTGCTGAAAGGGGAGAGTTTCTCTGTGCTCACCTTAAATCTGAGTTTAAGATGTGTAACTATAAGCATGAATTGTGACATCACACCTAATTTGGAGCCAATCATGGTCCAGTATGCAACTTCCAGAAATGTGATGTGGCAACTTGAAGGTTCACATACACATACACTGAAAATGGACTTTTCAGTGAAGTAGGAGACATTTTGAATCCAGCTGTTAAACTTTTCATGGATTATGGATTTCCCAATGAGGGAGAAGGAGTACATGTTGTAGTAACATAGGAGTCCCACAACATGGCAGTATTTCTAATCTTTTGTATGCTGTGAATGCAAAGGCGACACCTACTGCACAAAGAGTGCACCCAATTAAAAACGTTCCAGCAAAGACAAATGATGCCCCTGAAGGAGTTAATGGTGAGGCTTTTTATTATAATATTACAAGATATACAGTTAAAAACGGACAATTTAGAAATAATAATGCCTCACATGCCTCAAGCAATAGGCTTATGGGGCTAGAGTGACCGTTACATTTTGCTATTGAAAAAAACAGAGACTATTTATTTGTTGCTGAACCATCAATAACAATATTAACCACGTTTATTGACTCTGCTCTAATTCATTGGAAGCTTAAATGGACATAAAATAAACTAAATTGCCAAAATGTTGCCTTATAGCTGACGAAATGGATGCCGACTAAAACAGTAGTGTATGCACAGGGCCTCTACAAAACGTTATTGAATCCGTGTTGAAGGAATTCATTAAAAAATATATTTTATTTTCTATAATTACATTTTAAAATGCCAATAAAAAACAATACTGTAAACTGCCAATTAAAGCAGTTTAATTTTAGTGCTGACGTAGGACTCTGGTTGCTATGGAGCGTCTATATTCCAGAAACTAGTTCCAAAATCACCATTTAACTCTGAAACATTGGAGGAGAAACTTCACTCGACGATTTCTGAAAAACTATACAAGTCACCAGCGAAATACGGACCCACAGTGACCTCAACTCGACTCTCTTACTGTTTCATCATGGAAAACGTGAGAATTTAGGCAGTTTAAAATCATTCAAAGACGTTTTTCAAGCCGTTTTATTGGACGCCTCAGCTGTATTTGAGGCGTCGAAGCAACAACTGACTTTCATTCAGTGGTAGTTTGTTCAGTAAAACATAAAAACAAATATTACATTTACAAATTTAAAGTAAGATCTTCAGTGTATACATTGCTGAAATGTAAAGACAGAAGTAACTGCAAAATCCTGAACTGACTGTTGATTTACAAGCAAACTGATACAGTTTGCAGTAAGCATTCAAACTCCTTCAGAAAAATAAAACATTGCTTATTACACAGTGATGCATTTAACCACCACCTTCAGTAAACTGCTGAAACGCTGAACAGCTCAGTGTAACAGCAGTTTGCAAAGTTTTGGTTTAAAGATGCCAAAGTTTCTACTTTCAACCTGATATTTTGTCAAGAAAAAAGCCCCCATTCATTACTTTATTAAACAGTTCATAAATGATCATTATTTTCTGTAGTAAAGTCAACTTTACTGTGATATTGCTGCAAAAACAGTAAAGCCGTTATGCATATGTGCATGCAGATTAGAAAATATCTTGTTTATTTAAAAGGACAAGTTCACAAGTCTGTCTTAAAACAATAGTCAGGAGCCCAAATGAACACTGAAACAGGTTTTTCTTGCCATAATCATTCCTCCTGTTCATACTGACCATTAGAAGATCCCTTCATAATGCACTTACAATGTTAAGTGATGGGGGCCAAAATCCACAGTCCTCCTCCTGTGCAAATGAGTCAAATCAAGTAGATATCTTTCAATGTTACAGTCTTTCTAGTGCCAAAGTCCCTGTTTTTGTTACTATACTTCCACCGCAGCTCAACAGGGAAACACTGTCTGAGGAAACACAAAGAGGGAATTTGATGCTAAAAAGACTGTAAATGTGGCAGCCTCATATAAGCTTCAGATAAATATTTAAATGCATTTTTGCACAAAATGACTGTGTGGACACACTGTGGAGTTTGTCCCCCATCACTTACATTGAAAGCACCTTTGAAGGGGACCTTTTAATAGCCAGTATGAACAGGAGGAATTCCAACAATGTAGACACTGAAACTGTCTTTTTGATGACATCTAGTGGTGGAAGAAGTCCTCAGATCCTTAATTCAGATCCTTTACTTAATTAAAAGTAGCAATAGAGTAATGTGAACATACTCCAATATAAGTGAAAGTCCTGCATGAAAAATCCTACTTAAGTAAAAGTACATAAGTATTAGCAGCTTGATGTATTTAAAGTATTAAAAGTAGTGGTTTGTTCCCCCTGACTGATATATTATTATATATGACATCATTAGATTATTAATACTGAAGCATCAGTGTTTAAGCAGCATGTTACTGCTGTAGCTGCTGGAGGTAGAGCTAGTTTGAACTACTTTATATAGAGTTAGCTAGTTTAGTCCAGTGGTTCCCAACCTAGGGGTCGGGCCCCTCCAAAGTGTCACCAGATAAATCTGAGGGGTTGTGAGATGATTATGGGAGAGGGAGAAAAAGGAGGAGGAGAGGTTTTTGGTGAAATATTGGATCATTTGAACATTTATTGAAATGAAACCATGTGGGAAGTTTAGAGGGAAAAATCACTATTTGGTGGAGCTGTTAACAACTCATAGACATCTGAAATGTGACCCCGACTACACACTGCTTTTTGTAAGACGTCAAAAGCCAAAAAGATTGGAAACCACTGGTTTCACCTTTAACAATATGTTGTAGTTTAAAAGCTTGTTATATTACCCGTTGTTTCAAATCTTCATCTGAAAAGTAACTAAAGCCGTCAAATAAATTTAGTGGAGTAGAAAGTACAATATTTTCCTCTGAAATGTAGTGGAGTGGAAATATAAAGTAGCATCAAATGGAAAGACTCATGTAAAGTACAACTACCTCAAAACTGTACATAAGTACAGTACTTGAGTAAATGTACCAAGTGACAACCTAGAGCCCGGTTCTGCTTGAGGTTTCTTCCCGTTAAAGGAGAGTTTTTCCTTGTTGCTGTCACCAAGTGCTTGCTCATGGGGAAATGTTGGGTCTCTGTAAATTAAAGAGTACAGTCTAGACCTCCAGACTCTATGTGAAAAGCGCCCTGACATAACTAACATGAGATGGCGCTATATAAATAAAACTGACTTGAAATTGACTATTTAGTTACTTTCCACCACTGATGACGTCTAGTATGTGTGAATATGGAACATTCTTGAAAAAAAGCATTCATGCTCAACAAATCTACAAAAACAAAGAATCTGATTAATAAACCAAACATTATTAATCATCAATTATTTAAGTTTTACACTAAAGCATTACACTGTGACCCTCTATTTGGGATTAAGACTGTTTGCTATCACAAAATCAAAAAACAGTTTGAAAAGTTATAAAATAGAAAGAAATCATCGCTCAGTTGTTTTATTGGGTCATTTGTGTCACTTTACAGTTCAGATTGTGTGCTACTTTGGTGGCAGCTGTGTGTCGTGTTGCATTCAGAGCTGTAGTAATTCTGCCTTTGTATCCTCTGAACGTACGCCAGGGATCACAATGGATTGAAGGTTGCATCATGGACTCTCAGAGAACATGAGCATATTAGGGGAAAAAGTGTTTTATTTAATTATGTAATGAAGGTGAACTGTTGGGGGGAAAATTGATCTTTCCTTTGTTTTATGTTTGTTACATTAAACTTATCATTTAAATTTTACCTGAAGAGTATCAAGTAAAGTTTTACTGTGGGAGTCAGCTGAGATATTGGGGAGAAGAAAGCTCTGTTCTAGCCGCGCCTCAGTTCATGAGGATGAGATGGACATCAAGTATGAAGCATCCTCTGCTGGAGAAATGGTGGGAGGCAGAATGTGTCTGTGTCCTATCCTGTGAGAATACAGCTCCTGAAGACTGAAGTCTGTGTGGAAGTGTGAAACAGACAGGCGTCCCACAGTAGCCATTGTTCAGCAAAAGTTACAGTCTCACTTAAAGTAGCTGATTTCAGCTACTTTCTCTGTCTCCTCCATGATATATAGGCTCCTAGATTTCCTTTAATTATTAACAGTCTAGTAATCATAAAGTTGGAGTCAACCCTGTCTCTCTGAGTACCTAACAGGTTAGTGCGAGCAGGAAGAGACAGAGGGAGCAGGAGAGCACCTCCAGAGCCTTGGAGGAGCCTCCAGAGAAAAGACTCCGTGAGAATGCTGCTGTCCTGTCAGAGAGGAGCCCCAGCCCCCAGCCCTCCACCTCTGCCCCACAGGCCAAGCTGGAGGGTGTCCAGCTGGAGGTTAGCAGTCCAAACGTGCCCACAGTGGTCCAAACTGTTCTATCCTGATCCATGATTCATCCAGTTCAACAGCAATACTGCATCAGTCTAAAGGGTGTAACTGAACTAGTCTGACTTGGTTCCTCCTCTCCTCCTCTCTGTCTCTCTAAAAGGTTTAGGGAAGGACAGCAGAAGGAAGGCAGCAGGAGATCCAGCCCAGAGTCTCCCAGGAGCACGTGGATGACATTCAGCATGATGATGTCACGGCCCCGCCCCTCTGGCCCGGCCCTTACGGATCCCAGCCCGGGGGACTCCCATCCTCTGCTTTTAATGCAGTGGCAGAGATGGTCATGGCATGGATGACTGACTCTCCGTACAACCCAGAGATGTAACATACATACACATACACGCACACTGCACACACAGTGCAAACCTTTTATTCCCTCTTTCTTCCTCTATCCTAAAAAAAAAGAAAACCTTAAATAAGTTTTAACTCTTTCATTCCTTTTTAGCATGTAGATACGTTTTAACTTTTATACATTTTTTGTATATATATATATATATATATATATATATATATATATATATAGATTTTAACTTTCATTCCTTCGTAGCATGTAGATAAGTTTGAACTCTTTTATACATTTTTAGTATGTAGATAAATTTAAACTTTTATACATATTCAGTATATATATAAGTTTTAACTTTCATTCCCTTTCAGCATGTAGATAAGTTTTGTAACTCTGTTTAACTCTTTGACCGATACCTTCTACACTTTGTTTGAAAAAATCTAACACAAAAAGAGATGGTAATTCTTTACACACAGACATGTTCAACCTCTTTTCTTTCATTTAATTCTAAAGTTTCCAAAAAACCCCACAAGTTCTACAAAATCATTTTAGATGTTGCTTTTTTTAACTATTTAATTTAGTTTGAGTATGTAGATAAGTCTTAAGTCTTTTAAGTCTTTGATAGCTTCTACACATTCTTTGAAAAACAAAAGAAATAATGGCTAGTCAGACACGCTGCAACTCTTTTCCTTCCAACTCACTCCTTTCACTTTGGTGCTTCTTTTTCTAAGTTTTGTCCATATTTTTTTCTGTCTTGTGGTGAACTCATCATAATGACTAAAAGAAGGAAAGATCTTTAGATCTTTGTCTGTAGACAATGTTCCATTCAAATATCTTGTTGCTGTTGTGCACCGGTCAGTATTTAATGACTTTAGAAGTGAAAAACATTATCTGATAATGTTGCTGATTACCATTAAAGTTATTTGGTTATCTTTAAAGTTATTGAATTATCAACAGTTGAAAAAATGCCTGAAAAACAAGTAAGTGTTTAACAGTTTGTTCACTATATGAAGAAAATATTTTGGATGGAACATTGTCAAAGGGTTAGGGAGGGTTAGACCCTCCTAAAGATCTTTCCTTCTGTTTCTGTCAAACGTAGTAATATTAGCAGTAATTAGTATGACAAATATTTCAGCTGTAGCAATTAAAGTGTGTAATAACTAATATAGTTTTATTGTTTAAATTGAAATTCTTTCTGGACAGGAAAAAATATCTTAAGGTGTGGATGGGATCACTTAAGTTGATCTTATCTTATAATGACTTTGTAAAAAGGAAGGGTTTCAAGAGGGTCTGGAGGCAATGTTTCATTCAAATCCTTTTTACTGTCGTACATTTGTCAGTATTTAATGAGGAAGACAAATGTTCATCATTAATATCTCTTACTAGAATCAATTTAACTGTGTCTGCATATACGAACATTGCAATAGGGTTAGGGAGGGTCAGACCAGTATAATGGGATAATTTTACCCGGTATCAAGACAAAATGGGAATTTACACATCAAGTATCTTTACAGGTATTGGGGAGTACTGCTGCATATGTTTAAAAAAATTGTATAAAGCCTTTTGTGACTCCAGAGGGAGCTGTCCAAAGTCTGATGAATTTCCTCAAGTGAATTTAAGTTGATACAGCTTAAAAATAGAAACATTTATTTCACTGATGGGTAGCAGTACTATAATTTTAAAAAATGATTTCAAAAAGTCATGCGAACTGAGAGTGGTGATGTTATCAGTAGCAGCAGTTGTATCAGTAGTATTAGAGGCATTTCAGCTCTCTGTAGTAGTAAGAGACTGTATTAGTAGGTGTGATGGATGTCTTACTGGCTCCTCAGAATCAGGAGTGATAACATTACTAACAACTAATAGATGGACTAGTACAGTAGTAGCACTTAAAGTGTTTGTAGTAACTAAGTTTTGTCCAAATTGTTTTCTCTCTTGTGGTGAACTCGTCATAATGACTTAGTAAAAGAAGGAAAGATCTTTTAAGAGGGTCTGTAGACAATGTTCCATTCAAATGTTCTTTGCTGTTGTACACAGGCCAGTATTTAATGGAAAACAAGTGAAAAATGTTCCTTCATACTAATTCTAAATAATAACTACTTTTTTGTTTATGTCTCAGTATATTGATGAGCAATTAAAAATTTTGCCAGAAAATAGGCCATCATTTGATAGCTTATTTAACAACTGTCTTGTTACGTGATGACAATATGAACAACAAGACACATATTTGGATGGAACATTGTCAAAGGGTTAGGGTTAGGGTTAGGGAGGGTTAGACCTTCCTAAAGATCTTTCCTTCTGTAACAAAGAGTTCAACACAGGTGAACTCGTTATAACACAACAAGTTTAGATGGAACATTTCATTCATTAATGAGCAGCAGTAGTTGCATTATTTGTAGCAGATTTTATAACTGTGGTAGTTTCAACAGCAACAGCAGTATTAAAATACCTTTTGAAATGGAAACTATAAAATGTATCAATAATCTAAAAAAAGAATCTAATACAGATGTTAAAAAGTTATGTAGAAAGTATCAATAGTATTAATAATAACAGTAGCAGCAGTTCTATCAGTCAAGAGTGATACAATTACTAACAGGTCATAGATGGACTAGTAGTAGCTCTTAAAGTGTAATTTGTTAATTACTAATTACTTTAAGTTAATTTGATGAAATCATTTTGTAACTTGGTAATAACTTCAAATTCCTTGTATGTTTGAGAAGATCTTTAAGAGGGTCTGTAGACAATGTTCCATTTGAATTTTTTTTATTGTTGTTTATAGATCATTATTTAATGGCATTATTTAAAGACAGAGAGAAAAATTATTTGGTCATATCTCAGTATGTTAACTGATGAGCATAGAAACACATGTCCAGAAGCTGTAGACCTCTGATAGATGGTTAAACTACATCACTATATGAAGAACAGGACACATATATTTGGATGGAGCATTGTCAAAAGCTTAGGATTGGGGAGGGTTAGACCCTCCTAAAGGTCTTTCCTTCTGTTTTTAAAAGAGAAACTATAAAATGTGTTACTGTCCAACGTCCACAGAATCTGGCTGCGTCGCATTCTGGTTGAGTTCCGACTCAGTCACGGTTTACAGTTGTTTTGGCGAACTACTGGAGCACCCCACACCATCTTATGTCCTGTAGTGAATATAAAATAGCCAGATTATGCACTGGCTTTGCAAACCCCAATAGACTTAACAGACCATGTTGTGATCATTAAGTAATTAACTGACTGAGCCTGTCTCCCTCACTCCCTTCATCACTTCTTTCTTCTCTCTAATAAACATGAAGTTCAGTTACCAACAGTAGTACCACTGGAAGAAACAATAGCAGTAGTGATAGTAGTAGCAGTGGTACTAGTGATATTTCAGCTCTTCAACAGGTAGCTTTAGCACCAGTGGAAACAGTAGGTTTAATCACTTCATAACCATGGCAAAGAGCAATATTTCACTCTGTTTCTTCTTACAGTTCATATGTCAGTATAATGAGTGAAAATTATCAAAAATATTTGTGATCATTTTTTAAAGTTTGACCTTATTGTTTCAATGTCAGTGTATTGATGGAGGAGAAAGTTCTCTTAGAAAGTGCAGACTTTGGCCACTAGAGGTCAGGAGTGCACATTCAAATGATGTGATTCAAATTCAGTTTTATAGGGACACATATTTCTGCCCATACTGAATTACCAGTCCCAAACCTCTACTATGTTGATCACGGTGATGTATTTTAGTTAATTAAGACATTGTAATGAGCTTAATGGAGCTTGTGTAATATTTGTGTGTAGTCTAACTCTTAAACAGTATGTGGAGCAAATGGCACAGAAGGTAAAGATAAAAAAAGGTTCCTGTAATGAAATAAAGCATGTTTCTTGAGGACAGGAAAATGATTCTACAGTTATGTTTTATTCTCATGCTGCTCGCTCTGCCTTTAAACAACTTGATACAGTATATCATCATGCTTCACATTTCATTACAGGAGCTAAAGATACACATCACTGTGTTCTATATGAAAAAGTAGGCTGGTCCTCACTAGCAACAAGAAGGACTACATTCTATCATTTCTATTTATAAATGTCTCCTACAAAAGTTGCCTCAGTGTATCACTGTACTTTGCAAATCCAAAACCACAGCTCACCAGGCAGGTGAGGACGAGGCTGACGTGGCAGGGGTACTGGAGCGGTGAACCTGAGGTACAGGCAGCATTCAGGAGATCAGAAAAACAAACAAACAGCTTACAAGAAGCTTGGCCGTAGCATCTGTGCCACACTGGTGACTGAACGATCTGGCAGAGTCTGGAGAGATGAACTGGGGTTTTATACTGCTGGCTTGTAAAGTTGATTAGTAGATGAGCTGCAGGTGTTCAAATTGAATGGGAGAGGGAAATCAGGAGGCCACGCCCAGCATGCGCCCACACACACAAACACAGAGAGAGACAGACTGGGGACAAACATGAAACACTAGGAAGGGAAAACCATGGGAAAAACACAGGGAAGGGAGAAGTATAACTGTTACCCCTCGGGTAAATACTGAAATTGGGAAGACATTTTCCATCACTTTGCACCCTATAAATGGAATAAATTACAGAGGATTTAAGAACTTGAATGTCTTATCCCACTGGACGATTTAACCCCTTCAGACCTGCATTTTTTCTGATGGGCAAAACAATTTATTTTAACTGACTCCTCTCCAACATAAAAACAAACTTGTGGATGTTTTCATGTATTCTCATTTTTGATGAGCAGCCTTGAAGCAGTTTTGTTGTGGCACAAAGCACATGTGGATGTTGCACTTATCACAAAAGATGTGTGTTTTTCCTGTACAGTTTGGCATCTTGCATCTGCTAGCCTCTTTCTTTCTATCATAATTTGGCATGTGGTCAACCATGTCATACTGCACTTCAGGTAGAGGCCTTACATCCTGGACTGCGAACTGGTCTCTGGGGGACATGCTCTGGTTCTGGAGACATACTGGGCCATCAAATTGAAGATCTCATCTGGTATATACCGTTTGAAGTATTCATAGGGTCTCATATACCGTTTGAAGTATTCATAGGGTCTCATGGGATAATCCTCATGAATTGGAGGATTCTCAAAGGAAGTGTCAATGATTGTAGTGAACGGCCTGTGACGCCACTTGATTTCTTCCTTCCTGGTTACTGTCATCTCCTCCTGTCCTCCTCTGTCCTCCTCCGGTCCTCCTCCTGTCCCTGTACTGTCTGTCTCCTCTATCCCAATCTCATCTGCCACATCAGTCTCAATCTCATCTGCCACATCAAGTTCTTCCGGCATGCATGTAACCTCTCCACTGTCCCTCTCTGAATCTAATAACAAAACAATCACATTTTTACTCATTTTATGTATTCTCACTCTTGAACTGTTATGTGTTCCATTTAGATCTTACATACAAGACATTAAATTGATGAAAACCACATACGAAGAATTAAAAACACTCTTAATTTACCACCTATCTCAGTCCTTGTCTTTGAATATATTATCACTTTTAACAGTTACAATTATGCTGACAGCAAATTTGTTTGGCCAACATGAACATAAATGCATATTTTTGATTGAAAATGGGCACTTACTCCTCCCTCTCTGCAGTTCGTGAACGTCACAACTCTAATGTCCATTTTTAACCTCGAGTCTATTAAGTGATGTCTGATTGTTTCTGATGCTGTATGGGCTTTTGTTTGTCTGGCTGTGTGCTGTATGTCTTTGTCCTTTTTGTTATGCCTGGCTATGCTTGTTTTCTTTCCCTCTGTACTCAGGTCTCTCTCGCAAAAGAGATCTCGATCTCAATAACATTACCTCATTAAATAAAGGTTAACAATATTGATTGTCAAGAATATGAATTTGAAACCGTAGGTGGATTTGTAAAAAAAAAACAAAAAACATGTAAACTGATTTTTGAAAATGATTTAAGGATTTAAGTTAATTTACTGAAAAAATTAAAATGGATATTCTGTCACATCCCTTTCAATTGAGTTTTTTTGTCTTTCTTTACAAGACAAAAAACAAAACATGCACGTATATATAGTCAGCAATTAGTAGGAAGTGTACAGGCCTCTGCTCTGAATGACTTCAGCACATCTGCGGCCACAGGACAGCACTAGTCTCTCACACTGCTCTGGTGTGATTTTGGTCCACTCTTCTTCCAGTCTCCTCCACAGTTCGGTGACTGTAGTGGGTTTCTTGGCCATAACTTTGTCACCAAGGATTTTCCAGAGGTTCTCTATTGGGTTGAGATCAGGACTCTGGGCAGGCCATGTCATTATTTCAATGTTTTCAGTTTTGCTGTGTGACATGGAGCGTTGTCCTGCATAAACACTGCGGGCTGATTGGGTGATGAACGCAGGGAAGGAACCATATGTTGTTGAAGAAGGTTCTGATAAACATTTGCATTCACTCTGCCATGTAGCTGTATAAGAGGCCAAACTCCTGCTGCAGAAAACATGCCCCAAACCATGACACTTCCTCCTCCAACTTTCACTGACTTCTTTACACACTCTGGGTTCAGTCTTTCTCCAGTTTGTCGCCAAACATAATGTTTCCCATCGGACCCAAATACATTAAACTTGCTTTCATCACTCAAGTCAACTTTGGACCAGTTCTCCTCTGTCCACACAACATGCTCCTCAGCAAAGCTTAGTCTAACCTTTTGATTCTTTCTGCTAATGAGAGGTTTGGTCACTGCAGAGTGGGCTTTCAGTCCAAATGCTCTTAAACGTCGAGACACTGTATGACGAGACAGATCCTTACCTTGTTCAGCGCTGAACTGGCGAGCAATTCCAGCTGCAGTGTGGAAACGATTGCCCATTGAGATCCTTCGCAGTATCCTGTCCTCTCTTGTATTTGTCTTCCGTGGACGACCAGCCTTCTTGGGGGACTTGAATGAGTTTGTGATGTTGTAAAGATTCAATATTCTTGAAATCACAGATTTGGAACAACCAACTTGTCTTGCTATGGATGATAGGGTCATCCCTTTGGCCTTCATCTGGACAACCTGCTGCCGGAGGCTTTCAATCACTTTAGAACGGCCCACCATGAAACTGGAACTTAGGCTGCCAGTTAAATAGACAGATAATCAAGGAAATTAGCACCAGGTGCCAGATTAACACCAATAACTGGGAGGTATCTGAAAGTGTTCTCTAATTTTGATCAGTGTGTTTTCTGCAAAATAATGTTTTTTGTTGAAATGCCTTAGTTATTTTGTGGAAAAAGTGTTCTAGTAGCATGGTATAGACACAACAAAAAGTCCTTCAACTGTTGAGCAGTGAAGATGACATTACTTCAGAAAAAAACAGTTGTTTATAAATTGTTCTCTAATTTTGATCTCCAGTGTACATACACACACATACATACATATATATACATGCATACATACATGCACACACACACACACACACACACACACATATATATAACCATACCATTGAACAGGACTGATTTCTTCAACAATACTTTTCAAACACTCACTTTATGGAAAATGTTTTTCGTGACTGATTTGATTGACGTATTTAAGATAATAGCATAACAGATAACAGATGACATAGCAGAATTGTGACTTTATTATGGGTAATGATTTATTCTAAAGCGGGGGGATCAAACTCAATTTCATCCTGGGCCACATCAGCATTATGGTAGCTTTCAAAGGTCCGGTTGTAAATGTAAGACTACATAAATGTATCTACTTGTCATCATATTACATAATTGCCGCTGCATTCGATTATTATTGATTTTAGTAATCACTTAATAATTAATAGCTAGTTCTAAAAGCAGAATTCTAGAAAAAATAATGGCAAGCAGACATTCAGGTGTACAACTATTATAACTATTATTATATTACAACTATTATTATTAGTTTTATTAATAACTTAATAACTAGCTCTGAAAGAAGAATTCTAGGAATATACATTTTACACACACACACACATATATATACACACGTATATATAGACACACACACATGATGTTGCATGATGTTCATGTTTGCATAAATGCAATTCGAGCACAATGGTCTCATATTTCCCTCAGGAAAAATGAACATGTATTTCTCAGTCCAGTCATCCTTAAATGCATGTTTTTCACTGTATGGATAGCAATACCAGTCTCTTAGTCAGTCCATCACTTTGGGCCAGACTGAAATATCTCAACTACTGGATGGATTGCCATAAAATTTTGCTCAGATATTCGTGCTCTCCATAGGAGGAATTTTATTAATTTTGGTGACCTCCTGACTTTTCATCAACCATTTCAAGAACCATATATAATTTTAAATGTACAGAGAAGGCAAAGGTCCATGTGTGCTCAGTTAAGAACTGGTACTTTACAACTGGCAATTAAGGTAGGCAGATATAAAGGTATTCCTGTGATCTTGAAAAAACCTGATTTGTTTTGGTTGTCTGAAGCTGACATGTTGAGTTGGCTTTTTAATATGGAGATTTTTCTTTTAGCCAGATTTATAGGAGAGGCTTGGCTGCTAAAAAAGAGAGCACTGTATCCATCATAACAGGACATCTCTGCCATGTAAACTAAATGTTCTGAAATGTTCTTTTTCAATCTGTGGAACTGTACATCTGTCATGTGACCATCCTGGTTATTATTGTCTAGTGTCTTGTAAGCCCATATAGGCTGGGCATCAGAAAGTTGACAGAAAGATGTCATCAGAATGACATCTTTCTAACAAGGTACTTGTTACCTTTTTTTGTGGAAAAACCACATCAGACACAAATTATTATTCAAAGCAGTGTATTTCATGTGTCTAAAAAACCTGTCTGGAAGGGACCTTTAACATATTCAGATTTAACCAAGAGCGTTGTTTGGAGACTGCAATATGCTGTGAGATGTTTCTAACTTTATATCTGAAACACCTGTCAGTAACACAGAGTGCCTTCACTGCTTTGGTGACATTAAACCCAACATGTTGTAGTAACATAGGAGTCCCACAACATGGCAGTATTTTTAATCTTTTGTATGCTGTGAATGCAAAGGCGACACCTACTGCACACAAAGTGCACCCAATTAAAAACGTTCCAGCAAAGACAAATGATGATGCCCCTGAAGGATTAATGGTGAGGCTTTTTATTATAATATTACAAGATATACTATTAAAAACGTAAAGCTGTTTTGGCCCCATATACGGTAGGCTCAAAGTGGACACCCTCCAGAATGATATTATTGTATATACCTTCTTGTGTGAAGTTTGTGAGCTGACAGTCAGGTAGGGTAGTGTTTACTTTCATTTTGTTAGCTAAGCAGGTGACTATAGGTCCAAAACATACCAGAGGAAATACTGACTGGAAATGATTCGAAATATGGTTAACAAATAAAACAGAGTACTATTTAACAACCGCCACGACTAACTTTTAAAGCTAATTAAGTTACATTTTGACGACTTATTTGGATTTTCACATGTATTTTAGCCTTTCAACTAGTGACAGAGACTATTTATTTCTTGCCGAACCATCAATAACAAAATTAATCACGTTTATTGACTCTGCTCTAATTCATCGGAAGCTTAAATGGACATAAAATAAACTAAATTGCCAAAATGTTGCCTTATAGCTAACGAAATGGATGCCGACTAAAACAGTAGATACACTACTACTGGGCCTCTACAAAACGTTATTGAATCCGTGTTGAAGGAATTCATTAAAAAATATATTTTATTTTCTATAATTACATTTTAAAATGCCAATAAAAAACAATACTGTAAACTGCCAATTAAAGCAGTTTAATGTTAGTGCGTCTATATTCCAGAAACTAGTTCCAAAATCACCATTTTACTCTGAAACATTGGAGGAGAAACTTCACTCGACGATTTCTGAAAAACTATACAAGTCACCAGCGAAATACGGACCCACAGTGACCTCAACTCGACTCTCTTACTGTTTCATCATGGAAAACGTGAGAATTTAGGCAGTTTAAAATCATTCAAAGACTTTTTTCAAGCTGTTTTATTCGACGCCTCAGCTGTATTTGAGGCGTCGAAGCAACAACTGACTTTCATTCAGTGGTAGTTTGTTCAGTAAAACATAAAAACAAATATTACATTTACAAATTTAAAGTAAGATCTTCAGTGTATACATTGCTGAAATGTAAAGACAGAAGTAACAATAAAAATCCTGAACTGACTGTTGATTTACAAGCAAACTGTTACAGTTTGCAGTAACCATTCAAACTCCTTCAGAAAAATAAAACATTGCTTATTACACAGTGATGCATTTAACCACCACCTTCAGTAAACTGCTGAAATGCTCAGTGTAACAGCAGTTTGCAAAGTTTTGGTTTAAAGATGCCAAAGTTTCTACTTTCAACCTGATATTTTTGTCAAGAAAAAAGCCCCCATTCATTACTTTATTAAACAGTTCTTAAATGATCATTATTTTCTGTAGTAAAGTCAACTTTACTGTGATATTGCTGCAAAAACAGTAAAGCCGTTATGCATATGTGCATGCAGAGTAGAAAATAGCTTGTTTATTTAAAGGACGAGTTCACAAGTCTGTCTTAAAACAATAGTCAGGAGCCCAAATGAACACTGAAACAGGTTTTTCTTGCCATAATCATTCCTCCTGTTCATACTGACCATTAGAAGATCCCTTCATAATGCACTTACAATGTTAAGTGATGGGGGCCAAAATCCACAGTCCTCCTCCTGTGCAAATGAGTCAAATCAAGTAGATATCTTTCAATGTTACAGTCTTTCTAGTGCCAAAGTCCCTGTTTTTGTTACTATACTTCCACCGCAGCTCAACAGGGAAACACTGTCTGAGGAAACACAAAGAGGGAATTTGATGCTAAAAAGACTGTAAATGTGGCAGCCTCATATAAGCTTCAGATAAATATTTAAATGCATTTTTGCACAAAATGACTGTGTGGACACACTGTGGAGTTTGTCCCCCATCACTTACATTGAAAGCACCTTTGAAGGGGACCTTTTAATAGCCAGTATGAACAGGAGGAATGATTGCAGCAAGGAAAACCTCTTCTAGTGAAAAATTGTAAAACCTCTATCCTTTTAGGAAAACATCAGTGTGCACAGCAGGTTCAAAAGATGAACTAATTTATTTAATGTTCAGTTTAGTTGAGTTGTGTTGAGTTAAGTAGAGTCCCATCCTAAACTGTTCATTAATGGTTACAGATGTGTGATGTGCCAACTCACCTCCATGATCACACCTACTGGAGGAGAGAGCCCAGCAGAAGCCAAATGAGCACCAACACCAACAAGGTAAAACTCTTGGCTTGACAGTGAAAGTGTGTATCCTGTTAGATTTGTTAGGAGCTTGTGCTTATTTGAAATATTATTTAGAATGTTGTCTTTAGTTTTTTGTGTAATACTTTATCATTTTCAGCGACTATAGGCGTAATTGTCCATAACATCAGTGAATATATGCAGGCTACATATTATAAAATGTTAATGCAGGATTGAGGGAAAATCAACACTCACAGTCACATGGTCAAGTCAAGTCAAGTCAGTCAAGTGTACTTTATTGTCAAAAATCTATGTAACAGGGTTAGCACAGAAGTTTGAAATTGCGTTTGACCAGTCTCCAATGTGCAGTTTAACTAAACATAAATGTAATATTTACAAAAATCACCTGGACTATAAAAACACACACACACTCACACACACACAATATTTACCAAAAATCACCTGGACAATAAAATACACACACACTCTCTCTCTCACATACATACACACACACACACACACACACTATTTACCAAAAATCACCTGGACAATAAAATACACACACACTCTCTCTCTCACATACATACACACACACACACACACACACTATTTACAAAAATCACCTGGACAATAAAATACACACACACACTCACACACACACAATATTTACCAAAAATCACCTGGACAATAAAATACACACACACTCTCTCTCTCACATACATACACACACACACACACACACACACACACACACACACACACACACACACACACACACAAGCAGCAGCAGAGAGTACAATCAGTGTTCATATAGGTTGAGACCTGTAGTACAGATGCAGTATAAAGGTGCAAAGGGTAAAGTGCAACGGCATGGTGAATCAATATTATAATTGTTCATGGAATGATAAATATTCAAGGAATGTTTTCTTGAAATGTTCATGTACTTTTCATCTGTGAGTTCAGGAATCTGACAGCTTGTGGAAAGAAGCTGTTTCCCAGTCTACTTGTGCGCTTCCCTGACTGTAGTAAGGAGAACAGTTTGTGCGCTGGGTGAGTGGGGTCTTTGATAATGTTCATCGCTCTCTTGGAACAGTGTGAAGTGTACAGGTCCTGAATGGCTGGTAGTGGTGATCTGATGATCTTTTCTGCTGTCCTCACCACCCTCTGCAGCGCCTTCTTGTCTGCAGCTAGACAGCTGCCATGCCAGACAGAGACACTGCTGGTCAGGATGCTCTCAATGGCACCCCTGTAGAATGTGGTGAGTGCAGATGTGGGGAGGTCGGCTCTTCTCATCCTCCGCAGGAAGTGGAGTCGTGTGTGCGCCTTCTTGACCAGGGCGGTGGTGTTGGTAGACCATGAGAGATCATCTGTGATGTGCACTCCCAGGAACTTTGTGCTTTTCACAGACTCCACTGCACTGCCGTTAATGATCAGTGGGATGTGTGTTGGTTGTTTGTTGTTGGCTGAAGTCCACAGTAATCTCTTTTGTTTTGTTGACATTGAGAAGCAGATTGTTCTTCTCACACCAGTTGATGAGTTGCTGTACCTCCTCTCTGTATGCTGAGTCATCGTTGTCTTTGATGAGGCCAACCACTGTTGTGTCATCTGCAAATTTGATGATGTGATTCGTTTCAAATCTGGCACAGCAGTCGTGGGTCATCAGCGTGAACAGCAGGGGGGATAGCACACATCCTTGCGGGACCCCGGTGTTTATGATGGTGGTCGCTGAGGAGTTGTTTCCGACTCTGACTGTCTGCGGTCTGCCTGTTAGAAAGTCCAGCAGCCAGTTGCACAGTACTGATGCCTATTGTACTCAGCTTGTTCACCAGATGTTGGGGGATAACAGTGTTGAACGCAGAGCTGAAGTCAATGAACAGCATCCGCGCGTGACTGTTTTTGTTCTCCAGATAAGCCAGGCAGAGGTGGAGTGCTGTTGCTATGGCGTCATCAGTGGAGCGCTTGGGGCGGTAGGCAAATTGGTATGGATCCAGGGTAGTGGGGAGGGTGGATGTTATGTGGGCTTTTACCAGTCTCTCAAAGCACTTCATCATGATGGGATGGGGTGTCATGTTGGTAACCCTGGGACAAGCATGAAACCATGCACCTTGTCAGAGGTTACCAACAAATGTAGACACTGAAAATGTCTTTTTGATGACATCTAGTGGTGGAAGAAGTCCTCAGATCCTTAATTCAGATCCTTTACTTAATTAAAAGTAGCAATAGAGTAATGTGAAAATACTCCATTATAAGTGAAAGTCCTGCATGAAAAATCCTACTTAAGTAAAAGTACATAAGTATTAGCAGCTTGATGTAGTTAAAGTATTGCAGTAAGAGTAGTGGTTTGTTCCCTCTGACTGATATATTATTATATATGACATCATTAGATTATTAATACTGAAGCATCAGTGTGTAAGCAGCATGTTACTGTTGTAGCTGCTGGAGGTAGAGCTAGTTTGAACTACTTTATATAGAGTTAGCTAGTTTAGTCCAGTGGTTCCCAACCTAGGGGTCGGGCCCCTCCAAAGTGTCACCAGATAAATCTGAGGGGTTGTGAGATGATTATGGGAGAGGGAGAAAAAGGAGGAGGAGAGGTTTTTGGTGAAATATTGGATCATTTATTGAAATGAAACCATGTGGGAAGTTTAGAGGGAAAAATCACTATTTGGTGGAGCTATTAACAACTCATACACATCTGAAACATGACCCCGACTACACACTGCTTTTTGTAAGACGACAAATCTACAAAAACAAAGAATCTGATTAATAAACCAATCATTATTAATCATCAATTATTTAAGGTTTACACTAAAGCATTACACTGTGACCCTCTATTTGGGATTAAAAAACAGTCTGAAAAGTTATAAAATAGAAAGAAATCATCGCTCAGTTGTTTTATTGGGTCATTTGTGTCACTTTAGAGTTCAGATTGTGTGCTACTTTGATGGCAGCTGTGTGTCGTGTTGCATTCAGAGCTGTAGTAATTCTGCCTTTGTATCCTCTGAACGTACGCCAGGGATCACAATGGACTGAAGGTTGCATCATGGACTCTCAGAGAACATGAGCATATTAGGGGAAAAGGTGTTTTATTTAATTATGTAATGAAGGTAAACTGTTGGGGGGAAAATTGATCTTTCCTTTGTTTTATGTTTGTTACATTAAACTTATCATTTGAATTTTACCTGAAGAGTATCAAGTAAAGTTTTACTGTGAGAGTCAGCTGAGATATTGGAGAGAAGAAAGCTCTGTTCTAGCCGCGCCTCAGTTCATGAGGATGAGATGGACATCAAGTATGAAGCATCCTCTGCCGGAGAAATGGTGGGAGGCAGAAAGTGTCTGTGTCCTATCCTGTGAGAATACAGCTCCTGAAGACTGAAGTTTGTGTGGAAGTGTGAAACAGACGGGCGTCTCACCTCGCAGCCCTGAACCTCGTTCAGTGGTGAGATAAGTTGAAGGTAAGATTTTCATCATCAGTGATCAAGTCAAAACATTACATGACCATCCCTGATGTGACCCTGCAGTCCAAGCATTACCCAGGACAAGATGTCTGTTTGCATAGGAGATTACACTACCTCCTCTCCACTGTTGCCATGGCAGCCAGTCACAACACAGAGCCAAGTTGTCAAGATGTGTTCCTGATAAAAGAAGTGTAATTCCTCATATTGTCCTCTCTCCTTCTCCTGGGAACAGCAGTTGTTTGTACTACAAGCAGATGACCCACTGATTGTTTGTCCTCCTGCAGGTCATCATGCGCCGCTTAGACGATGACGTATTGTTCCGCCGGCTACGCGTATAGTTCCGCCCCGGTCTGTGTTTTACACTAAGTTATCAGTAAGTTTGATGTGTCGCTGCTGCTTCAGAGACCAGTGGGAGTGGTTGTATGATACCCCCAAATGTCATGGAGTGGAAGTGTGTGCTGTGTGCTGAGTGTTACAAGTCTGATTTCCTTTATGACTGTGGTCAGTGGGGGCTTGTAGATTGGGCTCTAGCAAGTCCACCAGGAAATTGTTTAGTTAAAGTGGTAAGATCCTCACATCTGGTCTCATCATCAGTTTAGTTCATTCAACATTTATTTGTTTAGGGACAACTAATGCATTTATAGCCTAAGCTAATTTTCAATGCCCATCCCTAGATGGGCCTTCAAAATACATAAAACTCAACATTAAAATATATCTGGAACTGCACAAGACTCAACAATACAAATACATACGTTAAAGCACAAAACTCAACAAGAAAGTACATACAGAGCAGCACAAAACACAAACAACTCGAATAACGGTACCATAAAAGTTTCATAAAACAAGCACCTGATCACTCATGACTACATGGCTGAACCCTCTTTAAAAACTGTTACAATTAAGTTTAAAATTGAATGCCTTTAACAACAGACACATGCATGAAATATGTGGCATTTGCTGTGTGAAACAGTATACAAACATTAAAAATAATTAGAACATTTGCAGTATATTAGGTATACTTAAAGTTGTTCCATTTTAGCACAGTCAAGTATACACACAACACAATTAAAGTAGGGCTTTAATTTTCAACTTTAATACTATTTAAGTGTAAAAGTACAAAATGAGTTGTTGCATTTTAGCACACTTTAACTACACTATTTAATAGTCTGGACGCAAGTACTTTAGTGTGCTGTAGCATACTAACATTTAGTATATTTTTGTGTATTATTTTATCACTGGGGCTTAGAGTAATAAAATATGTTTACATTTTTTAAATGCGTCATTTTTGCATTGGCAGCAGTTATCTTAAAAGTGCAATTTAAATATTGAACTCAAATTGTACTAATAATATTTCACAGCAGTGTATTTATTAAGAGTACACGATATTTAAATTTAAATTAAATATACTATTGAGTATTTCATGATTATACTTTCAATCACATTTATATAAATGTACTTGAAACATACTTTGCAATATTTCAATACATATATATATATTTTTTTTTCACTTGACCCTCTAGATAAATGTTCCTGTGTAACTACTGAGATACTACGACTACTGAGTCAGTTTGCTGATTTATGAGTATTCTCTACTTATTCTACTGTATGTCTTATCATTCACCATTACCCTGTAATTACCACTTGTGGCCACAGTAGCCATTGTTCAGCAAAAGTTACAGTCTCACTTAAAGTAGCTAATTTCAGCTACTTTCTCTGTCTTCTCCATGATATATAGGCTCCTAGTTTTCCTTTAATTATTAACAGTCTAGTAATCATACAGTTGGAGTCATCCCTGTCTCTCTGTGTAACTAACAGGTTGGTGCGAGCAGGAAGAGACTGAGGGAGCAGCAGAGCACCTCCAAACGTGCCCACAGTGGTCCAAACTGCTCTATCCTGATCCATGATACATCCAGTTCAACAGCAATACTGCATCAGTCTAAAGGGTGTAACTGAACTAGTCTGACTTGTTTCCTCTTCTCCTCCTCTCTGTCTCTCTAAAAGGTTCAGGGAAGGACAGCAGAAGGAAGGCAGCAGGAGATCCAGCCCAGAGCCCCCCAGGAGCACGTGGATGACATTCAGCATGATGATGTCACGGCCCCGCCCCTCTGGCCCGGCCCTTACGGACCCCAGCCTGGTGGACTCCGGATATATATAGGTTTTAACTTTCATTCCTATTTAGTATGTAGATATGTTTTAACTCTTTCATTCCTTTTCAGCATGTAGATACATTTTGTAACTCTGTTTAACTCTTTGACTGATACCTTCTAGACTTTGTTTGAAAAAATCTAACAAAAAGAGATGGTAATTCTTTACACACAGACATGTTCAACCTCTTTTCTTTCACTTATTTCTAAAGTTTCCAAAAAACCCCACAAGTTCTACAAAATCATTTTAGATGTTGTTTTTTTTAACTATTTAATTTATTTTGAATATAAGTCTTAAGTCTTTTAAGTCTTTGACAGCTTCTACACATTCTTTGAAAAACAAAAGAAATAATGGTAAGTCAGACACGCTGCAACTCTTTTCCTTCCAACTCACTCCTTTCACTTTGGTGCTTTTTTTTCCATTTTTCCATAAGTTTTGTCCATATTTTTTTCTGTCTTGTGGTGAACTCGTCATAATGACTAAAAGAAGGAAAGATCTTTAAGAGGGTCTGTAGACAATGTTCCATTCAAATATTTTGTTGCTGCTGTGCACCGGTCAGTATTTAATGACTTTAGAAGTGAAAAACATTATCTGATAATGTTGCTGATTACCATTAAAGTTATTTGGTTATGTTTAAAGTTATTGAATTATCAACAGTTGGAAAAATGAAAACCTGAAAACAGGTCAGTGTTTAACAGTTTGTTCACTATATGAAGAAAAGGAAACATATATTTGGATGGAACATTGTCAAAGGGTTAGGGTTAGGGAGGGTTAGACCCTCCTAAAGATCTTTCCTTCTGTTTCTGTCAAACGTAGTAATATTAGCAGTAATTAGTGTGACAAATATTTCAGCTGTAGCAATTAAAGTGTGTAATAACTATTATAGTTTTATTGTTTAAATTGAAATTCTTTCTGGACAGGAAAAAATATCTTAAGGTTTGGATGGGATCACTTAAGTTGATCTTATCTTATAATGACTTTGTAAAAAAAGGGAAGGGTTTCAAGAGGGTCTGGAGGCAATGTTTCATTCAAATCCTTTTTACTGTTGTGCATATGTCAGTATTTAATGAGGAAGACAAATGTTCATCATTAATATTTCTTACTGGAATCAATTTAACTGTGTCTGCATATACGTTTTTAAGTGTATGTTTTGGATGGAACATTGCAATAGGGTTAGGGAGGGTCAGACCAGTATAATGGGATCATTTCACCCAGTATCAAAGTTGAAAGACGAAGTGGGAATTTACACATCAAGTATCTTTACAGGTATTGGGGAGTACTGCTGCATATGTTTAAAAAAATTGTATAAAGCCCTTTGTGACTCCAGAGGGAGCTGTCCAAAGTCTGATGAATTTCCTCAAGTGAATTTAAGTTGATACAGCTTAAAAATAGAAACATTTATTTCACTGATGGGTAGCAGTACTATAATTTTAAAAAATGATTTCAAAAAGTCATGCGAACTGAGAGTGGTGATGTTATCAGTAGCAGCAGTTGTATCAGTAGTATTAGAGGCATTTCAGCTCTCTGTAGTAGTAAGAGACTGTATTAGTAGGTGTGATGGATGTCTTACTGTCTTACCTCAGAATCAGGAGTGATAACATTACTAACAACTAATAGATGGACTAGTACAGTAGTAGCACTTAAAGTGTTTGTAGCAACTAAGTTTCGTCCAAATTGTTTTCTCTCTTGTGGTGAACTCGTCATAATGACTTTGTAAAAGAAGGAAAGATCTTTAAGAGGGTCTGTAGACAATGTTCCATTCAAATGTTCTTTGCTGTTGTACACAGGCCAGTATTTAATGGAAAACAAGTGAAAAATGTTCCTTCATACTAATTCTAAATAATAACTACTTTTTTGTTTATGTCTCAGTATATTGATGAGCAATTAAAAATTTTGCCAGAAAATAGGCCAGCATTTCATAGCTTATTTAAGAAGTGTCTTGTTACGTCATGACAATATGAACAACAAGACACATATTTGGATGGAACATTGTCAAAGGGTTAGGGTTAGGGAGGGTTAGACCCTCCTAAAGATCTGTACTTCTGTAACAAAGTTATAACACAACAAGTTTAGATGGAACATTTCATTCATTAATGAGCAGCAGTAGTTGCATTATTTGTAGCAGATTTTATAACTGTGGTAGTTTCAATAGCAACAGCAGTATTAAAATACCTTTTGAAAGGGAAACTATAAAATGTATCAATAATCTAAAAAAAGACTAATACAGATATTAAAAAGTCATGTAGAAAGTATCAATAGTATTAATAATAACAGTAGCAGCAGTTCTATCAGTCAGTAGGTCATAGATGGACTAGTAGTAGCTCTTAAAGTGTAATTTGTTAATTACTAATTACTTTAAGTTAATTTGATGAAATCATTTTGTAACTTGGTAATAACTTCAAATTCCTTGTATGTTTGAGAAGAGAAGATCTTTAAGAGGGTCTGTAGACAATGTTCCATTTGAATTTTCTTTATTGTTTTTTCATCATCATTATTTAATGGCATTATTTAAAGACATAGAAAAAAATTATTTGGTCATATCTCAGTATGTTAACTGATGAGCATTAGAAACACATGTCCAGAAGCTGTAGACCTCTGATAGATGGTTAAACTACATCACTATATGACAAACAGGACACATATATTTGGATGGAGCATTGTCAAAGGGTTAGGGTTAGGGAGGGTTAGACCCTCCCTAACGGTCCCTAAAGGTCTTTCCTTCTGCTTTTAAACAGCATTTAAAAGAGAAACTATGAAATGTGTTACTGTCCAACGTCCACAGAATCTGGCTGTGTCGCATTCTGGTTGAGTTCTGACTCAGTCACGGTTTACAGTTGTTTTGGTGAACTACTGGAGCACCCCACACCATCTTATGTCCTGTAGTGAATATAAAATAGCCAGATTATGCATTGGCTTTGTAAACCCTGATAGACTTAACAGACCATGTTATGACCAGACTTATTGTTTCAATGTCAGTGTATTGATGGAGGAGAAAGTTCTCTTAGAAAGTGCAGACTTTGGCAACTAGAGGTCAGGAGTGCACAGTCCCAAACCTCTACTATGTTGATCACGGTGATGTATTTTAGTTAATTAAGACATTGTAATGAGCTTAATGGAGCTTGTGTAATATTTGTGTGTTTCATTCTTTCTTTACAGCTTCAGGGTTTCTATATTGTTCAGATATTTAAAAAAAAAAACCTAATTCACATCGTCCTTCAGACCATTTTGGACCTAGTAACAGTATTAGAAGTAGTAGTAGCAGTAACAGCAGAAAACACAGCTAGAGGCAAACAGGCATTTTGTATCCATCATAAAGTTGTAGTGTAAGTCCAATAAATGTTATTTAAATTGTATGCTTCTGCATTTTGATGTTTTGTCACACTAACAGACAGTAGTAGTAAGAAAGTGTGTAAACTCACATCTTCAAAAGAAAACAGCATCAAAATATATTCAAGAACAAACATTATTAAAATTATCTATGAGCTGTGATGACCACTGTTGTGTCATTTTGTGTTGCTGTGTGGTTCATCTGTCTCTGTTCACTCTGCAGGTGGATTGTTAGTGTAACCTGGCAGACCTGAGGGCCCCAGTGTGTTCCCAGGTTTAAGCCGGACTGCAGTGGATCTCTCTCTCTCTCTCCGTCACTCTGCTGCAGCAGCTGCCCTCTCTCCCTTTTCCCTTCAGCCACCCATTTGTTTTATTTACTATGTTGCTTTAAGTTTATTCTCATGTCTGGTTTCGCATCTTACATCACCCCCCTACACACACATCCATCACTCATCCACTCTTACACCACTGACTATACTGACATACACACGCCACAACTTATTAATCCCTTAATTGGCATTTGAATTTACTCAATTTGGTTTAATTTAGTTAAAAGATCTTTTGTTAAAACTTAACACTGGTGTGTCTCCCTTTTGTTGTGGCCACTTGAGCCAGGTCATAACAGAGCTGAACTGAATTGAGCTGAATCCAGTCAAAGTGGTTATAACTAAAATAAAATGAGTCAGTTCCTCATATGAAAATATTGAAATTTTCCAAATTCATAAATACCTGGGAATCTGGCTTGATAGCAGTCTAACTCTTAAACAGTATGTGGAGCAACCGGCACAAAAGGTAAAGATAAAACAGTCAACTATCATGCCTGTGTTTGAGGAGTTATGTTTTATTCTCATGCTGCTCGCTCTGCCTTTAAACAACTTGATACAGTATATCATCATGCTTCACATTTCATTACAGGAGCTAAAGATACACATCACTGTGTTCTATATGAAAAAGTAGGCTGGTCCTCACTAGCAACAAGAAGGACTACATTCTATCATTTCTATTTATAAATGTCTCCTACAAAGGTTGCCTCAGTGTATCACTGTACTTTGCAAATCTGGCAGAGTCTGGAGAGATGAACTGGGGTTTTATACTGCTGGCTTGTAAAGTTGATTAGTAGATGAGCTGCAGGTGTTCAAATTGAATGGGAGAGGGAAACCAGGAGGCCACGCCCAGCATGCGCCCACACACACAAACGCAGAGAGAGACAGACTGGGGACATGAAACACTAGGAAGGGAAAACCATGGGAAAAACACAGGGAAGGGAGAAGTATAACTGTTACCCCTCGGGTAAATACTGAAATTGGGAAGACACCTTCCATCACTTTGCACCATATAAATGGAATAAATTACAGAGGATTTAAGAACTTGAATGTCTTATCCCACTGGATGATTTAACCCCTTCAGACCTGCATTTTTTCTGCTGGGCAAAACAATTTATTTTAACTGACTCCTCTCCAACATAAGAACAAACTGGAAACATTTTTTTTTGGCTAACTTATATTTTTTAATAGTATTTTTTCATGTCCATTACAATGGACGCCACGACACGATGGGTGTAAAATCTCATAAAAACTTAAGAACAATAAGGTTGAGTTTTTCCACATGGTAATCAATCAGATATGATCTAAACATCTGGAACTGGATGTTTGCATGTGTTTGAGTCTGTGTACAGTAAGAAGAGAGGGAAATAACACAATAGATGTATGATTTTAGTAGATGTATGTTGTTTTTATAGTAGGCTAATGAACTGATAACACGTTAACTTGGAATGGAACTGGAAGCTGAACTTGAGAAGACATCAGCTTGTGGATGTTTTCATGTATTCTCATTTTCGATGAGCAGCCTTGAAGCAGTTTTGTTGTGGCACAAAGCACAAGTGGATGTTGCACTTGTCACAAAAGATGTGTGTTTTTCCTGTACAGTTTGGCATCATGCTAGCCTCTTTCTTTCTATCATAATTTGGCATGTGGTCAACCATGTCATACTGCACTTCAGGTAGAGGCCTTACATCCTGGACTGGTCTGCAAACTGGTCTCTGTGGGACATGCTCTGGTTCTGGAGACATACTGGGCCATCAAATTGAAGATCTCATCTGGTATATACCGTTTGAAGTATTCATAGGGTCTCATGGGATGATCCTCATGAATTGGAGGATTCTCAAAGGAAGTGTCAATGATTGTAGTGAACGGCCTGTGACGCCACTTGATTTATTCCTTCCTGTTTACTGTCATCTCCTCCTGTCCGCCTCTGTCCTCCTCCTGTCCTCCTCCTGTCCCTGTGCTGTCTGTCTCCTCTATCCCAATCTCATCTGCCACATCAGTCTCAATCTCATCTGCCACATCAAGTTCTTCCGGCATGCATGTAACCTCTCCACTGTCCCTCTCTGAATCTAATAACAAAACAATCACATTTTTACTCATTGTATGTATTCTCACTCTTGAACTGTTATGCGTTCCATTTAGATCTTACATATAAGACATTAAATTGATGAAAACCACATACGAAGAATTAAAACACTCTTAATTTCTAAATTTACCACCTATCTCAGTCCTTGTCTTTGAATATATTATCGCTTTTAACAGTTACAATTATGCTGACAGCAAATTTGTTTGGCCAACATGAACACAAATGTATATTTTTCATTGAAAATGGGCACTTACTCCTCCCTCTCTGCAGTTCGTGAACATCACAACTCTAATGTCCATTTTTAACCTCGAGTCTATTAAGTGATGTCTGTGATTGTTTCTGATGCTGTATGGGCTTTTGTTTGTCTGGCTGTGTGCTGTATGTCTTTGTCCTTTTTGTTATGCCTGGCTATGCTTGTTTTCTTTCCCTCTGTACTCAGGTCTCTCTCGCAAAAGAGATCTCGATCTCAATAACATTACCTCATTAAATAAAGGTTAACAATATTGATTGTCAAGAATATGAATTTGAAACCGTAGGTGGATTTGTAAAAAAAAACAAAAAACATGTAAACTGATTTTTGAAAATGATTTAAGGGTTTAAGTTAATTTACTGAAAAAATTAAAATGGATATTCTGTAACATCCATTTCAATTGAGTTTTTTTGTCTTTCTTTACAAGACAAAAAACAAAACATGCACGTATATATAGTCAGCAATTAGTAGGAAGTGTACAGGCCTCTGCTCTGAATGACTTCAGCACATCTGTGGCCACAGGACAGCACTAGTCTCTCACACTGCTCTGGTGTGATTTTGGTCCACTCTTCTTCCAGTCTCCTCCACAGTTCGGTGACTGTAGTGGGTTTCTTGGCCATAACTTTGTCACCAAGGATTTTCCAGAGGTTCTCTATTGGGTTGAGATCAGGACTCTGGGCAGGCCATGTCATTATTTCAATGTTTTCAGTTTTGCTGTGTGACATGGAGCGTTGTCCTGCATAAACACTGCGGGCTGATTGGGTGATGAACGCAGGGAAGGAACCATATGTTGTTGAAGAAGGTTCTGATAAACATTTGCATTCACTCTGCCATGTAGCTGTATAAGAGGCCAAACTCCTGCTGCAGAAAACATGCCCCAAACCATGACACTTCCTCCTCCAACTTTCACTGACTTCTTTACACACTTTGGGTTCAGTCTTTCTCCAGTTTGTCGCCAAACATAATGTTTCCCATCGGACCCAAATAAATTAAACTTGCTTTCATCACTCAAGTGAACTTTGGACCAGTTCTCCTCTGTCCACACAACATGCTCCTCAGCAAAGCTTAGTCTAACCTTTTGATTCTTTCTGCTAATGAGAGGTTTGGTCACTGCAGAGTGGGCTTTTAGTCCAAATGCTCTTAAACGTCGAGACACTGTATGACGAGACAGATCCTTACCCTGTTCAGCGCTAAACTGGCGAGCAATTCCAGCTGCAGTGTGGAAACGATTGCCCATTGAGATCCCCCGAAGTATCCTGCCCTCTCTTGTATTTGTCTTCTGTGGACGACCAGCCTTCTTGGGGGACTTGAATGAGTTTGTGATGTTGTAAAGATTCAATATTCTTGAAATCACAGATTTGGAACAACCAACTTGTCTTGCTATGGCTGATAGGGTCACCTTTTTGGCCTTCATCTGGACAACCTTCTTTTCAGTCACTTTAGAACGGCCCACCATCATGCCGAGTCAGTGAAACTGGAACTTAGGCTGCCAGTTAAATAGACGGATAATCAAGGAAATTAGCACCAGCTGCCAGATTAACACCAATAACTGGGAGGTATCTGAAAGTGTTCTCTAATTTTGATCAGTGTGTTTTCTGCAAAATAATGTTTTTTGTTGAAATGCCTTAGTTATTTTGTGGAAAAAGTGTTCTAGTAGCATGGTATAGACACAACAAAAAGTCCTTCAACTGTTGAGCAGTGAAGATGACATTACTTCAGAAAAAATCAGTTGTTTATTAATTGTTCACTAATTTTGATCTCCAGTGTACATACACACACATACATACATATATATACATGCATACATACACGCACGCACACACACACACACACACACACACACACACACACATATATACAGTACAGGCAAAAGTTTGGACACACCTTCTCATTCAATACGTTTTCTTTATTTTCATGACTATTTACATTGTAGATTCTCACTGAAGGCATCAAAACTATGAATAAACACATGTGGAGTTATGTACTTAACAAAAAAAGGTGAAATAACTGAAAACATGTTTTATATTCTAGTTTCTTCAAAATAGCCACCCTTTGCTCTGATTACTGCTTTGCACACTCTTGGCATTCTCTCAATGAGCTTCAAGAGGTAGAAAGTTGCAACACCTAAATAAACAAATCAATCAATCAATTTTTATTTGTCCAATAATTTTTCTTCTTGCTCCTTCAATTGGATGTTTGAGCTTTGGTGTGCAGAATGATGTATGTGCAGAGTTTATTTTCATATTCCTCTGCTGGAAGGGGAAAGTTTCTCTGTGCTCACCTTAAATCTGAGTTTAAGATGTGTAACTACAAGCATGAATTGTGACATCACACCTAATTTGGAGCCAATCATGGTCCAGTATGCAACTTACAGAAATGTGATGTGGCAACTTGAAGGTTCACATACACATACACTGAAAATGGACTTTTCAGTGAATCCAGCTGTTAAACTTCTGGATTTCCCAATGAGGGAGGAGTAGATGACATCTTTCTAACAAGGTACTTAAACCTTTTTTTGTGGAAAAACCATATCAGACACAAATTATTATTCAAAGCAGTGTATTTCATGTGTCTAAAAAACCTGTCTGGAAGGGACCTTTAACATATTCAGATTTAACCAAGAGCGTTGTTTGGAGACTGCAATATGCTGTGAGATGTTTCTAACTTTATATCTGAAACACCTGTTAGTAACACAGAGTGCCCTCACTGCTTTGGTGACATTAAACCCAACATGTTGTAGTAGCAGTCCCACAACATGGCAGTATTTTTAATCTTTTGTATGCTGTGAATACAAAGGCGACACCTACTGCACACAGAGTGCACCCAATTAAAAACATTCCAGCAAAGACAAATGATGATGCCCCAGAAGGATTAATGGTGAGGCTTTTTATTATAATATTACAAGATATACTATTAAAAACGTAAAGCTGTTTTGGCCCCATATACGGTAGGCTCAAAGTGGACACCCTCCAGAATGATAATGGGGCTAGAGTGACAGTTACATTTTGCCATTAAAAATAAAATTTGACATTGAACCTCCTTTTATTTCCAATTTGCAAAATTTAACTGTTTTGGCCCCATATACGGTAGGCTCAAAGTGGACATCCTCCAGAATGATATGATTGTATATGCCTTCTGGTGTGAATGAATCAGGTGTTTTAATTACAGAGGAAGCTGCATGGAGTTTGTGAGCTGACAGTCAAGTAGGGTAGTGTTTACTTTCATTTTGTTAGCTAAGCAGGTGACTATAGGTCCAAAACATATGACCAGTCAGACCAGAGGAAATACTGATTGGAAATGATTGAAATATGGTTAACAAATACAACAGAGTACAATTTAACAACCGCTACGACTAACTTTTAAAGCTAATTAAGTTACATTTTGACGACTTATTTGGATTTTCACATGTATTTTAGCTTTTCAACTAGTGACAGAGACTATTTATTTGTTGCCGAACCATCAATAACAAAATTAATCACGTTTATTGACTCTGCTCTAATTCATCGGAAGCTTAAATGGACATAAAATAAACTAAATTGCCAAAATGTTGCCTTATAGCTGACGAAATGGATGCCGACTAAAACAGTAGTGTATGCACTGGGCCTCTAGAAAACGTTATTGAATCCGTGTTGAAGGAATTCATTAAAAAATATATTTTATTTTCTATAATTACATTTTAAAATGCCAATAAAAAACAATACTGTAAACTGCCAATTAAAGCAGTTTAATGTTAGTGCATCTATATTCCAGAAACTAGTTCCAAAATCACCATTTTACTCTGAAACATTGGAGGAGAGACTTCACTCGACGATTTCTGAAAAACTATACAAGTCACCAGCGAAATACGGACCCACAGTGACCTTAACTCGACTCTCTTACTGTTTCATCATGGAAAACGGGAGAATTTAGGCAGTTTAAAATCATTCAAAGACGTTTTTCAAGCCGTTTTATTGGACGCCTCAGCTGTATTTGAGGCGTCGAAGCAACAACTGACTTTCATTCAGTGGTAGTTCAGTAAAACAATAAAAAGAACTATAAAAACAAATATTACATTTACAAATTTAAAGTAAGATCTTCAGTGTATACATTGCTGAAATGTAAAGACAGAAGTACCTGCAAAATCCTGAACTGACTGTTGATTTACAAGCAAACTGTTACAGTATGCAGTAACCATTCAAACTCCTTCAGAAAAATAAAACATTGCTTATTACACAGTGATGCATTTAACCACCACCTTCAGTAAACTGCTGAAACGCTGAACAGCTCAGTGTAACAGCAGTTTTGGTTTAAAGATGCCAAAGTTTGTACTTTCAACCTGATATTTTGTCAAGAAAAAAGCCCCCATTCATTAGTTTATTAAACAGTTCATAAATGATCATTATTTTCTGTAGTAAAGTCAACTTTACTGTGATATTGCTGCAAAAACAGTAAAGCCGTTATGCATATGTGCATGCAGAGTAGAAAATAGCTTGTTTATTTAAAGGACGAGTTCACAAGTCTGTCTTAAAACAATAGTCAGGAGCCCAAATGAACACTGAAACAGGTTTTTCTTGCCATAATCATTCCTCCTGTTCATACTGACCATTAGAAGATCCCTTCATAATGCACTTACAATGTTAAGTGATGGGGGCCAAAATCCACAGTCCTCCTCCTGTGCAAATGAGTCAAATCAAGTAGATATCTTTCAATGTTACAGTCTTTCTAGTGCCAAAATCCCTGTTTTTGTTACTATACTTCCACCGCAGCTCAACAGGGAAACACTGTCTGAGGAAACACAAAGAGGGAATTTGATGCTAAAAAGACTGTAAATGTGGCAGCCTCATATAAGCTTCAGATAAATATTTAAATGCATTTTTGCACAAAATGACTGTGTGGACACACTGTGGATTTTGTCCCCCATCACTTACATTGAAAGCACCTTTGAAGGGGACCTTTTAATAGCCAGTATGAACAGGAGGAATTCCAACAATGTAGACACTGAAACTGTCTTTTTGATGACATCTAGTGGTGGAAGAAGTCCTCAGATCCTTAATTCAGATCCTTTACTTAATTAAAAGTAGCAATAGAGTAATGTGAACATACTCCAATATAAGTGAAAGTCCTGCATGAAAAATCCTACTTAAGTAAAAGTACATAAGTATTAGCAGCTTGATGTAGTTAAAGTATTGCAGTAAGAGTAGTGGTTTGTTACCTCTGACTGATATATTATTATATATGACATCATTAGATTATTAATACTGAAGCATCAGTGTGTAAGCAGCATGTTACTGTTGTAGCTGCTGGAGGTAGAGCTAGTTTGAACTACTTTATATAGAGTTAGCTAGTTTAGTCCAGTGGTTCCCAACCTAGGGGTCGGGCCCCTCCAAAGTGTCACCAGATAAATCTGAGGGGTTGTGAGATGATTATGGGAGAGGGAGAAAAAGGAGGAGGAGAGGTTTTTGGTGAAATATTGGATCATTTATTGACCATGTGGGAAGTTTAGAGGGAAAAATCACTATTTGGTGGAGCTATTAACAACTCATACACATCTGAAACATGACCCCGACTACACACTGCTTTTTGTAAGACGACAAATCTACAAAAACAAAGAATCTGATTAATAAACCAATCATTATTAATCATCAATTATTTAAGGTTTACACTAAAGCATTACACTGTGACCCTCTATTTGGGATTAAAAAACAGTCTGAAAAGTTATAAAATAGAAAGAAATCATCGCTCAGTTGTTTTATTGGGTCATTTGTGTCACTTTAGAGTTCAGATTGTGTGCTACTTTGATGGCAGCTGTGTGTCGTGTTGCATTCAGAGCTGTAGTAATTCTGCCTTTGTATCCTCTGAACGTACGCCAGGGATCACAATGGACTGAAGGTTGCATCATGGACTCTCAGAGAACATGAGCATATTAGGGGAAAAGGTGTTTTATTTAATTATGTAATGAAGGTAAACTGTTGGGGGGAAAATTGATCTTTCCTTTGTTTTATGTTTGTTACATTAAACTTATCATTTGAATTTTACCTGAAGAGTATCAAGTAAAGTTTTACTGTGAGAGTCAGCTGAGATATTGGAGAGAAGAAAGCTCTGTTCTAGCCGCGCCTCAGTTCATGAGGATGAGATGGACATCAAGTATGAAGCATCCTCTGCCGGAGAAATGGTGGGAGGCAGAATGTGTCTGTGTCCTATCCTGTGAGAATACAGCTCCTGAAGACTGAAGTCTGTGTGGAAGTGTGAAACAGACGGGCGTCTCACCTCGCAGCCCTGAACCTCGTTCAGCGGTGAGATAAGTTGAAGGTAAGATTTTCATCATCAGTGATCAGGTCAAAACATTACATGACCATCCCTGATGTGACCCTGCAGTCCAAGCATTACCCAGGACAAGATGTCTGTCTGCATAGGAGATTACACTTCCTCCTCTCCACTGTTGCCATGGCAGCCAGTCACAACACAGAGCCAAGTTGTCAAGATGTGTTCCTAATAAAAGAAGTGTAATTCCTCATATTGTCCTCTCTCCTTCTCCTGGTAACAGCAGTTGTTTGTACTACAAGCAGATGACCCACTGATTGTTTGTCCTCCTGCAGGTAATCATGCGCCGCTTAGACGATGACGTATTGTTCCGCCGACTACGCGTATAGTTCCGCCCCGGTCTGTGTTTTACACTAAGTTATCAGTAAGTTTGATGTGTCGCTGCTGCTTCAGAGACCAGTGGGAGTGGTTGTATGATACCCCCAAATGTCATGGAGTGGAAGTGTGTGCTGTGTGCTGAGTGTTACAAGTCTGATTTCCTTTATGACTGTGGTCAGTGGGGGCTTGTAGATTGGGCTCTAGCAAGTCCACCAGGAAATTGTTTAGTTAAAGTGGTAAGATCCTCACACATCTGGTCTCATCATCAGTTTAGTTCATTCAACATTTATTTGTTTAGGGACAACTAATGCCATATGCCACAGCATTTATAGCCTAAGCTAATTTTCAATGCCCATCCCTAGATGGGCCTTCAAAATACATAAAACTCAACATTAAAATATATCTGGAACTGCACAAGACTCAACAATACAAATACATACGTTAAAGCACAAAACTCAACAAGAAAGTACATACAGAGCAGCACAAAACACAAACAACTCGAATAACGGTACCATAAAAGTTTCATAAAACAAGCACCTGATCACTCATGACTACATGGCTGAACCCTCTTTAAAAACTGTTACAATTAAGTTTAAAATTGAATGCCTTTAACAACAGACACATGCATGAAATATGTGGCATTTGCTGTGTGAAACAGTATACAAACATTAAAAATAATTAGAACATTTGCAGTATATTAGGTATACTTAAAGTTGTTCCATTTTAGCACAGTCAAGTATACATAACACAATTAAAGTAGGGCTTTAATTTTCAACTTTAATACTATTTAAGTGTAAAAGTACAAAATGAGTTGTTGCATTTTAGCACACTTTAACTACACTATTTAATAGTCTGGACGCAAGTACTTTAGTGTGCTGTAGCATACTAACATTTAGTATATTTTTGTGTATTATTTTATCACTGGGGCTTAGAGTAATAAAATATGTTTACATTTTTTAAATGCGTCATTTTTGCATTGGCAGCAGTTATCTTAAAAGTGCAATTTAAATATTGAACTCAAATTGTACTAATAATATTTCACAGCAGTGTATTTATTAAGAGTACACTATATTAAAATTTAAATTAAAAGTGGTGAAAATATACTATTGAGTATTTCATGATTATACTTTCAATCACATTTATATAAATGTACTTGAAACATACTTTGCAATATTTCAATACATATATATATATATTTTTTTTCACTTGACCCTCTAGATAAATGTTCCTGTGTAACTACTGAGATACTACGACTACTGAGTCAGTTTGCTGATTTATGAGTATTCTCTACTTATTCTACTGTATGTCTTATCATTCACCATTACCCTGTAATTACCACTTGTGGCCACAGTAGCCATTGTTCAGCAAAAGTTACAGTCTCACTTAAAGTAGCTGATTTCAGCTACTTTCTCTGTCTTCTCCATGATATATAGGCTCCTAGTTTTCCTTTAATTATTAACAGTCTAGTAATCATACAGTTGGAGTCATCCCTGTCTCTCTGTGTAACTAACAGGTTGGTGCGAGCAGGAAGAGACTGAGGGAGCAGCAGAGCACCTCCAAACGTGCCCACAGTGGTCCAAACTGTTCTATCCTGATCCATGATACATCCAGTTCAACAGCAATACTGCATCAGTCTAAAGGGTTTAACAGAACTAGTCTGACTTTGTTCCTCCTCTCCTCCTCTCTGTCTCTCTAAAAGGTTCAGGGAAGGACAGCAGAAGGAAGGCAGCAGGAGATCCAGCACAGAGCCCCCCAGGAGCACGTGGATGACATTCAGCATGATGATGTCACGGCCCCGCCCCTCTGGCCCGGCCCTTACGGACCCCAGCCCGGTGGACTCCGGATATATATAGGTTTTAACTTTCATTCCTATTTAGTATGTAGATATGTTTTAACTCTTTCATTCCTTTTCAGCATGTAGATACGTTTTGTAACTCTGTTTAACTCTTTGACTGATACCTTCTAGACTTTGTTTGAAAAAAATCTAACACAAAAAGGGATGGTAATTCTTTACACACAGACATGTTCAACCTCTTTTCTTTCACTTATTTCTAAAGTTTCCAAAAAACCCCACAAGTTCTACAAAATCATTTTAGATGTTGCTTTTTTTAACTATTTAATTTATTTTGAATATAAGTCTTAAGTCTTTTAAGTCTTTGACAGCTTCTACACATTCTTTGAAAAACAAAAGAAATAATGGTAAGTCAGACACGCTGCAACTCTTTTCCTTCCAACTCACTCCTTTCACTTTGGTGCTTTTTTTTCCATATTTTTCCATAAGTTTTCTCCATATTTTTTTCTGTCTTGTGGTGAACTCGTCATAATGACTAAAAGAAGGAAAGATCTTTAAGAGGGTCTGTAGACAATGTTCCATTCAAATATTTTGTTGCTGCTGTGCACCGGTCAGTATTTAATGACTTTAGAAGTGAAAATTATATGATAATGTTGCTGATTACCATTAAAGTTATTTGGTTATGTTTAAAGCTATTGAATTATCAACAGTTTAAAAAATGCCTGAAAACAGGTCAGTGTTTAACAGTTTGTTCACTATATGAAGAAAAGGAAACATATTTGGATGGAACATTGTCAAAGGGTTAGGGTTAGGGAGGGTTAGACCCTCCTAAAGATCTTTCCTTCTGTTTCTGTCAAACGTAGTAATATTAGCAGTAATTAGTATGACAAATATTTCAGCTGTAGCAATTAAAGTGTGTAATAACTATTATAGTTTTATTGTTTAAATTGAATTTGAAATTCTTTCTGGACAGGAAAAAATATCTTAAGGTTTGGATGGGATCACTTAAGTTGATCTTATCTTATAATGACTTTGTAAAAAAAGGGAAGGGTTTCAAGAGGGTCTGGAGGCAATGTTTCATTTAAATCCTTTTTACTGTCATGCATATGTCAGTATTTAATGAGGAAGACAAATGTTCATCATTAATATTTCTTATTGGAATCAATTTAACTGTGTCTGCATATAAGTTTTTAAGTGTATGTTTTGGATGGAACATTGCAATAGGGTTAGGGAGGGTCAGACCAGTATAATAGGATCATTTCACCCAGTATCAAAGTTGAAAGACGAAGTGGGAATTTACACATCAAGTATCTTTACAGGTATTGGGGAGTACTGCTGCATATGTTTAAAAAAATTGTATAAAGCCTTTTGTGACTCCAGAGGGAGCTGTCCAAAGTCTGATGAATTTCCTCAAGTGAATTTAAGTTGATACAGCTTAAAAATAGAAACATTTATTTCACTGATGGGTAGCAGTACTATAATTTTAAAAAATGATTTCAAAAAGTCATGCAAACTGAGAGTGGTGATGTTATCAGTAGCAGCAGTTGTATCAGTAATATTAGAGACATTTCAGCTCTTTGTAGTAGTAAGAGACTGTATTAGTAGCTGTGATGGACGTCTTACTGGCTCCTCAGAATCAGGAGTGATAACATTACTAACAACTAATAGATGGACTAGTACAGTAGTAGCACTTAAAGTGTTTGTAGTAACTAAGTTTTGTCCAAATTGTTTTCTCTCTTGTGGTGAACTCGTCATAATGACTTTGTAAAAGAAGGAAAGATCTTTAAGAGGGTCTGTAGACAATATTCCATTCAAATGTTCTTTGCTGTTGTACACAGGCCAGTATTTAATGGAAAACAAGTGAAAAATGTTCCTTCATACTAATTCTAAATAATAACTACTTTTTTGTTTATGTCTCAGTATATTGATGAGCAATTAAAAATTTTGCCAGAAAATAGGCCAGCATTTCATAGCTTATTTAAGAAGTGTCTTGTTACGTCATGACAATATGAACAACAAGACACATATTTGGATGGAACATTGTCAAAGGGTTAGGGTTAGGGAGGGTTAGACCCTCCTAAAGATCTGTACTTCTGTAACAAAGTTATAACACAACAAGTTTAGATGGAACATTTCATTCATTAATGAGCAGCAGTAGTTGCATTATTTGTAGCAGATTTTATAACTGTGGTAGTTTCAATAGCAACAGCAGTATTAAAATACCTTTTGAAAGGGAAACTATAAAATGTATCAATAATCTAAAAAAAGACTAATACAGATATTAAAAAGTCATGTAGAAAGTATCAATAGTATTAATAATAACAGTAGCAGCAGTTCTATCAGTCAGTAGGTCATAGATGGACTAGTAGTAGCTCTTAAAGTGTAATTTGTTAATTACTAATTACTTTAAGTTAATTTGATGAAATCATTTTGTAACTTGGTAATAACTTCAAATTCCTTGTATGTTTGAGAAGAGAAGATCTTTAAGAGGGTCTGTAGACAATGTTCCATTTGAATTTTCTTTATTGTTTTTTCATCATCATTATTTAATGGCATTATTTAAAGACATAGAGAAAAATTATTTGGTCATATCTCAGTATGTTAACTGATGAGCATTAGAAACACATGTCCAGAAGCTGTAGACCTCTGATAGATGGTTAAACTACATCACTATATGACAAACAGGACACATATATTTGGATGGAGCATTGTCAAAGGGTTAGGGTTAGGGAGGGTTAGACCCTCCGAAAGGTCTTTCCTTCTGCTTTTAAACAGCATTTAAAAGAGAAACTATAAAATGTGTTACTGTCCAACGTCCACAGAATCTGGCTGTGTCGCATTCTGGTTGAGTTTCGACTCAGTCACGGTTTACAGTTGTTTTGGTGAACTACTGGAGCACCCCACACCATCTTATGTCCTGTAGTGAATATAAAATAGCCAGATTATGCATTGGCTTTGTAAACCCCGATAGACTTAACAGACCATGTTATGACCAGACTTATTGTTTCAATGTCAATGTATTGATGGAGGAGAAAGTTCTCTTAGAAAGTGCAGACTTTGGCAACTAGAGGTCAGGAGTGCACATTCAAATGATGTGATTCAAATTCAGTTTCTAGGGACACATATTTCTGCCCATACTGAACTACCAGTCCCAAACCTCTACTATGTTGATCACGGTAAAGTATTTTAGTTAATTAAGACATTGTAATGAGCTTAATGGAGCTTGTGTAATATTTGTGTGTTTCATTCTTTCTTTACAGCTTCAGGGTTTCTATATTGTTCAGATATTTAAAAAAAAAAACCTAATTCACATCGTCCTTCAGACCATTTTGGACCTAGTAACAGTATTAGAAGTAGTAGTAGCAGTAACAGCAGAAAACACAGCTAGAGGCAAACAGGCATTTTGTATCCATCATAAAGTTGTAGTGTAAGTCCAATAAATGTTATTTAAATTGTATGCTTCTGCATTTTGATGTTTTGTCACACTAACAGACAGTAGTAGTAAGAAAGTGTGTAAACTCACATCTTCAAAAGAAAACAGCATCAAAATATATTCAAGAACAAACATTATTAAAATTATCTATGAGCTGTGATGACCACTGTTGTGTCATTTTGTGTTGCTGTGTGGTTCATCTGTCTCTGTTCACTCTGCAGGTGGATTGTTAGTGTAACCTGGCAGACCTGAGGGCCCCAGTGTGTCTCTCTCTCTCTCTCTCTGTCACTCTGCTGCAGCAGCTGCCCTCTCTCCCTTTTCCCTTCAGCCACCCATTTGTTTTATTTACTATGTTGCTTTAAGTTTATTCTTATGTCTGGTTTCGCATCTTACATCACCCCCCTACACACACATCCATCACTCATCCACTCTTACACCACTGACTATACTGACATACACACCCCACTACTTATTAATCCTTAATTGGCATTTGAATTTACTCAATTTGGTTTAATTTAGTTAATAAACGATCTTTTGTTAAAACTTAACACTGGTGTGTCTCCCTTTTGTTGTGGCCACTTGAGCCAGGTCATAACAGAGCTGAACTGAATTGAGCTGAATCCAGTCAAAGTGGTTATAACTAAAATAAAATGAGTCAGTTCCTCATATGAAAATATTGAAATTTTCCAAATTCATAAATACCTGGGAATCTGGCTTGATAGCAGTTTAACTCTTAAACAGTATGTGGAGCGACTGGCACGAAAGGTAAAGATAAAACAGTCAACTACCATGCCTGTGTTTGAGGAGTTATGTTTTATTCTCATGCTGCTCGCTCTGCCTTTAAACAACTTGATACAGTATATCATCATGCTTCACATTTCATTACAGGAGCCAAAAATACACATCACTGTGTTCTATATGAAAAAGTAGGCTGGTCCTCACTAGCAACAAGAAGGACTACATTCTATCATTTCTATTTATAAATGTCTCCCACAAAGGTTGCCTCACTGTATCAGCACTGTAAAGTTGATTAGTAGATGAGCTGCAGGTGTTCAAATTGAATGGGAGAGGGAAACCAGGAGGCCACGCCCAGCATGCGCCCACACACACAAACACAGAGAGAGACAGACTGGGGACAAACATGAAACACTAGGAAGGGAAAACCATGGGAAAAACACAGGGAAGGGAGAAGTATAACTGTTACCCCTCGGGTAAATACTGAAATGGGAAGACACCTTCCATCACTTTGCACCATATAAATGGAATAAATTACAGAGGATTTAAGAACTTGAATGTCTTATCCCACTGGATGATTTAACCCCTTCAGACCTGCATTTTTTCTGCTGGGCAAAACAATTTATTTTAACTGACTCCTCTCCAACATAAAAACAAACTGGAAACATTTTTTTTTGGCTAACTCATATTTTTTAATAGTATTTTTTCATGTCCATTACAATGGACGCCACGACACGATGGGTGTAAAATGTCATAAAAACTTAAGAACAATAAGGTTGAGTTTTTCCACATGGTAATCAATCAGATATGACCTAAACATCTGGAACTGGATGTTTGCATGTGTTTGAGTCTGTGTACAGTCAGAAGAGAGGGAAATAACACAATAGATGTATGATTTTAGTAGATGTATGTTGTTTTTATAGTAGGCTAATGAACTGATAACACGTTAACTTGGAATGGAACTGGAAGCTGAACTTGAGAAGACATCAGCTTGTGGATGTTTTCATGTATTCTCATTTTCGATGAGCAGCCTTGAAGCAGTTTTGTTGTGGCACAAAGCACAAGTGGATGTTGCACTTGTCACAAAAGATGTGTGTTTTTCCTGTACAGTTTGGCATCTTGCATCTGCTAGCCTCTTTCTTTCTATCATAATTTGGCATGTGGTCAACCATGTCATACTGCACTTCAGGTAGAGGCCTTACATCCTGGACTGGTCTGCAAACTGGTCTCTGTGGGACATGCTCTGGTTCTGGAGACATACTGGGCCATCAAATTGAAGATCTCATCTGGTATATACCGTTTGAAGTATTCATAGGGTCTCATGGGATGATCCTCATGAATTGGAGGATTCTCAAAGGAAGTGTCAATGATTGTAGTGAACGGCCTGTGACGCCACTTGATTTCTTCCTTCCTGTTTACTGTCATCTCCTCCTGTCCGCCTCTGTCCTCCTCCTGTCCTCCTCCTGTCCCTGTGCTGTCTGTCTCCTCTATCCCAATCTCATCTGCCACATCAGTCTCAATCTCATCTGCCACATAAAGTTCTTCCGGCATGCATGTAACCTCTCCACTCTCCCTCTCTGAATCTAATAACAAAACAATCACATTTTTACTCATTGTATGTATTCTCACTCTTGAACTGTTATGCGTTCCATTTAGATCTTACATATAAGACATTAAATTGATGAAAACCACATACGAAGAATTAAAACACTCTTAATTTCTAAATTTACCACCTATCTCAGTCCTTGTCTTTGAATATATTATCACTTTTAACAGTTACAATTATGCTGACAGCAAATTTGTTTGGCCAACATGAACATAAATGTATATTTTTGATTGAAAATGGGCACTTACTCCTCCCTCTCTGCAGTTCGTGAACATCACAACTCTAATGTCCATTTTTAACCTCGAGTCTATTAAGTGATGTCTGTGATTGTTTCTGATGCTGTATGGGCTTTTGTTTGTCTGGCTGTGTGCTGTATGTCTTTGTCCTTTTTGTTATGCCTGGCTATGCTTGTTTTCTTTCCCTCTGTACTCAGGTCTCTCTCGCAAAAGAGATCTCGATCTCAATAACATTACCTCATTAAATAAAGGTTAACAATATTGATTGTCAAGAATATGAATTTGAAACCGTAGGTGGATTTGTAAAAAAAAACAAAAAACATGTAAACTGATTTTTGAAAATGATTTAAGGGTTTAAGTTAATTTACTGAAAAAATTAAAATGGATATTCTGTAACATCCATTTCAATTGAGTTTTTTTGTCTTTCTTTACAAGACAAAAAACAAAACATGCACGTATATATAGTCAGCAATTAGTAGGAAGTACAGGCCTCTGCTCTGAATGACTTCAGCACATCTGCGGCCACAGGACAGCACTAGTCTCTCACACTGCTCTGGTGTGATTTTGGTCCACTCTTCTTCCAGTCTCCTCCACAGTTCGGTGACTGTAGTGGGTTTCTTGGCCATAACTTTGTCACCAAGGATTTTCCTGAGGTTCTCTATTGGGTTGAGATCAGGACTCTGGGCAGGCCATGTCATTATTTCAATGTTTTCAGTTTTGCTGTGTGACATGGAGCATTGTCCTGCATAAACACTGCGGGCTGATTGGGTGATGAACGCAGGGAAGGAACCATATGTTGTTGAAGAAGGTTCTGATAAACATTTGCATTCACTCTGCCATGTAGCTGTATAAGAGGCCAAACTCCTGCTGCAGAAAACATGCCCCAAACCATGACACTTCCTCCTCCAACTTTCACTGACTTCTTTACACACTTTGGGTTCAGTCTTTCTCCAGATGTTTCCCATCGGACCCAAATAAATTAAACTTGCTTTCATCACTCAAGTGAACTTTGGACCAGTTCTACTCTGTCCACACAACATGCTCCTCAGCAAAGCTTAGTCTAACCTTTTGATTCTTTCTGCAAATGAGAGGTTTGGTCACTGCAGAGTGGGCTTTCAGTCCAAATGCTCTTAAACGTCGAGACACTGTATGACGAGACAGATCCTTACCCTGTTCAGCACTAAACTGGCGAGCAATTCCAGCTGCAGTGTGGAAACGATTGCCCATTGACATCCCCCGAAGTATCCTGCCCTCTCTTGTATTTGTCTTCTGTGGACGACCAGCCTTCTTGGGGGACTTGAATGAGTTTGTGATGTTGTAAAGATTCAATATTCTTGAAATCACAGATTTGGAACAACCAACTTGTCTTGCTATGGCTGATAGGGTCATCCTTTTGGCCTTCATCTGGACAACCTTCCTTTCAGTCACTTTAGAACGGCCCACCATCATGCCGAGTCAGTGAAAATGGAACTTAGGCTGCCAGTTAAATAGACGGATAATCAAGGAAATTAGCACCAGCTGCCAGATTAACACCAATAACTGGGAGGTATCTGAAAGTGTTCTCTAATTTTGATCAGTGTGTTTTCTGCAAAATAATGTTTTTTGTTGAAATGCCTTAGTTATTTTGTAGAAAAAGTGTTCTCGTAGCATGGTATAGACACAACAAAAAGTCCTTCAACTGTTGAGCAGTGAAGATGACATTACTTCAGAAAAAATCAGTTGTCTATTAATTGTTCACTAATTTTGATCTCCAGTGTACATACACACACATACATACATATATATACATGCATACATACATGCACACACACACACACACACATATATATATAACCATACCATTGAAAAACTGGTGAACAGGACTGATTTGTTCAACAATACTTTTCTAACACTCACTTTATGGAAAATGTTTTTCGTGACTGATTTGATTGAGGTACTTAAGATAATAGCATAACAGATAACAGATGGCATAGCAGAATTGTGACTTTATTATGGGTAATGATTTATTCTAAAGCGGGGGGATCAAACTCAATTTCATCCTGGGCCACATCAGCATTATGGTAGCTTTCAAAGGTCCGGTTGTAAATGTAAGACTACATAAATGTATCTACTTGTTATCATATTACATAATTGCCTCTGCATTCGATTATTATTGATTTTAGTAATCACTTAATAATTAATAGCTAGTTGTGAAAGCAGAATTCTAGGAAAAATAATGGCAAGCAGACATTCAGGTGTACAACTATTATAACTATTATTATATTACAACTATTATTATTAGTTTTATTAATAACTTAATAACTAGCTCTGAAAGAAGAATTCTAGGAATATACATTTTACACACACACACACACATATATATACACACGTATATATAGACACACACACATGATGTTGCATGATGTTCATGTTTGCATAAATGCAATTCGAGCACAATGGTCTCATATTTCCCTCAGGAAAAATGAACATGTATTTCTCAGTCCAGTCATCCTTAAATGCATGTTTTTCACTGTATGGATAGCAATACCAGTCTCTTAGTCAGTCCATCACTTTGGGCCAGACTGAAATATCTCAACTACTGGATGGATTGCCATAAAATTTTGCTCAGATATTCGTGCTCTCCATAGGAGGAATTTTATTAATTTTGGTGACCTCCTGACTTTTCATCAACCATTTCAAGAACCATATATAATTTTAAATGTACAGAGAAGGCAAAGGTCCATGTGTGCTCAGTTAAGAACTGGTACTTTACAACTGGCAATTAAGGTAGGCAGATATAAAGGTATTCCTGTGATCTTGAAAAAACCTGATTTGTTTTGGTTGTCTGAAGCTGACATGTTGAGTTGGCTTTTTAATATGGAGATTTTTCTTTTAGCCAGATTTATAGGAGAGGCTTGGCTGCTAAAAAAGAGAGCACTGTATCAATCATAACAGGACATCTCTGCCATGTAAACTAAATGTTCTGAAATGTTCTTTTTCAATCTGTGGAACTGTACATCTGTCATGTGACCATCCTGGTTATTATTGTCTAGTGTCTTGTAAGCCCATATAGGCTGGGCATCAGAAAGTTGACAGAAAGATGTCATCAGAATGACATCTTTCTAACAAGGTACTTGTTACCTTTTTTTGTGGAAAAACCATATCAGACACAAATTATTATTCAAAGCAGTGTATTTCATGTGTCTAAAAAACCTGTCTGGAAGGGACCTTTAACATATTCAGATTTAACCAAGAGCGTTGTTTGGAGACTGCAATATGCTGTGAGATGTTTCTAACTTTATATCTGAAACACCTGTCAGTAACACAGAGTGCCTTCACTGCTTTGGTGACATTAAACCCAACATGTTGTAGTAACATAGGAGTTCCACTAGATGGGAGTATTTCTAATCTTTTGTATGCTGTGAATGCAAAGGCGACACCTACTGCACACAGAGTGCACCCAATTAAAAACATTCCAGCAAAGACAAATGATGATGCCCCTGAAGGATTAATGGTGAGGCCTTTTATTATAATATTACAAGATATACTATTAAAAACGGACAATTTAGAAATAATAAGGCATCACATGCCTCAAGCAATAGGCTTATGGGGCTAGAGTGACAGTTACATTTTGCCAATGAAAATAAAATTTGACATTGAACCTCCTTTTATTTCCAATTTGCAAAATTTAACTGTCGCTGTTTTGGCCCCATATACGGTAGACTCAAAGTGGACATCCTCCAGAATGTTATTATTGTATATGCCTTCTGGTGTGAATGAATCAGGTGTTTTAATTACAGAGGAAGCTGCATGGAGTTTGTGAGCTGACAGTCAAGTAGGGTAGTGTTTACTTTCATTTTGTTAGCTAAGCAGGTGACTATAGGTCCAAAACATATGACCAGTCAGACCAGAGGAAATACTGATTGGAAATGATTGAAATATGGTTAACAAATACAACAGAGTACAATTTAACATCCGCTACGACTAACTTTTACAGCTAATTAAGTTACATTTTTGCGACTTTTTTGGATTTTCACATGTATTTTAGCTTTTCAACTAGTGACAGAGACTATTTATTTGTTGCTGAACCTTCAATAACAATATTTATCACGTTTATTGACTCTGCTCTAATTCATCGGAAGCTTAAATGGGCATAAAATGAATTAAATTGCCAAAATGTTGCTGACAAAATGGATGCTGACTAAAACAGTAGTGTATGCACTGGGCCTCTACAAAATGTTATTGAATCCGTGTTGAAGAAATTCATTTAAAAATATATTTTATTTTCTATAATTACATTTTAAAATGCCAATAAAAAACAATACTGTAAACTGCCAATTAAAGCAGTTTAATTTTAGTGCTGACGTAGGACTCTGGTTGCTATGGAGCGTCTATATTCCAGAAACTAGTTCCAAAATCACCATTTTACTCTGAAACATTGGAGGAGAAACTTCACTCGACGATTTCTGAAAAACTATACAAGTGACCAGCGAAATACGGACCCACAGTGACCTCAACTCGACTCTCTTACTGTTTCATCATGGAAAACGTGAGAATTTAGGAAGTTTAAAATCATTCAAAGACGTTTTTCAAGCCGTTTTATTCGACGCCTCAGCTGTATTTGAGGTGTCGAATGTTCAACGGCATCAACAACTGACTTTCATTCAGTGGTAGTTTGTTCAGTAAAACAATAAAAACAACTATAAAAACAAATATTACATTTACAAATTTAAAGTAAGATCTTCAGTGTATACATTGCTGAAATGTAAAGACAGAAGTACTTGCAAAATCCTGAACTGACTGTTGATTTACAAGCAAACTGTTACAGTTTGCAGTAAGCATTCAAACTCCTTCAGAAAAATAAAACATTGCTTATTACACAGTGATGCATTTAACCACCACCTTCAGTAAACTGCTGAAACGCTGAACAGCTCAGTGTAACAGCAGTTTTGGTTTAAAGATGCCAAAGTTTCTACTTTCAACCTGATATTTTGTCAAGAAAAAAGCCCCCATTCATTAGTTTATTAAACAGTTCATAAATGATCATTATTTTCTGTAGTAAAGTCAACTTTACTGTGATATTGCTGCAAAAACAGTAAAGCCGTTATGTATATGTGCATGCAGAGTAGAAAATAGCTTGTTTATTTAAAGGACGAGTTCACAAGTCTGTCTTAAAACAATAGTCAGGAGATCAGTATGAACAGGAGGAATGATTATGGCAAGAAAAACCTGTTTCAGTGTTCATTCTCTTCATAATGCACTTACAATGTTAAGTGATGGGGGCCAAAATCCACAGTCCTCCTCCTGTGCAAATGAGTCAAATCAAGTAGATATCTTTCAATGTTACAGTCTTTCTAGTTCCAAAGACCCTGTTTTTGTTACTATACTTCCACCGCAGCTCAACAGGGAAACACTGTCTGAGGAAACACAAAGAGGGAATTTGATGCTAAAAAGACTGTAAATGTGGCAGCCTCATATAAGCTTCAGATAAATATTTAAATGCATTTTTGCACAAAATGACTGTGTGGACACACTGTGGATTTTGTCCCCCATCACTTACATTGAAAGCACCTTTGAAGGGGACCTTTTAATAGCCAGTATGAACAGGAGGAATGATTACTGCAAGGAAAACCTCTTCTAGTGAAAAATTTTAAAACCTCTATCCTTTTAGGAAAACATCAGTGTGCTCAGCAGGTTCAAAAGATGAACTAATTTATTCAATGTTCAGTTTAGTCGAGTTGTGTTGAGTTAAGTAGAGTCCCATCCTAAACTGTACATTAATGGTTACAGATGTGTGATGTGCCAACTCACCTCCATGATCACACCTACTAGAGGAGAGAGCCCAGCAGAAGCCAAATGAGCACCAACACCAACAAGGTAAAACTCTTGGCTTGACAGTGAAAGTGTGTATCCTGTTAGATTTGTTAGGAGCTTGTGCTTATTTGAAATATTATTTTGAATGTTGTCTTTAGTTTTCTGTGTAATACTTTATCATTTTCAGCGACTATAGGCGTAATTGTCCATAACATCAGTGAATATATGCAGGCTACATATTATAAAATGTTAATGCAGGATTGAGGGGAAATCAACACTCACAGTCACATGGGGTGTCATGTTGGTAACCCTGGGACAAGCATGAAACCATGCACCTTGTCAGAGGTTACCAACAAATGTAGACACTGAAAGTGTCTTTTTGATGACATCTAGTGGTGGAAGAAGTCCTCAGATCCTTAATTGAGATCCTTTACTTAATTAAAAGTAGCAATAGAGTAATGTGAAAATACTCCATTATAAGTGAAAGTCCTGCATGAAAAATCCTACTTAAGTAAAAGTACATAAGTATTAGCAGCTTGATGTAGTTAAAGTATTGCAGTAAGAGTAGTGGTTTGTTACCTCTGACTGATATATTATTATATATGACATCATTAGATTATTAATACTGAAGCATCAGTGTGTAAGCAGCATGTTACTGTTGTAGCTGCTGGAGGTAGAGCTAGTTTGAACTACTTTATATAGAGTTAGCTAGTTTAGTCCAGTGGTTCCCAACCTAGGGGTCGGGCCCCTCCAAAGTGTCACCAGATAAATCTGAGGGGTTGTGAGATGATTATGGGAGAGGGAGAAAAAGGAGGAGGAGAGGTTTTTGGTGAAATATTGGATCATTTATTGAAATGAAACCATGTGGGAAGTTTAGAGGGAAAAATCACTATTTGGTGGAGCTATTAACAACTCATACACATCTGAAACATGACCCCGACTACACACTGCTTTTTGTAAGACGACAAATCTACAAAAACAAAGAATCTGATTAATAAACCAATCATTATTAATCATCAATTATTTAAGGTTTACACTAAAGCATTACACTGTGACCTTCTATTTGGGATTAAGACAGTTTGCTATCACAAAATCAAAAAACAGTCTGAAAAGTTATAAAATAGAAAGAAATCATCGCTCAGTTGTTTTATTGGGTCATTTGTGTCACTTTACAGTTCAGATTGTGTGCTACTTTGATGGCAGCTGTGTGTCGTGTTGCATTCAGAGCTGTAGTAATTCTGCCTTTGTATCCTCTGAACGTACGCCAGGGATCACAATGGACTGAAGGTTGCATCATGGACTCTCAGAGAACATGAGCATATTAGGGGAAAAGGTGTTTTATTTAATTATGTAATGAAGGTAAACTGTTGGGGGGAAAATTGATCTTTCCTTTGTTTTATGTTTGTTACATTAAACTTATCATTTGAATTTTACCTGAAGAGTATCAAGTAAAGTTTTACTGTGAGAGTCAGCTGAGATATTGGAGAGAAGAAAGCTCTGTTCTAGCCGCGCCTCAGTTCATGAGGATGAGATGGACATCAAGTATGAAGCATCCTCTGCCGGAGAAATGGTGGGAGGCAGAATGTGTCTGTGTCCTATCCTGTGAGAATACAGCTCTTGAAGACTGAAGTCTGTGTGGAAGTGTGAAACAGACGGGCGTCTCACCTCGCAGCCCTGAACCTCGTTCAGCGGTGAGATAAGTTGAAGGTAAGATTTTCATCATCAGTGATCAGGTCAAAACATTACATGACCATCCCTGATGTGACCCTGCAGTCCAAGCATTACCCAGGACAAGATGTCTGTCTGCATAGGAGATTACACTTCCTCCTCTCCACTGTTGCCATGGCAGCCAGTCACAACACAGAGCCAAGTTGTCAAGATGTGTTCCTGATAAAAGAAGTGTAATTCCTCATATTGTCCTCTCTCCTTCTCCTGGTAACAGCAGTTGTTTGTACTACAAGCAGATGACCCACTGATTGTTTGTCCTCCTGCAGGTAATCATGCGCCGCTTAGACGATGACGTATTGTTCCGCCGACTACGCGTATAGTTCCGCCCCGGTCTGTGTTTTACACTAAGTTATCAGTAAGTTTGATGTGTCGCTGCTGCTTCAGAGACCAGTGGGAGTGGTTGTATGATACCCCCAAATGTCATGGAGTGGAAGTGTGTGCTGTGTGCTGAGTGTTACAAGTCTGATTTCCTTTATGACTGTGGTCAGTGGGGGCTTGTAGAAATTGTTTAGTTAAAGTGGTAAGATCCTCACACATCTGGTCTCATCATCAGTTTAGTTCATTCAACATTTATTTGTTTAGGGACAACTAATGCCATATGCCACAGCATTTATAGCCTAAGCTAATTCTCAATGCCCATCCCTAGATGGGCCTTCAAAATACATAAAACTCAACATTAAAATATATCTGGAACTGCACAAGACTCAACAATACAAATACATACGTTAAAGCACAAAACTCAACAAGAAAGTACATACAGAGCAGCACAAAACACAAACAACTCGAATAACGGTACCATAAAAGTTTCATAAAACAAGCACCTGATCACTCATGACTACATGGCTGAACCCTCTTTAAAAACTGTTACAATTAAGTTTAAAATTGAATGCCTTTAACAACAGACACATGCATGAAATATGTGGCATTTGCTGTGTGAAACAGTATACAAACATTAAAAATAATTAGAACATTTGCAGTATATTAGGTATACTTAAAGTTGTTCCATTTTAGCACAGTCAAGTATACATAACACAATTAAAGTAGGGCTTTAATTTTCAACTTTAATACTATTTAAGTGTAAAAGTACAAAATGAGTTGTTGCATTTTAGCACACTTTAACTACACTATTTAATAGTCTGGACGCAAGTACTTTAGTGTGCTGTAGCATACTAACATTTAGTATATTTTTGTGTATTATTTTATCACTGGGGCTTAGAGTAATAAAATATGTTTACATTTTTTAAATGCGTCATTTTTGCATTGGCAGCAGTTATCTTAAAAGTGCAATTTAAATATTGAACTCAAATTGTACTAATAATATTTCACAGCAGTGTATTTATTAAGAGTACACGATATTTAAATTTAAATTAAATATACTATTGAGTATTTCATGATTATACTTTCAATCACATTTATATAAATGTACTTGAAACATACTTTGCAATATTTCAATACATATATTTTTTTTTTTTTTTCACTTGACCCTCTAGATAAATGTTCCTGTGTAACTACTGAGATACTACGACTACTGAGTCAGTTTGCTGATTTATGAGTATTCTCTACTTATTCTACTGTATGTCTTATCATTCACCATTACCCTGTAATTACCACTTGTGGCCACAGTAGCCATTGTTCAGCAAAAGTTACAGTCTCACTTAAAGTAGCTAATTTCAGCTACTTTCTCTGTCTTCTCCATGATATATAGGCTCCTAGTTTTCCTTTAATTATTAACAGTCTAGTAATCATACAGTTGGAGTCATCCCTGTCTCTCTGTGTAACTAACAGGTTGGTGCGAGCAGGAAGAGACTGAGGGAGCAGCAGAGCACCTCCAAACGTGCCCACAGTGGTCCAAACTGCTCTATCCTGATCCATGATACATCCAGTTCAACAGCAATACTGCATCAGTCTAAAGGGTGTAACTGAACTAGTCTGACTTGTTTCCTCTTCTCCTCCTCTCTGTCTCTCTAAAAGGTTCAGGGAAGGACAGCAGAAGGAAGGCAGCAGGAGATCCAGCCCAGAGCCCCCCAGGAGCACGTGGATGACATTCAGCATGATGATGTCACGGCCCCGCCCCTCTGGCCCGGCCCTTACGGACCCCAGCCCGGTGGACTCCGGATATATATAGGTTTTAACTTTCATTCCTATTTAGTATGTAGATATGTTTTAACTCTTTCATTCCTTTTCAGCATGTAGATACATTTTGTAACTCTGTTTAACTCTTTGACTGATACCTTCTAGACTTTGTTTGAAAAAATCTAACAAAAAGAGATGGTAATTCTTTACACACAGACATGTTCAACCTCTTTTCTTTCACTTATTTCTAAAGTTTTCAAAAAACCCCACAAGTTCTACAAAATCATTTTAGATGTTGCTTTTTTTTAACTATTTAATTTATTTTGAATATAAGTCTTAAGTCTTTTAAGTCTTTGACAGCTTCTACACATTCTTTGAAAAACAAAAGAAATAATGGTAAGTCAGACACGCTGCAACTCTTTTCCTTCCAACTCACTCCTTTCACTTTGGTGCTTTTTTTCCCATTTTTCCATAAGTTTTGTCCATATTTTTTTCTGTCTTGTGGTGAACTCGTCATAATGACTAAAAGAAGGAAAGATCTTTAAGAGGGTCTGTAGACAATGTTCCATTCAAATATTTTGTTGCTGCTGTGCACCGGTCAGTATTTAATGACTTTAGAAGTGAAAAACATTATCTGATAATGTTGCTGATTACCATTAAAGTTATTTGGTTATGTTTAAAGTTATTGAATTATCAACAGTTGGAAAAATGAAAACCTGAAAACAGGTCAGTGTTTAACAGTTTGTTCACTATATGAAGAAAAGGAAACATATATTTGGATGGAACATTGTCAAAGGGTTAGGGTTAGGGAGGGTTAGACCCTCCTAAAGATCTTTCCTTCTGTTTCTGTCAAACGTAGTAATATTAGCAGTAATTAGTGTGACAAATATTTCAGCTGTAGCAATTAAAGTGTGTAATAACTATTATAGTTTTATTGTTTAAATTGAAATTCTTTCTGGACAGGAAAAAATATCTTAAGGTTTGGATGGGATCACTTAAGTTGATCTTATCTTATAATGACTTTGTAAAAAAAGGGAAGGGTTTCAAGAGGGTCTGGAGGCAATGTTTCATTCAAATCCTTTTTACTGTCGTGCATATGTCAGTATTTAATGAGGAAGACAAATGTTCATCATTAATATTTCTTACTGGAATCAATTTAACTGTGTCTGCATATACGTTTTTAAGTGTATGTTTTGGATGGAACATTGCAATAGGGTTAGGGAGGGTCAGACCAGTATAATGGGATCATTTCACCCAGTATCAAAGTTGAAAGACGAAGTGGGAATTTACACATAAAGTATCTTTACAGGTATTGGGGAGTACTGCTGCATATGTTTAAAAAAATTGTATAAAGCCTTTTGTGACTCCAGAGGGAGCTGTCCAAAGTCTGATGAATTTCCTCAAGTGAATTTAAGTTGATACAGCTTAAAAATAGAAACATTTATTTCACTGATGGGTAGCAGTACTATAATTTTAAAAAATGATTTCAAAAAGTCATGCGAACTGAGAGTGGTGATGTTATCAGTAGCAGCAGTTGTATCAGTAGTATTAGAGGCATTTCAGCTCTCTGTAGTAGTAAGAGACTGTATTAGTAGGTGTGATGGATGTCTTACTGGCTCCTCAGAATCAGGAGTGATAACATTACTAACAACTAATAGATGGACTAGTACAGTAGTAGCACTTAAAGTGTTTGTAGTAACTAAGTTTTGTCCAAATATTTTTCTCTCTTGTGGTGAACTCGTCATAATGACTTTGTAAAAGAAGGAAAGATCTTTTAAGAGGGTCTGTAGACAATGTTCCATTCAAATGTTCTTTGCTGTTGTACACAGGCCAGTATTTAATGGAAAACAAGTGAAAAATGTTCCTTCATACTAATTCTAAATAATAACTACTTTTTTGTTTATGTCTCAGTATATTGATGAGCAATTAAAAATTTTGCCAGAAAATAGGCCATCATTTGATAGCTTATTTAACAACTGTCTTGTTACGTGATGACAATATGAACAACAAGACACATATTTGGATGGAACATTGTCAAAGGGTTAGGGTTAGGGTTAGGGAGGGTTAGACCTTCCTAAAGATCTTTCCTTCTGTAACAAAGAGTTCAACACAGGTGAACTCGTTATAACACAACAAGTTTAGATGGAACATTTCATTCATTAATGAGCAGCAGTAGTTGCATTATTTGTAGCAGATTTTATAACTGTGGTAGTTTCAATAGCAACAGCAGTATTAAAATACCTTTTGAAAGGGAAACTATAAAATGTATCAATAATCTAAAAAAAGGCTAATACAGATATTAAAAAGTCATGTAGAAAGTATCAATAGTATTAATAATAACAGTAGCAGTAGTTCTATCAGTCAGTAGGTCATAGATGGACTACTAGTAGCTCTTAAAGTGTAATTTGTTAATTACTAATTACTTTAAGTCAATTTGATGAAATCATTTTGTAACTTGGTAATAACTTCAAATTCCTTGTATGTTTGAGAAGAGAAGATCTTTAAGAGGGTCTGTAGACAATGTTCCATTTGAATTTTCTTTATTGTTTTTTATAGATCATTATTTAATGGCATTATTTAAAGACAGAGAGAAAAATTATTTGGTCATATCTCAGTATGTTAACTGATGAGCATTAGAAACACATGTCCAGAAGCTGTAGACCTCTGATAGATGGTTAAACTACATCACTATATGACAAACAGGACACATATATTTGGATGGAGCATTGTCAAAGGGTTAGGGTTAGGGAGGGTTAGACCCTCCCTAACGGTCCCTAAAGGTCTTTCCTTCTGCTTTTAAACAGCATTTAAAAGAGAAACTATGAAATGTGTTACTGTCCAACGTCCACAGAATCTCGCTGTGTCGCATTCTGGTTGAGTTCCGACTCAGTCACGGTTTACAGTTGTTTTGGTGAACTACTGGAGCACCCCACACCATCTTATGTCCTGTAGTGAATATAAAATAGCCAGATTATGCATTGGCTTTGTAAACCCTGATAGACTTAACAGACCATGTTATGACCAGACTTATTGTTTCAATGTCAGTGTATTGATGGAGGAGAAAGTTCTCTTAGAAAGTGCAGACTTTGGCAACTAGAGGTCAGGAGTGCACAGTCCCAAACCTCTACTATGTTGATCACGGTGATGTATTTTAGTTAATTAAGACATTGTAATGAGCTTAATGGAGCTTGTGTAATATTTGTGTGTTTCATTCTTTCTTTACAGCTTCAGGGTTTCTATATTGTTCAGATATTTAAAAAAAAAAACCTAATTCACATCGTCCTTCAGACCATTTTGGACCTAGTAACAGTATTAGAAGTAGTAGTAGCAGTAACAGCAGAAAACACAGCTAGAGGCAAACAGGCATTTTGTATCCATCATAAAGTTGTAGTGTAAGTCCAATAAATGTTATTTAAATTGTATGCTTCTTCATTTTGATGTTTTGTCACACTAACAGACAGTAGTAGTAAGAAAGTGTGTAAACTCACATCTTCAAAAGAAAACAGCATCAAAATATATTCAAGAACAAACATTATTAAAATTATCTATGAGCTGTGATGACCGCTGTTGTGTCATTTTGTGTTGCTGTGTGGTTCATCTGTCTCTGTTCACTCTGCAGGTGGATTGTTAGTGTAACCTGGCAGACCTGAGGGCCCCAGTGTGTTCCCAGGTTTAAGCCGGACTGCAGTGGATCACTCTCTCTCTCTCCGTCACTCTGCTGCAGCAGCTGCCCTCTCTCCCTTTTCCCTTCAGCCACCCATTTGTTTTATTTACTATGTTGCTTTAAGTTTATTCTTATGTCTGGTTTCGCATCTTACATCACCCCCCTACACACACATCCATCACTCATCCACTCTTACACCACTGACTATACTGACATACACACGCCACAACTTATTAATCCCTTAATTGGCATTTGAATTTACTCAATTTGGTTTAATTTAGTTAAAAGATCTTTTGTTAAAACTTAACACTGGTGTGTCTCCCTTTTGTTGTGGCCACTTGAGCCAGGTCATAACAGAGCTGAACTGAATTGAGCTGAATCCAGTCAAAGTGGTTATAACTAAAATAAAATGAGTCAGTTCCAATTCATAAATACCTGGGAATCTGGCTTGATAGCAGTCTAACTCTTAAACAGTATGTGGAGCAACTGGCACAAAAGGTAAAGATAAAACAGTCAACTATCATGCCTGTGTTTGAGGAGTTATGTTTTATTCTCATGCTGCTCGCTCTGCCTTTAAACAACTTGATACAGTATATCATCATGCTTCACATTTCATTACAGGAGCTAAAGATACACATCACTGTGTTCTATATGAAAAAGTAGGCTGGTCCTCACTAGCAACAAGAAGGACTACATTCTATCATTTCTATTTATAAATGTCTCCTACAAAGGTTGCCTCAGTGTATCACTGTACTTTGCAAATCTGGCAGAGTCTGGAGAGATGAACTGGGGTTTTATACTGCTGGCTTGTAAAGTTGATTAGTAGATGAGCTGCAGGTGTTCAAATTGAATGGGAGAGGGAAACCAGGAGGCCACGCCCAGCATGCGCCCACACACACAAACGCAGAGAGAGACAGACTGGGGACATGAAACACTAGGAAGGGAAAACCATGGGAAAAACACAGGGAAGGGAGAAGTATAACTGTTACCCCTCGGGTAAATACTGAAATTGGGAAGACACCTTCCATCACTTTGCACCATATAAATGGAATAAATTACAGAGGATTTAAGAACTTGAATGTCTTATCCCACTGGATGATTTAACCCCTTCAGACCTGCATTTTTTCTGCTGGGCAAAACTATTTATTTTAACTGACTCCTCTCCAACATAAGAACAAACTGGAAACATTTTTTTTTGGCTAACTTATATTTTTTAATAGTATTTTTTCATGTCCATTACAATGGACGCCACGACACGATGGGTGTAAAATCTCATAAAAACTTAAGAAAAATAAGGTTGAGTTTTTCCACATGGTAATCAATCAGATATGACCTAAACATCTGGAACTGGATGTTTGCATGTGTTTGAGTCTGTGTACAGTAAGAAGAGCGGGAAATAACACAATAGATGTATGATTTTAGTAGATGTATGTTGTTTTTATAGTAGGCTAATGAACTGATAACACGTTAACTTGGAATGGAACTGGAAGCTGAACTTGAGAAGACATCAGCTTGTGGATGTTTTCATGTATTCTCATTTTCGATGAGCAGCCTTGAAGCAGTTTTGTTGTGGCACAAAGCACAAGTGGATGTTGCACTTGTCACAAAAGATGTGTGTTTTTCCTGTACAGTTTGGCATCATGCTAGCCTCTTTCTTTCTATCATAATTTGGCATGTGGTCAACCATGTCATACTGCACTTCAGGTAGAGGCCTTACATCCTGGACTGGTCTGCAAACTGGTCTCTGTGGGACATGCTCTGGTTCTGGAGACATACTGGGCCATCAAATTGAAGATCTCATCTGGTATATACCGTTTGAAGTATTCATAGGGTCTCATGGGATGATCCTCATGAATTGGAGGATTCTCAAAGGAAGTGTCAATGATTGTAGTGAACGGCCTGTGACGCCACTTGATTTCTTCCTTCCTGTTTACTGTCATCTCCTCCTGTCCGCCTCTGTCCTCCTCCTGTCCTCCTCCTGTCCCTGTGCTGTCTGTCTCCTCTATCCCAATCTCATCTGCCACATCAGTCTCAATCTCATCTGCCACATCAAGTTCTTCCGGCATGCATGTAACCTCTCCACTGTCCCTCTCTGAATCTAATGACAAAACAATCACATTTTTACTCATTGTATGTATTCTCACTCTTGAACTGTTATGCGTTCCATTTAGATCTTACATATAAGACATTAAATTGATGAAAACCACATACGAAGAATTAAAACACTCTTAATTTCTAAATTTACCACCTATCTCAGTCCTTGTCTTTGAATATATTATCGCTTTTAACAGTTACAATTATGCTGACAGCAAATTTGTTTGGCCAACATGAACACAAATGTATATTTTTGATTGAAAATGGGCACTTACTCCTCCCTCTCTGCAGTTCGTGAACATCACAACTCTAATGTCCATTTTTAACCTCGAGTCTATTAAGTGATGTCTGTGATTGTTTCTGATGCTGTATGGGCTTTTGTTTGTCTGGCTGTGTGCTGTATGTCTTTGTCCTTTTTGTTATGCCTGGCTATGCTTGTTTTCTTTCCCTCTGTACTCAGGTCTCTCTCGCAAAAGAGATCTCGATCTCAATAACATTACCTCATTAAATAAAGGTTAACAATATTGATTGTCAAGAATATGAATTTGAAACCGTAGGTGGATTTGTAAAAAAAAACAAAAAACATGTAAACTGATTTTTGAAAATGATTTAAGGGTTTAAGTTAATTTACTGAAAAAATTAAAATGGATATTCTGTAACATCCATTTCAATTGAGTTTTTTTGTCTTTCTTTACAAGACAAAAAACAAAACATGCACGTATATATAGTCAGCAATTAGTAGGAAGTGTACAGGCCTCTGCTCTGAATGACTTCAGCACATCTGTGGCCACAGGACAGCACTAGTCTCTCACACTGCTCTGGTGTGATTTTGGTCCACTCTTCTTCCAGTCTCCTCCACAGTTCGGTGACTGTAGTGGGTTTCTTGGCCATAACTTTGTCACCAAGGATTTTCCAGAGGTTCTCTATTGGGTTGAGATCAGGACTCTGGGCAGGCCATGTCATTATTTCAATGTTTTCAGTTTTGCTGTGTGACATGGAGCGTTGTCCTGCATAAACACTTCGGGCTGATTGGGTGATGAATGCAGGGAAGGAACCATATGTTGTTGAAGAAGGTTCTGATAAACATTTGCATTCACTCTGCCATGTAGCTGTATAAGAGGCCAAACTCCTGCTGCAGAAAACATGCCCCAAACCATGACACTTCCTCCTCCAACTTTCACTGACTTCTTTACACACTTTGGGTTCAGTCTTTCTCCAGTTTGTCGCCAAACATAATGTTTCCCATCGGACCCAAATAAATTAAACTTGCTTTCATCACTCAAGTGAACTTTGGACCAGTTCTCCTCTGTCCACACAACATGCTCCTCAGCAAAGCTTAGTCTAACCTTTTGATTCTTTCTGCTAATGAGAGGTTTGGTCACTGCAGAGTGGGCTTTTAGTCCAAATGCTCTTAAACGTCGAGACACTGTATGACGAGACAGATCCTTACCTTGTTCAGCGCTAAACTGGCGAGCAATTCCAGCTGCAGTGTGGAAACGATTGCCCATTGAGATCCCCCGAAGTATCCTGCCCTCTCTTGTATTTGTCTTCTGTGGACGACCAGCCTTCTTGGGGGACTTGAATGAGTTTGTGATGTTGTAAAGATTCAATATTCTTGAAATCACAGATTTGGAACAACCAACTTGTCTTGCTATGGCTGATAGGGTCACCTTTTTGGCCTTCATCTGGACAACCTTCTTTTCAGTCACTTTAGAACGGCCCACCATCATGCCGAGTCAGTGAAACTGGAACTTAGGCTGCCAGTTAAATAGACGGATAATCAAGGAAATTAGCACCAGCTGCCAGATTAACACCAATAACTGGGAGGTATCTGAAAGTGTTCTCTAATTTTGATCAGTGTGTTTTCTGCAAAATAATGTTTTTTGTTGAAATGCCTTAGTTATTTTGTGGAAAAAGTGTTCTAGTAGCATGGTATAGACACAACAAAAAGTCCTTCAACTGTTGAGCAGTGAAGATGACATTACTTCAGAAAAAATCAGTTGTTTATTAATTGTTCACTAATTTTGATCTCCAGTGTACATACACACACATACATACATATATATACATGCATACATACACGCACGCACACACACACACACACACACACACATATATACAGTACAGGCAAAAGTTTGGACACACCTTCTCATTCAATGCGTTTTCTTTATTTTCATGACTATTTACATTGTAGATTCTCACTGAAGGCATCAAAACTATGAATGAACACATGTGGAGTTATGTACTTAACAAAAAAAGGTGAAATAACTGAAAACATGTTTTATATTCTAGTTTCTTCAAAATAGCCACCCTTTGCTCTGATTACTGCTTTGCACACTCTTGGCATTCTCTCAATGAGCTTCAACAGGTAGTCACCTGAAATGGTTTTCACTTCATAGGTGTGCCTTATCAGGGTCAATTAGTGGAATTTCTTGCTTTATCAATGGGGTTGGGACCATCAGTTGTGTTGTGCAGAAGTCAGGTTACTACACAGCCGACCGCCCTATTGGACAACTGTTAAAATTCATATTATGGCAAGAACTAATCAGCTAACAAGTGGAGTCGCAAAAACCATCAAGTGCTACAATGAAACTGGTACACATGAGGACCGACCCAGGAAAGGAAGACCAAGAGTCACCTCCGCTTCTGAGGACAAGTTCATCTGAGTCACCAGCCTCAGAAATCGCAAGTTAACAGCATCTCAGATCAGAGACCAGATGAATGCCATACAGAGTTCTAGCAGCAGACCCATCTCTAGAACAACTGTTAAGAGGAGACTGCGCGAATCAGGCCTTCATGGTCAAATAGCTGCTAGGAAACCACTGCTAAGGAGAGGCAACAAGCAGAAGAGATTTGTTTGGGCCAAGAAACACAAGGAATGGACATTAGACCACTGGAAATCTGTGCTTTGGTCTGATGAGTCCAAATTTGAGATCTTTGGTTCCAACCACCGTGTCTTTGTGAGACGCAGAAAAGGTGAACGGATGGATTCCACATGCCTGGTTCCCACTGTGAAGCATGGAGGAGGAGGAGGTGTGATGGTGTGGGGGTGTTTTGCTGGTGACAGTGTTCGGGGATTTATTCAAAATTGAAGGCACACTGAACCAGCATGGCTACCACAGCATCCTGCAGCGACATGCCATCCCATCCAGTTTGCCTTTAGTTGGACGATCATTTATTTTTCAACAGGACAATGACCCCAAACACACCTCCAGGCTGTGTAAGGGCTATTTGACCAAGAAGGAGAGTGATGGAGTGCTGCGGCAGATGACCTGGCCTCCACAGTCACCTGAACCCAATCGAGATGGTTTGGGGTGAGCTGGACCGCAGAGTGAAGGCAAAGGGGCCAACAAGTGCTAAACACCTCTGGGAACTCCTTCGAGACTGTTGAAAAACCATTTCAGGTGACTACCTCTTGAAGCTCATCGAGAGAATGCCAAGAGTGTGCAGAGCAGTAATCAGAGCAAAGGGTGGCTATTTTGAAGAAACTAGAATATAAAACATGTTTTCAGTTATTTCACCTTTTTTTGTTAAGTACATAACTCCACATGTGTTCATTCATAGTTTTGATGCCTTCAGTGAGAATCTACAATGTAAATAGTCATGAAAATAAAGAAAACACATTGAATGAGAAGGTGTGTCCAAACTTTTGGCCTGTACTATATATATATATATATATATGTGTGTGTGTGTGTGTGTGTCTGTAAGCTCACAGTATACTGCTATACCATTATAACCATACCATTGAAAAACTGGTGAACAGGACTGATTTCTTCAATACTTTTCTAACACCCACTTTATGGAAAATGTTTTTCGTGACTGATTTGATTGAGGTATTTAAGATAATAGCATAACAGATAACAGATGGCATAGCAGAATTGTGACTTTATTATGGGTAATGATTTATTCTAAAGCGGGGGGATCAAACTCAATTTCATCCTGGGCCACATCAGCATTATGGTAGCTTTCAAAGGTCCGGTTGTAAATGTAAGACTACATAAATGTATCTACTTGTTATCATATTACATAATTGCCTCTGCATTCGATTATTATTGATTTTAGTAATCACTTAATAATTAATAGCTAGTTGTGAAAGCAGAATTCTAGGAAAAATAATGGCAAGCAGACATTCAGGTGTACAACTATTATAACTATTATTATATTACAACTATTATTATTAGTTTTATTAATAACTTAATAACTAGCTCTGAAAGCAGAATTCTAGGAATATACATTTTACACACACACACATCTATATACACACGTATATATAGACACACACACATGATGTTGCATGATGTTCATGTTTGCATAATTGCAATTCAAGCACAATGGTCTCATACTTCCCTCAGGAAAAATGAACATGTATTTCTCAGTCCAGTCATCCTTAAATGCATGTTTTTCACTGTATGGATAGCAATGCCAGTCTCTCAGTCAGTCCATCACTTTGGGCCAGACTGAAATATCTCAACTACTGGATGGATTGCCATAAAATTTTGCTCAGATATTTGTGCTCTCCACAGGAGGAATTTTATTAACTTTGGTGACCTCCTGACTTTTCATCAACCATTTCAAGAACCATATATAATTTTAAATGTACAGAGAAGGCAAAGGTCCATGTGTGCTCAGTTAAGAACTGATACTTTACAACTGGCAATTGAGGTAGGCAGATATAAAGGTATTCCTGTGATCTTGGTGTTGTCGAGGATGAATTTCATTTTGTATTTCATTGTCCTTTGTGCAGTGACTTGAGGAATTGTTTGTTTGAAAAGATCCAATTGAAAAAACCTGATTTGTTTTGGTTGTCTGAAGCTGACATGTTGAGTTGGCTTTTTAATATGGAGATTTTTCTTTTAGCCAGATTTATAGGAGAGGCTTGGCTGCTAAAAAAGAGAGCACTGTATCCATCATAACAGGACATCTCTGCCATGTAAACTAAATGTTCTGAAATGTTCTTTTTCAATCTGTGGAACTGTACATCTGTCATGTGACCATCCTGGTTATTATTGTCTAGTGTCTTGTAAGCCCATATAGGCTGGGCATCAGAAAGTTGCAACACCTAAATAAACAAATCAATCAATCAATTTTTATTTGTCCAATATTTTGATTTACAACCAAATACCTGCAAAACAAATGACAATCCCATCAGCCTCAGCTGTACTTTGTGTGTATTAACCCTAGATTACATCCTAGTGGGGTGGAAGATCCCTTACTAATGTTTCTTTTAATGCACTGTTAAACCTAACAAATATCTTCTTCAGACACACTGGCTTCACCACTCAGTAGTGTTAAGGGAAAAATGATATATGCTATACACTGATGCAATTAGGGGTTAAGAAATCACAGCAAAATGTCACAGCATCTGTGTAAAATACTGTTTTTATTAGTTATCATAATCATAAAATCAAGCAGTACTCAGCAAGTGACAAAAATTGTAAAATAAAAGATGGTGAACCGCAAATGAACACACTACAACAGAACCAATCCAATAAAAAGAAAACTGAAAGCACTGCAGTAAATCTTGACAATCTTTATGAAACTTAAAGTCCACTCCACTCAAATATGTTTTTCTTCTTGCTCCTTCAATTGGATGTTTGAGCTTCAGTGTGCAGAATGATGTATGTGCAGAGTTTATTTTCATATTCCTCTGCTGAAAGGGGAAAGTTTCTCTGTGCTCACCTTAAATCTGAGTTTAAGATGTGTAACTACAAGCATGAATTGTGACATCACACCTAATTTGGAGCCAATCATGGTCCAGTATGCAACTTACAGAAATGTGATGTGGCAACTTGAAGGTTCACATACACATACACTGAAAATGGACTTTTCAGTGAAGTAGGAGACATTTTGAATCCAGCTGTTAAACTTCTGGATTTCCCAATGAGGGAGGAGTAGATGACATCTTTCTTACAAGGTACTTAAACCTTTTTTTGTGGAAAAACCATATCAGACACAAATTATTATTCAAAGCAGTGTATTTCATGTGTCTAAAAAAACCTGTCTGGAAGGGACCTTTAACATATTCAGATTTAACCAAGAGCGTTGTTTGGAGACTGCAATATGCTGTGAGATGTTTCTAACTTTATATCTGAAACACCTGTTAGTAACACAGAGTGCCCTCACTGCTTTGGTGACATTAAACCCAACATGTTGTAGTAACATAGGAGTTCCACCAGATGGCAGTATTTCTAATCTTTTGTATGCTGTGAATGCAAAGGCGACACCTACTGCACACAGAGTGCACCCAATTAAAAACGTTCCAGCGAAGACAAATGATGATGCCCCTGAAGGATTAATAGTGAGGCTTTTTATTATAATATTACAAGATATACTATTAAAAACGGACAATTCAGAAATAATAAGGCCTCACATGCCTCAAGCAATAGGCTTATGGGGCTAGAGTGACAGTTACATTTTGCCATTGAAAATAAAATTTGACATTGAACCTCCTTTTATTTCCAATTTGCAAAATTTAACTGTCGCTGTTTTGGCCCCATATACGGTAGGCTCAAAGTGGACATCCTCCAGAATGATATTATTGTATATGCCTTCTGGTGTGAATGAATCAGGTGTTTTAATTACAGAGGAAGCTGCATGGAGTTTGTGAGCTGACAGTCAAGTAGGGTAGTGTTTACTTTCATTTTGTTAGCTAAGCAGGTGACTATAGGTCCAAAACATATGACCAGTCAGACCAGAGGAAATACTGATTGGAAATGATTGAAATATGGTTAACAAATACAACAGAGTACAATTTAACAACCACTACGACTAACTTTTACAGCTAATTAAGTTACATTTTTGCGACTTTTTTGGATTTTCACATGTATTTTAGCTTTTCAACTAGTGACAGAGACTATTTATTTGTTGCTGAACCTTCAATAACAATATTTATCACGTTTATTGACTCTGCCCTAATTCATCGGAAGCTTAAATGGGCATAAAATGAATTAAATTGCCAAAATGTTGCTGACAAAATGGATGCTGACTAAAACAGTAGTGTATGCACTGGGCCTCTACAAAATGTTATTGAATCCGTGTTGAAGAAATTCATTTAAAAATATATTTTATTTTCTATAATTACATTTTAAAATGCCAATAAAAAACAATACTGTAAACTGCCAATTAAAGCAGTTCAATGTTAGTGCTGACGTAGGACTCTGGTTGCTATGGAGCGTCTATATTCCAGAAACCAGTTCCAAAATTACCATTTTACTCTAAAACATTGGAGGAGAAACTTCACTCGACGATTTCTGAAAAACTATAGTGACTAAGTGACCAGCGAAATACGGACCCACAGTGACCTCAACTCGACTCTCTTACTGTTTCATCATGGAAAACGGGAGAATTTTTAGTTTAAAATCATTCAAAGACTTTTTTCAAGCCGTTTTATTCGACGCCTCAGCTGTATTTGAGGTGTCGAATGTTCAACGGCAGCAACAACTGACTTTCATTCAGTGGTAGTTTGTTCAGTAAAACAATAAAAACAACTATAAAAACAAATATTACATTTACAAATTTAAAGTAAGATCTTCAGTGTATACATTGCTGAAATGTAAAGACAGAAGTACCTGCAAAATCCTGAACTGACTGTTGATTTACAAGCAAACTGTTACAGTTTGCAGTAAGCATTCAAACTCCTTCAGAAAAATAAAACATTGCTTATTACACAGTGATGCATTTAACCACCACCTTCAGTAAACTGCTGAAACGCTGAACAGCTCAGTGTAACAGCAGTTTTGGTTTAAAGATGCCAAAGTTTCTACTTTCAACCTGATATTTTGTCAAGAAAAAAGCCCCCATTCATTACTTTATTAAACAGTTCATAAATGATCATTATTTTCTGTAGTAAAGTCAACTTTACTGTGATATTGCTGCAAAAACAGTAAAGCCGTTATGCATATGTGCATGCAGATTAGAAAATATCTTGTTTATTTAAAAGGACAAGTTCACAAGTCTGTCTTAAAACAATAGTCAGGAGCCCAAATGAACACTGAAACAGGTTTTTCTTGCCATAATCATTCCTCCTGTTCATACTGACCATTAGAAGATCCCTTCATAATGCACTTACAATGTTAAGTGATGGGGGCCAAAATCCACAGTCCTCCTCCTGTGCAAATGAGTCAAATCAAGTAGATATCTTTCAATGTTACAGTCTTTCTAGTGCCAAAGACCCTGTTTTTGTTACTATACTTCCACCGCAGCTCAACAGGGAAACACTGTCTGAGGAAACACAAAGAGGGAATTTGATGCTAAAAAGACTGTAAATGTGGCAGCCTCATATAAGCTTCAGATAAATATTTAAATGCATTTTTGCACAAAATGACTGTGTGGACACACTGTGGATTTTGTCCCCCATCACTTACATTGAAAGCACCTTTGAAGGGGACCTTTTAATAGCCAGTATGAACAGGAGGAATTCCAACAATGTAGACACTGAAACTGTCTTTTTGATGACATCTAGTGGTGGAAGAAGTCCTCAGATCCTTAATTCAGATCCTTTACTTAATTAAAAGTAGCAATAGAGTAATGTGAACATACTCCAATATAAGTGAAAGTCCTGCATGAAAAATCCTACTTAAGTAAAAGTACATAAGTATTAGCAGCTTGATGTATTTAAAGTATTAAAAGTAGTGGTTTGTTCCCTCTGACTGATATATTATTATATATGACATCATTAGATTATTAATACTGAAGCATCAGTGTTTAAGCAGCATGTTACTGCTGTAGCTGCTGGAGGTAGAGCTAGTTTGAACTACTTTATATAGAGTTAGCTAGTTTAGTCCAGTGGTTCCCAACCTAGGGGTCAGGCCCCTCCAAAGTGTCACCAGATAAATCTGAGGGGTTGTGAGATGATTATGGGAGAGGGAGAAAAAGGAGGAAGAGAGGTTTTTGGTGAAATATTGGATCATTTGAACATTTATTGAAATGAAACCATGTGGGAAGTTTAGAGGGAAAAATCACTATTTGGTGGAGCTGTTAACAACTCATAGACATCTGAAATGTGACCCCGACTACACACTGCTTTTTGTAAGATGTCAAAAGCCAAAAAGATTGGAAACCACTGGTTTCACCTTTCACCTTGTTGTAGTTTAAAAGCTTGTTATATTACCCGTTGTTTCAAATCTTCATCTGAAAAGTAACTAAAGCCGTCAAATAAATTTAGTGGAGTAGAAAGTACAATATTTTCCTCTGAAATGTAGTGGAGTGGAAATATAAAGTAGCATCAAATGGAAAGACTCATGTAAAGTACAACTACCTCAAAATTGTACATAAGTACAGTACTTGAGTAAATGTACCAAGTGACAACCTAGAGCCCGGTTCTGCTTGAGGTTTCTTCCCGTTAAAGGAGAGTTTTTCCTTGTTGCTGTCACCAAGTGCTTGCTCATGGGGAAATGTTGGGTCTCTGTAAATTAAAGAGTACAGTCTAGACCTCCAGACTCTATGTGAAAAGCGCCCTGACATAACTAACATGAGATGGCGCTATATAAATAAAACTGACTTGAAATTGACTATTTAGTTACTTTCCACCACTGATGACGTCTAGTATGTGTGAATATGGAACATTCTTGAAAAAAAGCATTCATGCTCAACAAATCTACAAAAACAAAGAATCTGATTAATAAACCAAACATTATTAATCATCAATTTAATATTTAATCATTCATTACACTGTGACCCTCTATTTGGGATTAAGACTGTTTGCTATCACAAAATCAAAAAACAGTCTGAAAAGTTATAAAATAGAAAGAAATCATCGCTCAGTTGTTTGATTGGGTCATTTGTGTCACTTTACAGTTCAGATTGTGTGCTACTTTGGTGGCAGCTGTGTGTCGTGTTGCATTCAGAGCTGTAGTAATTCTGCCTTTGTATCCTCTGAACGTACGCCAGGGATCACAATGGACTGAAGGTTGCATCATGGACTCTCAGAGAACATGAGCATATTAGGGGAAAAAGTGTTTTATTTAATTATGTAATGAAGGTGAACTGTTGGGGGGAAAATTGATCTTTCCTTTGTTTTATGTTTGTTACATTAAACTTATCATTTGAATTTTACCTGAAGAGTATCAAGTAAAGTTTTACTGTGGGAGTCAGCTGAGATATTGGGGAGAAGAAAGCTCTGTTCTAGCCGCGCCTCAGTTCATGAGGATGAGATGGACATCAAGTATGAAGCATCCTCTGCTGGAGAAATGGTGGGAGGCAGAATGTGTCTGTGTCCTATCCTGTGAGAATACAGCTCCTGAAGACTGAAGTCTGTGTGGAAGTGTGAAACAGACGGGCGTCCCACAGTAGCCATTGTTCAGCAAAAGTTACAGTCCAGCCCTCCACCTCTGCCTCACAGGCCAAGCTGGAGGGTGTCCAGCTGGAGGTTAGCAGTCCAAACGTGCCCACAGTGGTCCAAACTGTTCTATCCTGATCCATGATTCATCCAGTTCAACAGCAATACTGCATCAGTCTAAAGGGTGTAACTGAACTAGTCTGACTTGGTTCCTCCTCTCCTCCTCTCTGTCTCTCTAAAAGGTTTAGGGAAGGACAGCAGAAGGAAGGCAGCAGGAGATCCAGCCCAGAGTCTCCCAGGAGCACGTGGATGACATTCAGCATGATGATGTCACGGCCCCGCCCCTCTGGCCCGGCCCTTACGGATCCCAGCCCGGGGGACTCCCATCCTCTGCTTTTAATGCAGTGGCAGAGATGGTCATGGCATGGATGACTGACTACTACAACCCAGAGATGTAACATACACACACACATACACGCACACTGCACACACAGTGCAAACCTTTTATTCCCTCTTTCTTCCTCTATCCTAAAAAAAAAAGAAATCCTTAAATAAGTTTTAACTCTTTCATTCCTTTTTAGCATGTAGATACGTTTTAACTTTTATACATTATATATATATATATATATATATATATATATATATATATATATATATATATATTGATTTTAACTTTCATTCCTTCGTAGCATGTAGATAAGTTTGAACTCTTTTATACATTTTTAGTATGTAGATAACTAAACTTTTATACATATTTAGTATATATATAAGTTTTAACTTTCATTCCCTTTCAGCATGTAGATAAGTTTTGTAACTCTGTTTAACTCTTTGACCGATACCTTCTACACTTTGTTTGAAAAAATCTAACACAAAAAGAGATGGTAATTCTTTACACACAGACATGTTCAACCTCTTTTCTTTCATTTAATTCTAAAGTTTCCAAAAAACCCCACAAGTTCTACAAAATCATTTTAGATGTTACTTTTTTTAACTATTTAATTTAGTTTGAGTATGTAGATAAGTCTTAAGTCTTTTAAGTCTTTGATAGCTTCTACACATTCTTTGAAAAACAAAAGAAATAATGGCTAGTCAGACACGCTGCAACTCTTTTCCTTCCAACTCACTCCTTTCACTTTGGTGCTTCTTTTTCTAAGTTTTGTCCATATTTTTTTCTGTCTTGTGGTGAACTCATCATAATGACTAAAAGAAGGAAAGATCTTTAGATCTTTGTCTGTAGACAATGTTCCATTCAAATATCTTGTTGCTGTTGTGCACCGGTCAGTATTTAATGACTTTAGAAGTGAAAAACATTATCTGATAATGTTGCTGATTACCATTAAAGTTATTTGGTTATCTTTAAAGTTATTGAATTATCAACAGTTGAAAAAATGCCTGAAAACAAGTAAGTGTTTAACAGTTTGTTCACTATATGAAGAAAATATTTTGGATGGAACATTGTCAAAGGGTTAGGGAGGGTTAGACCCTCCTAAAGATCTTTCCTTCTGTTTCTGTCAAACGTAGTAATATTAGCAGTAATTAGTATGACAAATATTTCAGCTGTAGCAATTAAAGTGTGTAATAACTAATATAGTTTTATTGTTTAAATTGAATTTGAAATTCTTTCTGGACAGGAAAAAATATCTTAAGTTTTGGATGGGATCACTTAAGTTGATCTCATCTTATAATGACTTTGTAAAAAGGAAGGGTTTCAAGAGGGTCTGGAGGCAATGTTTCATTCAAATCCTTTTTACTGTCGTACATTTGTCAGTATTTAATGAGGAAGACAAATGTTCATCATTAATATCTCTTACTAGAATCAATTTAACTGTGTCTGCATATACGAACATTGCAATAGGGTTAGGGAGGGTCAGACCAGTATAATGGGATCATTTTACCCGGTATCAAGACGAAATGGGAATTTACACATCAAGTATCTTTACAGGTATTGGGGAGTACTGCTGCATATGTTTAAAAAAATTGTATAAAGCCTTTTGTAACTCCAGAGGGAGCTGTCCAAAGTCTGATGAATTTCCTCAAGTGAATTTAAGTTGATACAGCTTAAAAATAGAAATATTTATTTCACTGATGGGTAGCAGTACTATAATTTTAAAAAATGATTTCAAAAAGTCATGCTAACTGAGAGTGGTGATGTTATCAGTAGCAGCAGTTGTATCAGTAATATTAGAGACATTTCAGCTCTTTGTAGTAGTAAGAGACTGTATTAGCAGCTGTGATGGACGTCTTACTGGCTCCTCAGAATCAGGAGTGATAACATTACTAACAACTAATAGATGGACTAGTACAGTAGTAGCACTTAAAGTGTTTGTAGTAACTAAGTTTCGTCCAAATTGTTTTCTCTCTTGTGGTGAACTCGTCATAATGACTTTGTAAAAGAAGGAAAGATCTTTAAGAGGGTCTGTAGACAATGTTCCATTCAAATGTTCTTTGCTGTTGTACACAGGCCAGTATTTAATGGAAAACAAGTGAAAAATGTTCCTTCATACTAATTCTAAATAATAACTACTTTTTTGTTTATGTCTCAGTATATTGATGAGCAGTTAAAAATTTTGCCAGAAAATAGGCCAGCATTTCATAGCTTATTTAACAACTGTCTTGTTACGTGATGACAATATGAACAACAAGACACATATTTGGATGGAACATTGTCAAAGGGTTAGGGTTAGGGAGGGTTAGACCTTCCTAAAGATCTTTCCTTCTGTAACAAAGAGTTCAACACAGGTGAACTCGTTATAACACAACAAGTTTAGATGGAACATTTCATTCATTAATGAGCAGCAGTAGTTGCATTATTTGTAGCAGATTTTATAACTGTGGTAGTTTCAACAGCAACAGCAGTATTAAAATACCTTTTGAAATGGAAACTATAAAATGTATCAATAATCTAAAAAAAGAATCTAATACAGATGTTAAAAAGTCATGTAGAAAGTATCAATAGTATTAATAATAACAGTAGCAGCAGTTCTATCAGTCAAGAGTGATACAATTACTAACAGGTCATAGATGGACTAGTAGTAGCTCTTAAAGTGTAATTTGTTAATTACTAATTACTTTAAGTTAATTTGATGAAATCATTTTGTAACTTGGTAATAACTTCAAATTCCTTGTATGTTTGAGAAGATCTTTAAGAGGGTCTGTAGACAATGTTCCATTTGAATTTTTTTTATTGTTGTTTATAGATCATTATTTAATGGCATTATTTAAAGACAGAGAGAAAAATTATTTGGTCATATCTCAGTATGTTAACTGATGAGCATTAGAAACACATGTCCAGAAGCTGTAGACCTCTGATAGATGGTTAAACTACATCACTATATGAAGAACAGGACACATATATTTGGATGGAGCATTGTCAAAAGCTTAGGATTAGGGAGGGTTAGACCCTCCTAAAGGTCTTTCCTTCTGTTTTTAAAAGAGAAACTATAAAATGTGTTACTGTCCAACGTCCACAGAATCTGGCTGCGTCGCATTCTGGTTGAGTTCCGACTCAGTCACAGTTGAGTTTACAGTTGTTTTGGCGAACTACTGGAGCACCCCACACCATCTTATGTCCTGTAGTGAATATAAAATAGCCAGATTATGCACTGGCTTTGCAAACCCCAATAGACTTAACAGACCATGTTGTGATCATTAAGTAATTAACTGACTGAGCCTGTCTCCCTCACTCCCTTCATCACTTCTTTCTTCTCTCTAATAAACATGAAGTTCAGTTACCAACAGTAGTACCACTGGAAGAAACAATAGCAGTAGTGATAGTAGTAGTAGTGGTACTAGTGATATTTCAGCTCTTCAACAGGTAGCTTTAGCACCAGTGGAAACAGTAGGTTTAATCACTTCATAACCATGGCAAAGAGCAATATTTCACTCTGTTTCTTCTTACAGTTCATATGTCAGTATAATGAGTGAAAATTATCAAAAATATTTGTGATCATTTTTTAAAGTTTGACCTTATTGTTTCAATGTCAGTGTATTGATGGAGGAGAAAGTTCTCTTAGAAAGTGCAGACTTTGGCCACTAGAGGTCAGGAGTGCACATTCAAATGATGTGATTCAAATTCAGTTTTATAGGGACACATATTTCTGCCCATACTGAATTACCAGTCCCAAACCTCTACTATGTTGATCACGGTGATGTATTTTAGTTAATTAAGACATTGTAATGAGCTTAATGGAGCTTGTGTAATATTTGTGTGTAGTCTAACTCTTAAACAGTATGTGGAGCAACTGGCACAGAAGGTAAAGATAAAAAAAGGTTCCTGTAATGAAATAAAGCATGTTTCTGTCTTGAGGACAGGAAAATGATTGTACAGTCAACTATCATGCCTGTGATTGAGGAGTTATGTTTTATTCTCATGCTGCTCGCTCTGCCTTTAAACAACTTGATACAGTATATCATCATGCTTCACATTTCATTACAGGAGCTAAAGATACACATCACTGTGTTCTATATGAAAAAGTAGGCTGGTCCTCACTAGCAACAAGAAGGACTACATTCTATCATTTTTATTTATAAATGTCTCCTACAAAGGTTGCCTCAGTGTATCACTGTACTTTGCAAATCCAAAACCACAGCTCACCAGGCAGGTGAGGACGAGGCTGACGTGGCAGGGGTACTGGAGCGGTGAACCTGAGGTACAGGCAGCATTCAGGAGATCAGAAAAACAAACAACCAGCTTACAAGAAGCTTGGCCATAGCATCTGTGCCGCATTGGTGACTGAACAATCTGGCAGAGTCTGGAGAGATGAACTGGGGTTTTATACTGCTGGCTTGTAAAGTTGATTAGTAGATGAGCTGCAGGTGTTCAAATTGAATGGGAGAGGGAAACCAGGAGGCCACGTCCAGCATGCGCCCACACACACAAACGCAGAGACAGACTGGGGACAAACATGAAACACTAGGAAGGGAAAACCATGGGAAAAACACAGGGAAGGGAGAAGTATAACTGTTACCCCTCGGGTAAATACTGAAATTGGGAAGACACCTTCCATCACTTTGCACCCTATAAATGGAATAAATTACAGAGGATTTAAGAACTTGAATGTCTTATCCCACTGGACGATTTAACCCCTTCAGACCTGCATTTTTTCTGATGGGCAAAACAATTTATTTTAACTGACTCCTCTCCAACATAAAAACAAACTTGTGGATGTTTTCATGTATTCTCATTTTTGATGAGCAGCCTTGAAGCAGTTTTGTTGTGGCACAAAGCACATGTGGATGTTGCACTTGTCACAAAAGATGTGTGTTTTTCCTGTACAGTTTGGCATCTTGCATCTGCTAGCCTCTTTCTTTCTATCATAATTTGGCATGTGGTCAACCATGTCATACTGCACTTCAGGTAGAGGCCTTACATCCTGGACTGCGAACTGGTCTCTGGGGGACATGCTCTGGTTCTGGAGACATACTGGGCCATCAAATTGAAGATCTCATCTGGTATATACCGTTTGAAGTATTCATAGGGTCTCATGGGATGATCCTCATGAATTGGAGGATTCTCAAAGGAAGTGTCAATGATTGTAGTGAACGGCCTGTGACGCCACTTGATTTCTTCCTTCCTGGTTACTGTCATCTCCTCCTGTCCTCCTCCGGTCCTCCTCCTGTCCCTGTGCTGTCTGTCTCCTCTATCCCAATCTCATCTGCCACATCAGTCTCAATCTCATCTGCCACATCAAGTTCTTCCGGCATGCATGTAACCTCTCCACTGTCCCTCTCTGAATCTAATAACAAAACAATCACATTTTTACTCATTTTATGTATTCTCACTCTTGAACTGTTATGTGTTCCATTTAAATCTTACATATAAGACATTAAATTGATGAAAACCATATACGAAGAATTAAAACACTCTTAATTTCTAAATTTACCACCTATCTCAGTCCTTGTCTTTGAATATATTATTGCTTTTAACAGTTACAATTATGCTGACAGCAAATTTGTTTGGCCAACATGAACATAAATGTATATTTTTGATTGAAAATGGGCACTTACTCCTCCCTCTCTGCAGTTCGTGAACATCACAACTCTAATGTCCATTTTTAACCTCGAGTCTATTAAGTGATGTCTGTGATTGTTTCTGATGCTGTATGGGCTTTGGTTTGTCTGGCTGTGTGCTGTATGTCTTTGTCCTTTTTGTTATGCCTGGCTATGCTTGTTTTCTTTCCCTCTGTACTCAGGTCTCTCTTGCAAAAGAGATCTCGATCTCAATAACATTGCCTCATTAAATAAAGGTTAACAATATTGATTGTCAAGAATATGAATTTGAAACCGTAGGTGGATTTGTAAAAAAAAACAAAAAACATGTAAACTGATTTTTGAAAATGATTTAAGGATTTAAGTTAATTTACTGAAAAAATTAAAATGGATATTCTGTCACATCCATTTCAATTGAGTTTTTTTGTCTTTCTTTACAAGACAAAAAACAAAACATGCACGTATATATAGTCAGCAATTAGTAGGAAGTGTACAGGCCTCTGCTCTGAATGACTTCAGCACATCTGTGGCCACAGGACAGCACTAGTCTCTCACACTGCTCTGGTGTGATTTTGGTCCACTCTTCTTCCAGTCTCCTCCACAGTTCGGTGACTGTAGTGGGTTTCTTGGCCATAACTTTGTCACCAAGGATTTTCCAGAGGTTCTCTATTGGGTTGAGATCAGGACTCTGGGCAGGCCATGTCATTATTTCAATGTTTTCAGTTTTGCTGTGTGACATGGAGCGTTGTCCTGCATAAACACTGCGGGCTGATTGGGTGATGAATGCAGGGAAGGAACCATATGTTGTTGAAGAAGGTTCTGATAAACATTTGCATTCACTCTGCCATATAGCTGTATAAGAGGCCAAACTCCTGCTGCAGAAAACATGCCCCAAACCATGACACTTCCTCCTCCAACTTTCACTGACTTCTTTACACACTTTGGGTTCAGTCTTTCTCCAGTTTGTCGCCAAACATAATGTTTCCCATCGGACCCAAATACATTAAACTTGCTTTCATCACTCAAGTCAACTTTGGACCAGTTCTCCTCTGTCCACACAACATGCTCCTCAGCAAAGCTTAGTCTAACCTTTTGATTCTTTCTGCTAATGAGAGGTTTGGTCACTGCAGAGTGGGCTTTCAGTCCAAATGCTCTTAAACGTCGAGACACTGTATGACGAGACAGATCCTTACCCTGTTCAGCGCTGAACTGGCGAGCAATTCCAGCTGCAGTGTGGAAACGATTGCCCATTGAGATCCTTCGCAGTATCCTGTCCTCTCTTGTATTTGTCTTCCGTGGACGACCAGCCTTCTTGGGGGACTTGAATGAGTTTGTGATGTTGTAAAGATTCAATATTCTTGAAATCACAGATTTGGAACAACCAACTTGTCTTGCTATGGATGATAGGGTCATCCCTTTGGCCTTCATCTGGACAACCTGCTGCCGGAGGCTTTCAATCACTTTAGAACGGCCCACCATGAAACTGGAACTTAGGCTGCCAGTTAAATAGACAGATAATCAAGGAAATTAGCACCAGGTGCCAGATTAACACCAATAACTGGGAGGTATCTGAAAGTGTTCTCTAATTTTGATCAGTGTGTTTTCTGCAAAATAATGTTTTTTGTTGAAATGCCTTAGTTATTTTGTGGAAAAAGTGTTCTAGTAGCATGGTATAGACACAACAAAAAGTCCTTCAACTGTTGAGCAGTGAAGATGACATTACTTCAGAAAAAAACAGTTGTTTATAAATTGTTCTCTAATTTTGATCTCCAGTGTACATACACACACATACATACATATATATACATGCATACATACATGCACACACACACACACACACACACACACATATATATATAACCATACCATTGAACAGGACTGATTTCTTCAACAATACTTTTCTAACACTCACTTTATGGAAAATGTTTTTCGTAACTGATTTGATTGAGGTATTTAAGATAATAGCATAACAGATAACAGATGGCATAGCAGAATTGTGACTTTATTATGGGTAATGATTTATTCTAAAGCGGGGGGATCAAACTCAATTTCATCCTGGGCCACATCAGCATTATGGTAGCTTTCAAAGGTCCGGTTGTAAATGTAAGACTACATAAATGTATCTACTTGTCATCATATTACATAATTGCCTCTGCATTCGATTATTATTGATTTTAGTAATCACTTAATAATTAATAGCTAGTTCTAAAAGCAGAATTCTAGGAAAAATAATGGCAAGCAGACATTCAGGTGTACAACTATTATAACTATTATTATATTACAACTATTATTATTAGTTTTATTAATAACTTAATAACTAGCTCTGAAAGAAGAATTCTAGGAATATACATTTTACACACACACACACATATATATACACACACGTATATATAGACACACACACATGATGTTGCATGATGTTCATGTTTGCATAAATGCAATTCAAGCACAATGGTCTCATATTTCCCTCAGGAAAAATGAACATGTATTTCTCAGTCCAGTCATCCTTAAATGCATGTTTTTCACTGTATGGATAGCAATGCCAGTCTCTCAGTCAGTCCATCACTTTGGGCCAGACTGAAATATCTCAACTACTGGATGGATTGCCATAAAATTTTGCTCAGATATTCGTGCTCTCCATAGGAGGAATTTTATTAATTTTGGTGACCTCCTGACTTTTCATCAACCATTTCAAGAACCATATATAATTTTAAATGTACAGAGAAGGCAAAGGTCCATGTGTGCTCAGTTAAGAACTGGTACTTTACAACTGGCAATTAAGGTAGGCAGATATAAAGGTATTCCTGTGATCTTGAAAAAACCTGATTTGTTTTGGTTGTCTGAAGCTGACATGTTGAGTTGGCTTTTTAATATGGAGATTTTTCTTTTAGCCAGATTTATAGGAGAGGCTTGGCTGCTAAAAAAGAGAGCACTGTATCCATCATAACAGGACATCTCTGCCATGTAAACTAAATGTTCTGAAATGTTCTTTTTCAATCTGTGGAACTGTACATCTGTCATGTGACCATCCTGGTTATTATTGTCTAGTGTCTTGTAAGCCCATATAGGCTGGGCATCAGAAAGTTGCAACACCTAAATAAACAAATCAATCAATCAATTTTTATTTGTCCAATATTTTGATTTACAACCAAATACCTGCATAACAAATGACAATCCCATCAGCCTCAGCTGTACTTTGTGTGTATTAACCCTAGATTACATCCTAGTGGGGTGGAAGATCCCTTACTAATGTTTCTTTTAATGCACTGTTAAACCTAACAAATATCTTCTTCAGACACACTGGCTTCACCACTCAGTAGTGTTAAGGGAAAAATGATATATGCTATACACTGATGCAATTAGGGGTTAAGAAATCACAGCAAAATGTCACAGCATCTGTGTAAAATACTGTTTTTATTAGTTATCATAATCATAAAATCAAGCAGTACTCAGCAAGTGACAAAAATTGTAAAATAAAAGATGGTGAACCGCAAATGAACACACTACAACAGAACCAATCCAATAAAAAGAAAACTGAAAGCACTGCAGTAAATCTTGACAATCTTTATGAAACTTAAAGTCCACTCCACTCAAATATGTTTTTCTTCTTGCTCCTTCAATTGGATGTTTGAGCTTCAGTGTGCAGAATGATGTATGTGCAGAGTTTATTTTCATATTCCTCTGCTGAAAGGGGAAAGTTTCTCTGTGCTCACCTTAAATCTTAAGATGTGTAAGATGTGTAACTACAAGCATGAATTGTGACATCACACCTAATTTGGAGCCAATCATGGTCCAGTATGCAACTTACAGAAATGTGATGTGGCAACTTGAAGGTTCACATACACATAGACTGAAAATGGACTTTTCAGTGAAGTAGGAGACATTTTGAATCCAGCTGTTAAACTTCTGGATTTCCCAATGAGGGAGAAGGAGTAGATGACATCTTTCTTACAAGTTACTTAAACCTTTTTTTGTGGAAAAACCATATCAGACACAAATTATTATTCAAAGCAGTGTATTTCATGTGTCTAAAAAAACCTGTCTGGAAGGGACCTTTAACATATTCAGATTTAACCAAGAGCGTTGTTTGGAGACTGCAATATGCTGTGAGATGTTTCTAACTTTATATCTGAAACACCTGTCAGTAACACAGAGTGCCCTCACTGCTTTGGTGACATTAAACCCAACATGTTGTCGTAACATAGGAGTTCCACCAGATGGCAGTATTTCTAATCTTTTGTATGCTGTGAATGCAAAGGCGACACCTACTGCACACAGAGTGCACCCAATTAAAAACGTTCCAGCGAAGACAAATGATGATGCCCCTGAAGGATTAATAGTGAGGCTTTTTATTATAATATTACACGATATACTATTAAAAACGGACAATTTAGAAATAATAAGGCCTCACATGCCTCAAGCAATAGGCTTATGGGGCTAGAGTGACAGTTACATTTTGCAATTGAAAATAAAATTTGACATTGAACCTCCTTTTATTTCCAATTTGCAAAATTTAACTGTCGCTGTTTTGGCCCCATATACGGTAGGCTCAAAGTGGACATCCTCCAGAATGATATTATTGTATATGCCTTCTGGTGTGAATGAATCAAGTGTTTTAATTACAGAGGAAGCTGCATGGAGTTTGTGAGCTGACAGTCAAGTAGGGTAGTGTTTACTTTCATTTTGTTAGCTAAGCAGGTGACTATAGGTCCAAAACATATGACCAGTCAGACCAGAGGAAATACTGATTGGAAATGATTGAAATATGGTTAACAAATACAACAGAGTACAATTTAACAACCGCTACGACTAACTTTTACAGCTAATTAAGTTACATTTTTGCGACTTTTTTGGATTTTCACATGTATTTTAGCTTTTCAACTAGTGACAGAGACTATTTATTTGTTGCTGAACCTTCAATAACAATATTTATCACGTTTATTGACTCTGCTCTAATTCATCGGAAGCTTAAATGGGCATAAAATGAATTAAATTGCCAAAATGTTGCTGACAAAATGGATGCTGACTAAAACAGTAGTGTATGCACTGGGCCTCTACAAAATGTTATTGAATCCGTGTTGAAGAAATTCATTTAAAAATATATTTTATTTTCTATAATTACATTTTAAAATGCCGATAAAAAACAATACTGTAAACTGCCAATTAAAGCAGTTTAATGTTAGTGCTGACGTAGGACTCTGGTTGCTATGGAGCGTCTATATTCCAGAAACCAGTTCCAAAATTACCATTTTACTCTAAAACATTGGAAGAGAAACTTCACTCGACGATTTCTGAAAAACTATACAAGTGACCAGCGAAATACGGACCCACAGTGACCTCAACTCGACTCTCTTACTGTTTCATCATGGAAAACGTGAGAATTTTTAGTTTAAAATCATTCAAAGACTTTTTTCAAGCCGTTTTATTCGACGCCTCAGCTGTATTTGAGGTGTCGAATGTTCAACGGCAGCAACAACTGACTTTCATTCAGTGGTAGTTTGTTCAGTAAAACAATAAAAACAACTGTAAAAACAAATATTACATTTACAAATTTAAAGTAAGATCTTCAGTGTATACATTGCTGAAATGTAAAGACAGAAGTAACTGCAAAATCCTGAACTGACTGTTGATTTACAAGCAAACTGATACAGTTTGCAGTAACCATTCAAACTCCTTCAGAAAAATAAAACATTGCTTATTACACAGTGATGCATTTAACCACCACCTTCAGTAAACTGCTGAAACGCTGAACAGCTCAGTGTAACAGCAGTTTGCAAAGTTTTGGTTTAAAGATGCCAAAATTTCTACTTTCAACCTGATATTTTGTCAAGAAAAAAGCCCCCATTCATTACTTTATTAAACAGTTCATAAATGATCATTATTTTCTGTAGTAAAGTCAACTTTACTGTGATATTGCTGCAAAAACAGTAAAGCCGTTATGCATATGTGCATGCAGAGTAGAAAATAGCTTGTTTATTTAAAGGACGAGTTCACAAGTTGTCTTAAAACAATAGTCAGGAGCCCAAATGAACACTGAAACAGGTTTTTCTTGCCATAATCATTCCTCCTGTTCATACTTACCATTAGAAGATCCCTTCATAATGCACTTACAATGTTAAGTGATGGGGGCCAAAATCCACAGTCCTCCTCCTGTGCAAATGAGTCAAATCAAGTAGATATCTTTCAATGTTACAGTCTTTCTAGTGCCAAAGTCCCTATTTTTGTTACTATACTTCCACCGCAGCTCAACAGGGAAACACTGTCTGAGGAAACACAAAGAGGGAATTTGATGCTAAAAAGACTGTAAATGTGGCAGCCTCATATAAGCTTCAGATAAATATTTAAATGCATTTTTGCACAAAATGACTGTGTGGACACACTGTGGATTTTGTCCCCCATCACTTACATTGAAAGCACCTTTGAAGGGGACCTTTTAATAGCCAGTATGAACAGGAGGAATGATTACAGCAAGGAAAACCTCTTCTAGTGAAAAATTGTAAAACCTATCCTTTTAGGAAAACATCAGTGTGCTCAGCAGGTTCAAAAGATGAACTAATTTATTCAATGTTCAGTTTAGTCGAGTTGTGTTGAGTTAAGTAGAGTCCCATCCTAAACTGTACATTAATGGTTACTGATGTGTGATGTGCCAACTCACCTCCATGATCACACCTACTGGAGGAGAGAGCCCAGCAGAAGCCAAATGAGCACCAACACCAACAAGGTAAAACTCTTGGCTTGACAGTGAAAGTGTGTATCCTGTTAGATTTGTTAGGAGCTTGTGCTTATTTGAAATATTATTTTGAATGTTGTCTTTAGTTTTTTGTGTAATACTTTATCATTTTCAGCGACTATAGGCGTAATTGTCCATAACATCAGTGAATATATAACAAATGTAGACACTGAAACTGTCTTTTTGATGACATCTAGTGGTGGAAGAAGTCCTCAGATCCTTAATTCAGATCCTTTACTTAATTAAAAGTAGCAATAGAGTAATGTGAAAATACTCCATTATAAGTGAAAGTCCTGCATGAAAAATCCTACTTAAGTAAAAGTACATAAGTATTAGCAGCTTGATGTATTTAAAGTATTGCAGTAAAAGTAGTGGTTTGTTCCCTCTGACTGATATATTATTATATATGACATCAGTAGATTATTAATACTGAAGCATCAGTGTGTAAGCAGCATGTTACTGTTGTAGCTGCTGGAGGTAGAGCTAGTTTGAACTATTTTATATAGAGTTAGCTAGTTTAGTCCAGTGGTTCCCAACCTAGGGGTCGGGCCCCTCCAAAGTGTCACCAGATAAATCTGAGGGGTCGTGAGATGATTATGGGAGAGGGAGAAAAAGGAGGAGGAGAGGTTTTTGGTGAAATATTGGATCATTTGAACATTTATTGAAATGAAACCATGTGGGAAGTTTAGAGGGAAAAATCACTATTTGGTGGAGCTGTTAACAACTCATAGACATCTGAAATGTGACCCCGACTACACACTGCTTTTTGTAAGAGATCAAAAGCCAAAAAGGTTGGAAACCACTGGTTTCATCTTTAACAATGTGTTGTATTTTAAAAGCTTGTTATATTACCCATTGTTTCAAATCTTCATCTGAAAAGTAACTTAAGCCGTCAAATAAATTTAGTGGAGTAGAAAGTACAATATTTTCCTCTGAAATGTAGTGGAGTGGAAATATAAAGTAGCATCAAATGGAGAGACTCATGTAAAGTATAACTACCTCAAAATTGTACATAACTACAGTACTTGAGTAAATGTACCAAGTGACAACCTAGAGCCTGGTTCTTCTTGAGTTTTTCCTTGTTGCTGTCACCAAGTGCTTGCTCATGGGGAAATGTTGGGTCTCTGTAAATTAACGAGTACAGTCTAGACCTCCAGACTCTATGTGAAAAGCGCCCTGAGATAACTAACCTGAGATAGCGCTATATAAATAAAACTGACTTGAAATTGACTATTTAGTTACTTTCCACCACTGATGACGTCTAGTATGTGTGAATATGGAACATTCTTGAAAAAGAGCATTCGTGCTCAACAAATCTACAAAAACAAAGAATCTGATTAATAAACCAATCATTATTAATCATCAATTATTTAAGTTTTACACTAAAGCATTACACTGTGACCCTCTATTTGGGATTAAGACTGTTTACTTTCACAAAATCAAAAAACAGTCTGAAAAGTTATAAAATAGAAAGAAATCATCGCTCAGTTGTTTTATTGGGTCATTTGTGTCACTTTAGAGTTCAGATTGTGTGCTACTTTGGTGGCAGCTGTGTGTCGTGTTGAATTCAGAGCTGTAGTAATTCTGCCTTTGTATCCTCTGAACGTACGCCAGGAATCACAATGGACTGAAGGTTGCATCAGGGACTCTCAGAGAACATGAGCATATTAGGGGAAAAAGTGTTTTATTTAATTATGTAATGAAGGTGAACTGTTGGGGGGAAAATTGATCTTTCCTTTGTTTTATGTTTGTTACATTAAACCTATCATTTGAATTTTACCTAAGGAGTATCAAGTAAAGTTTTACTGTGGGAGTCAGCTGAGATATTGGAGAGAAGAAAGCTCTGTTCTAGTCGTGCCTCAGTTTATGAGGATGAGATGGACATCAAGTATGAATGTCCATCCATGTCCATCTCCTCTGCTGGAGGCAGAATGTGTCTGTGTCCTATCCTGTGAGAATACAGCTCCTGAAGACTGAAGTCTGTGTGGAAGTGTGAAACAGACGGGCGTCTCACCTCGCAGCCCTGAACCTCGTTCAGCGGTGAGATAAGTTGAAGGTAAGATTTTCATCATCAGTGATCAGGTCAAAACATTACATGACCATCCCTGATGTGACCCTGCAGTCCAAGCATTACCCAGGACAAGATGTCCTGTCTGCATAGGAGATTACACTTCCTCCTCTCCACTGTTGCCATGGCAGCCAGTCACAACACAGAGCCAAGTTGTCAAGATGTGTTCCTATAAAAGTGATAAAAGTGTAATTCCTCATATTGTCCTCTCTCCTTCTCCTGGGAACAGCAGTTGTTTGTACTACAAGCAGATGACCCACTGATTGTTTGTCCTCCTGCAGGTCATCATGCGCCGCCTGGACGATGACATATTGTTCCGCCGACTATGCGTATAGTTCCGCCCCGGTCTGTGTTTTACACTAAGTTATCAGTAAGTTTGATGTGTCGCTGCTGGTTCAGAGACCAGTGGGAGTGGTTGTATGATACCCCCAAATGTCATGGAGTGGAAGTGTGTGCTGAGTGTTACAAGTCTGATTTCCTTTATGACTGTGGTCAGTGGGGGCTTGTAGATTGGGCTCTAGCAAGTCCACCAGGAAATAGTTTAGTTAAGGTGGTAAGATCCTCACACATCTGGTCTCATCATCAGTTTAGTTCATTCAACATTTATTTGTTTAGGGACAACTAATGCCATATGCCACAGCTGCCTAAGCTAAATTCAATCAATGCCCATCCCTAGATGGGCCTTTTAAATACATAAAACTCAACATTAAAATATATCTGGAACTGCACAAGACTCAACAATACAAATACATACGTTAAAGCACAAAACTCAACAAGAAAGTACATACAGAGCAGCACAAAACACAAACAACTCACAAAGCAAAAGTTACAGTCTCACTTAAAGTAGCTGATTTCAGCTACTTTCTCTGTCTTCTCCATGATATATAGGCTCCTAGTTTTCCTTTAATTATTAACAGTCTAGTAATCATACAGTTGGAGTCATCCCTGTCTCTCTGTGTAACTAACAGGTTGGTGCGAGCAGGAAGAGACTGAGGGAGCAGCAGAGCACCTCCAAACGTGCCCACAGTGGTCCAAACTGTTCTATCCTGATCCATGATACATCCAGTTCAACAGCAATACTGCATCAGTCTAAAGGGTTTAACTGAACTAGTCTGACTTGGTTCCTCCTCTCCTCCTCTCTGTCTCTCTAAAAGGTTCAGGAAAGGACAGCAGAAGGAAGGCAGCAGGAGATCCAGCCCAGAGCCCCCCAGGAGCACGTGGATGACATTCAGCATGATGATGTCACGGCCCCGCCCCTCTGGCCCGGCCCTTACGGACCCCAGCCCGGTGGACTCCGGATATATATAGGTTTTAACTTTCATTCCTATTTAGTATGTAGATATGTTTTAACTCTTTCATTCCTTTTCATACGTTTTGTAACTCTGTTTAACTCTTTGACTGATACCTTCTAGACTTTGTTTGAAAAAATCTAACACAAAAAGAGATGGTAATTCTTTACACACAGACATGTTCAACCTCTTTTCTTTCACTTATTTCTAAAGTTTCCAAAAAACCCCACAAGTTCTACAAAATCATTTTAGATGTTGCTTTTTTTAAATTATTTAATTTATTTTGAATATAAGTCTTAAGTCTTTTAAGTCTTTGACAGCTTCTACACATTCTTTGAAAAACAAAAGAAATAATGGTAAGTCAGACACGCTGCAACTCTTTTCCTTCCAACTCACTCCTTTCACTTTGGTGCTTTTTTTTTTCCATTTTTCCATAAGTTTGGTCCATATTTTTTTCTGTCTTGTGGTGAACTCGTCATAATGACTAAAAGAAGGAAAGATCTTTAAGAGGGTCTGTAGACAATGTTCCATTCAAATGTTCTTTGCTGTTGTACACAGGCCAGTATTTAATGGAAAACAAGTGAAAAATGTTCCTTCATACTAATTCTAAATAATAACTACTTTTTTGTTTATGTCTCAGTATATTGATGAGCAATTAAAATTTTTGCCAGAAAATAGGCCAGCATTTCATAGCTTATTTAAGAAGTGTCTTGTTACGTCATGACAATATGAACAACAAGACACATATTTGGATGGAACATTGTCAAAGGGTTAGGGTTAGGGAGGGTTAGACCCTCCTAAAAATCTGTACTTCTGTAACAAAGTTATAACACAACAAGTTTAGATGGAACATTTCATTCATTAATGAGCAGCAGTAGTTGCATTATTTGTAGCAGATTTTATAACTGTGGTAGTTTCAATAGCAACAGCAGTATTAAAATACCTTTTGAAAGGGAAACTATAAAATGTATCAATAATCTAAAAAAAGACTAATACAGATATTAAAAAGTCATGTAGAAAGTATCAATAGTATTAATAATAACAGTAGCAGCAGTTCTATCAGTCAGTAGGTCATAGATGGACTAGTAGTAGCTCTTAAAGTGTAATTTGTTAATTACTAATTACTTTAAGTTAATTTGATGAAATCATTTTGTAACTTGGTAATAACTTCAAATTCCTTGTATGTTTGAGAAGAGAAGATCTTTAAGAGGGTCTGTAGACAATGTTCCATTTGAATTTTCTTTATTGTTTTTTATAGATCATTATTTAATGGCATTATTTAAAGACAGAGAAAAATTTATTGGTCATATCTCAGTATGTTAACTGATGAGCATTAGAAACACATGTCCAGAAGCTGTAGACCTCTGATAGATGGTTAAACTACATCACTATATGACAAACAGGACACCTATATTTGGATGGAGCATTGTCAAAGGGTTAGGGTTAGGGAGGGTTAGACCCTCCGAAAGGTCTTTCCTTCTGCTTTTAAACAGCATTTAAAAGAGAAGCTATAAAATGTGTTACTGTCCAACGTCCACAGAATCTGGCTGTGTCGCATTCTGGTTGAGTTCCGACTCAGTCACGGTTTACAGTTGTTTTGGTGAACTACTGGAGCACCCCACACCATCTTATGTCCTGTAGTGAATATAAAATAGCCAGATTATGCATTGGCTTTGTAAACCCCGATAGACTTAACAGACCATGTTATGACCAGACTTATTGTTTCAATGTCAGTGTATTGATGGAGGAGAAAGTTCTCTTAGAAAGTGCAGACTTTGGCAACTAGAGGTCAGGAGTGCACAGTCCCAAACCTCTACTATGTTGATCACGGTGATGTATTTTAGTTAATTAAGACATTGTAATGAGCTTAATGGAGCTTGTGTAATATTTGTGTGTTTCATTCTTTCTTTACAGCTTCAGGGTTTCTATATTGTTCAGATATTTTAAAAAAAAAACCTAATTCACATCGTCCTTCAGACCATTTTGGACCTAGTAACAGTATTAGAAGTAGTAGTAGCAGTAACAGCAGAAAACACAGCTAGAGGCAAACAGGCATTTTGTATCCATCATAAAGTTGTAGTGTAAGTCCAATAAATGTTATTTAAATTGTATGCATCTGCATTTTGATGTTTTGTCACACTAACAGACAGTAGTAGTAAGAAAGTGTGTAAACTCACATCTTCAAAAGAAAACAGCATCAAAATATATTCAAGAACAAACATTATTAAAATTATCTATGAGCTGTGATGACCACTGTTGTGTCATTTTGTGTTGCTGTGTGGTTCATCTGTCTCTGTTCACTCTGCAGGTGGATTGTTAGTGTAACCTGGCAGACCTGAGGGCCCCAGTGTGTTCCCAGGTTTAAGCCGGACTGCAGTGGATCTCTCTCTCTCTCTCCGTCACTCTGCTGCAGCAGCTGCCCTCTCTCCCTTTTCCCTTCAGCCACCCATTTGTTTTATTTACTATGTTGCTTTAAGTTTATTCTTATGTCTGGTTTCGCATCTTACATCACCCCTCTACACACACATCCATCACTCATCCACTCTTACACCACTGACTATACTGACATACACACGCCACAACTTATTAATCCTTAATTGGCATTTGAATTTACTCAATTTGGTTTAATTTAGTTAAAAGATCTTTTGTTAAAACTTAACACTGGTGTGTCTCCCTTTTGTTGTGGCCACTTGAGCCAGGTCATAACAGAGCTGAACTGAATTGAGCTGAACCCAGTCAAAGTGGTTATAACTAAAATAAAATGAGTCAGTTCCTCATATGAAAATATTGAAATTTTCCAAATTCATAAATACCTGGGAATCTGGCTTGATAGCAGTCTAACTCTTAAACAGTATGTGGAGCAACTGGCACAAAAGGTAAAGATAAAACAGTCAACTATCATGCCTGTGTTTGAGGAGTTATGTTTTATTCTCATGCTGCTCGCTCTGCCTTTAAACAACTTGATACAGTATATCATCATGCTTCACATTTCATTACAGGAGCTAAAGATACACATCACTGTGTTCTATATGAAAAAGTAGGCTGGTCCTCACTAGCAACAAGAAGGACTACATTCTATCATTTCTATTTATAAATGTCTCCTACAAAGGTTGCCTCAGTGTTTCACTGTACTTTGCAAATCCAAAACCACAGCTCACCAGGCAGGTGAGGACGAGGCTGACGTGGCAGGTGTACTGGGAACTGGAGTGGTGAACCTGAGGTACAGGCAGAGAACAGAATTAGCAGCATTCAGGAGATCAGAAAAACAAACAAACAGCTTACAAGAAGCTTGGCCATAGCATCTGTGCCGCATTGGTGACTGAACAATCTGGCAGAGTCTGAAGAGATGAACTGGGGTTTTATACTGCTGGCTTGTAAAGTTGATTAGTAGATGAGCTGCAGGTGTTCAAGTTGAATGGGAGAGGGAAACCAGGAGGCCACGCCCAGCATACGCCCACACACACAAACACAGAGAGAGACAGACTGGGGACAAACATGAAACACTAGGAAGGGAAAACCATGGGAAAAACACAGGGAAGGGAGAAGTATAACTGTCCTCCTAACACTGTTTAACTCTAGTTACCCCTCGGGTAAATACTGAACTTGGGAAGACACCTTCCATCACTTTGCACCATATAAATGGAATAAATTACAGAGGATTTAAGAACTTGAATGTCTTATCCCACTGGACGATTTAACCCCTTCAGACCCGCATTTTTTCTGCTGGGCAAAACAATTTATTTTAACTGATTCTGACTCCTCTCCAACATAAAAACAAACTTTTTTTTTTCATGTCCATTACAATGGACGCCACGACACAATGGGTGTAAAATGTCATAAAAACTTAAGAACAATAAGGTTGAGTTTTTCCACATGGTAATCAATCAGATATAACCTAAACATCTGGAACTGGATGTTTGCATGTGTTTGAGTCTGTGTACAGTCAGAAGAGAGGGAAATAACACAATAGATGTATGATTTTAGTAGATGTATGTTATTTTTATAGTAGGCTAATGAACTGATAACACGTTAACTTGGAATGGAACTGGAAGCTGAACTTGAGAAGACATCAGCTTGTGGATGTTTTCATGTATTCTCATTTTCGATGAGCAGCCTTGAAGCAGTTTTGTTGTGGCACAAAGCACAAGTGGATGTTGCACTTGTCACAAAAGACGTGTGTTTTTCCTGTACAGTTCGGCAACTTGCATCTGGTAGCCTCTTTCTTTTTATCATAATTTGGCATGTGGTCAACCATGTCATACTGTACTTCAGGTAGAGGCCTTACATCCTGGACTGGTCTGCGAACTGGTCTCTGGGGGACATGCTCTGGTTCTGGAGACATACTGGGTCATCAAATTGAAGATCTCATCTGGTATATACCATTTGAAGTATTCATAGGGTCTCATGGGATGATCCTCATGAATTGGAGGATTCTCAAAGGAAGTGTCAATGATTGTAGTGAACGGCCTGTGACACCACTTGATTTCTTCCTTCCTGGTTACTGTCATCTCCTCCTGTCCTCCTCTGTCCTCCTCCTGTCCCTGTGCTGTCTGTCTCCTCTATCCCAATCTCATCTGCCACATCAAGTTCTTTTGGCATGCATGTAACCTCTCCACTGTCCCTCTCTGAATCTCATAACAAAACAATCACATTTATACTCATTTTATGTATTCTCACTCTTGAACTGTTATGCGTTCCATTTAGATCTTACATATAAGACATTAAATTGATGAAAACCACATACGAAGAATTAAAAACACTCTTAATTTCTAAATTTACCATCTATCTCAGTCCTTGTCTTTGAAAAAATCCTGTAAATTAATCAAATGATATATGTTCAAAATTACTTCAAATATTATCACTTTTAACAGTTACAATTATGCTGACAGCAAATTTGTTTGGCCAACATGAACATAAATGTATATTTTTGATTGAAAATGGGCACTTACTCCTCCCTCTCTGCAGTCACTGCGCCATGCTTGTCTTGTCCGAGGTCTGTCACTCTCTCAGAGCGTGCTCAAGTCATGACATGATTGTCATTGGATAATCGACCTTTGTCCAGACATGTCCTCTGTCTTTTAAGACTATTTCTTGTTAATTTTACACCAATATCTTCACAATTCCCTTTGGTCTTATTTTTTTAAAGTTATTACTGCCTGTTTTTCACACTTATTTCTAAACCTTCTCCTAAGGACATTTTTAAAAAACATTAAAGTTTAATACACACAGACTTTAAATTTCAACAAGTGCACTGAGTGAGATTGTCAACTTCATAATAAGTGTCTTCACACTAAATCAAACATCTTGTACTTAAGGCTTCATCATGCAATATCACATTAAAATCATTCTGCAATACAAATTTTGTTCTCTTCAGCACATCACAAGTCTTTAGAAATTATACCACATTTCCCCCCTTTGTGACTGTAATGTCACAATTACTTTAGCAATGCACATGTTGGGGTTTAGAACCATATTGCTTCCTAATAATTGGGATCCTCAAGCCATGGCACGTAAGAATGAAAATGCAACAATACTTCTCAAGATTGTGAGGATAAGCATGGTCATTAGGTTTCTGTTTATAACATAGTACCAAAACTCCAGCATGCAGATTTATAAAAGAAACTTGTGAGGTGATTACAAATGTAAAACAGTGTTCAAATCAAGTAATAAGTACTTATGTGATCATTGTCCAAAAGAGTCCTCTATATCTCGGAGCTGAGATATGTATGCAGAGCTCCAGTGGTGGAGGTAGTGAATGGGGTATGTATTCTTCTTAAGGACTTGGAGTGGTAGGGGAATAGGGGTGTGAGTCAGGGGTTCCTGGCCCCTGGGGGACATGATCCTCTGCTGGGCGAGCTCCTGGTCCCGGGAGGTCCCGATTCTCCAAAGATGCCTGTTGTTTAGCCAGGTCTAGCTTGCTGCTTGCGAGCTCATCAATAACCCCCAACAGCCGACCCCTTTCTTCCTTCCACAGGTGTGTCTCCCTCGCCCTGTCAGAGAGCAGGCGATGTCTCACGTCCAGCCATTGGTTCTCTCCTTCTTTGGTTCGCTTGGCAATACGACATGCTTCCTTGGCAAGGAGACGTGCCTTGAGAGCCACGAAGGTTCTGAAGTGGGACAGGGGCATTGCAGCCATCCTTGCAGCAGTTATGGTTTCCCTGACAGGGACATTAGCTTGGGCTGTTGGAGGCTGCCTTCTTGGTATTGGTGCTTGAGTGGTGGTGGCTGGGGCGCCATTCATCTGCTGCCTCCCTTCTGTCATATGGTATATCACAGGTGCATATCCCTGTGGCATGCCTGCCTGGTAGGTCTCAGGCACTGTGGGGGGCAACTTTCCTGGAGCCCAGGGTTCTCAGTACTTGGCCCATTGCTGTTGATCAAAGGCTCCTGGACCCCTTGTAGAGTTGCTCCCTGGAGGTGGTGATGTTGGTGAGACTGGACTGTAAGGTGGCACTGGTCTCATCACCTGCAGGTCCTGCATCAGCAGGTGTGGCATGGTGCTTGTTGAGGCATAGGTCGCTGCATCTCTCTAACCATACAGAATGTGCATATAGACCTGCCTGTTGTTGTGCTGCTATTAGGGATGCTAAGTTTGTTAGTGGTTCACAATCTTCAGCTACTGGCATAGGCCCTACACAGGTGAATGTGGCTGCACGTTTTGCGGCTTCTTCGGCTAAATTGTTTCCCTTGGCTATTAAGGAGTCAGTTTTTGGTGTGCTGCACATTTGATAATAGCTAGTGCTTTTGGTTGGTGTATGGCTTCCAATAGAGATGAGATGGCTTCTCCATGAGTTACTGGGGTGCCATCTGCTCTCAAGAATCCTCTTTGTTTCCAAATGACACTATGTACATGGCAGACTGCATATGCATATTGAGAGTCTGTGTAAACATTTAAAGTCTTACCTGCAGCCAGATGACATGCTGCAGTCAAAGCCTTGATTTCTGCTAGTTGCGCTGAGCAAGGCTGAGCAAGCTTCATAGTCTGTACCTCAGTAAAGGTGTCATCTGGGTGCAGCTGTACAATGGCATAACCAGCGTGGTTTCCTGTAGCATCTCTGAAACAAGAACCATCTACAAAAAAGGTTAGTTCTGCTGTTATTGGTTGATTATATAAATCTTGACGTGGCTTCAGAAACACATCTGTTGACTGGACACAATCATGTGGTGTGCCTTCTACAGGTAACACCATGCGTGTGGCAGGATTAACTGTGGTACATCGTTGAATTGTTAGCTCAGGTGATGAGAGGATTACCTCATAACCTGTTTTCCCAGCCTGCGTTAGCATAAATCTGGGGCTAGTAATAAGTGCATGTAGCTGGTGTGAGGTGTACAAAATGGTTGGATGGCCCATTGTAACTGCAGATGCTTCTTGAAAAGCAAAGGCAGCTGCTGCCAACCCCTGATAGCAGGGTGGAAGGCCTGTCTCAATGTTGTCTAGTTTGGTGCGTTAATATGCTAGTGGTTGCTTACCCGTGGGAGTGTCTTGCATCAATACTGCACATGCATAGCCTGCTTTCTCTGCAACATATAGATGAAACACGTTAGCATAATTGGGATTGCCTAGTGCAGGTGCTTTTTGCATGTCTTCTTTTAAGGCCTGAAAGGCACCCTCAGCTTCTGGGGTCCATTGTACTTTAGCTGAGCCATTTGTTTGTCCTGCAGCTCGGATCAAACCTCTTAGTGAGGCTGTTTTTATAGCATAGTCAAGGATCCACGGTTGGCTGAAACCAGCCATTCCCAGGAATGACAACATATGACCTACTGTTAGTGGTTTAGGAGCTTTTGACACCGCCTCGATCTGCGAGGGGGCAATTGCTCTTTTGTTGCCACATAGTTGTCTACCTAAGTACTCAACTTGGGACTGACAAAACTGCAATTTGTCTTTACTCACCTTATGTCCTCCTTTTTCTAATGCCCTTAAGACTGAAAGTGAATCTTGTACACATAACTCTTTGGTGGGGCTGCACACTAACAAGTCATCTACATACTGTAGTACAGTGCTAGATACATCTAGGTGCTGCAAATCACTGGCCAATACTTTGTTAAATATTGATGGACTTTCTACATAGCCTTGCGCGAGACGTGTGTAGGTGTATTGCTGTCCCTCATAAGTGAAGGCAAACAAATACTGTGAGTCTGGATGTAGTGGCACACTAAAAAATGCTGAACATAGATCAATGACTGTGTACCAGCAGGCATCATGTGGAATGTTAGACAATATAGTGTGTGGATCAACACCACAGGTGTCTCTGCATCTACAATAGAATTGATGGCACGTAAATCATGCACTAATCGATAGTCGTTTGCATTCATCTTTTTGATAGGAAAAATTGGAGTGTTACAAGGACTTTTTGTTGGCTTTAATACACCTGCTGCTACCAAGCCCTCGATAGTGGGTGCTATTCCTGCAATTTGGTGAGGTTTTAGAGGGTACTGTTTTTTGTATGGTAATACAATGCCTTTTTTAACTTTGATATGAACTGGCTGTGCTGACTTAACTAGCCCTACATCTGTTTTGTGTTGGGACCATAACTCTTGGGGTATCTGACACAATAGCTCACTGTGTTCCTCTGAAAGTGGCAGTTGAGTAGAGGCTCGCTGGCTTAGCAGTACTTGGACTCCAGTTCCTTCATCATATGTTCGTAGTGATATCTTTAGATATTGTCCATTGGTGGATGCCTGCACATGGATGTTTTGGGTTGGTTTCCATGTTGTTATTTGTAGAGCTGTTTTCACCACGGGGCCCAAGTCTTGAGACTCCTGTCCATCCATTATCATCAGTGTGACATGTGGGGTGGAGTTGGTTGTGTGGAACCAATGACGCAGTTCTGGTGGTAGAATGACTGCTGCTGCTGCTCCCTGTGGTCCAACATATAGGTTTTTGACACAGTACTGAGAATATCTTGCCATTAACCAGTTCTTTCCAGCATTCTTTGTAGTCAGCATGTTGTTGATCTTCATCATACATCATGGTGCAGTGTAGTGGTAATTGAGGTTCTTGTGCAGTGGGCAGTTCCTTCTGAATACATGCTTTCCAAGTCTTCCACTGGTGTGCAAGTTCAGAGTCGGATGGCCATTGGATCCAATACACTGCAGGTTGAATATAAGTAGCAGGTTTTTCAAAGTCTCTTAGTTCTTGGACTGCCATCATACCTGGGGCGTTGTCTCTTATAAAGTCCAGTTTAAGGCCTTCATGGGTGCAGGTGATTGTAGCCTTTAGTGGACACAGGATGTCTCGTCCTAATAAGTTGATAGGCGTGTTTTCTGAGTAAAGTAGAGGTGCTGTTATTGGCTTTCCTGATATCTTCATGTGCACCGGTCGTGTTAGAGGAATCACTTGGGTGGTCCCAGAGAAGCCTACGGTCTTGATAGATTGGCCTGAGAGGGGAAGGGAGGAGCCTTCACTGCCAATACATGAGTAAGTGGCTCCTGTATCTACCATAAAGGTATGTCTTTGATTGTGTATTTCAACGACAACAGTTGGTTCTTCTTGTGGCTGTGTTGATACAACTGATGTCATGTGTGTCCCCTCTGGCTCCTCTGGGCACCCCTATTGCCACTCTCTCACTCGTCCCACCCATGGATTGGTGGGGCAGTCTCTTCGGCGGTGACCCTTCTGATCACATCCCCAACACAACAGATCTTCCTCTTGGTCCATGTTTAATTGATGTTGAGACTGTGCATGCCTTGGCATTGTGAGGGGTGACCTCTTCCTCTCCCCTGGTGATAGTAACCTCCTCTTTGCCCTGGTCGTCCTCTAAAGGGTGGTCCTCTCTCTGCCTGAGGCTGGTTCACATGGACATGAATAGGTGGCAGGGGAGTGACTGGTGTCATGGGTGTAGTTCCTGGAGGTGTCTGAGGCTGGGTTGGTGACTGTGGCACTGGTGTGGGAGGTGCTGGTGGTGTTGGTGGCTGTTCTACTGTCACCACTGGAGCCTGCACTTTACCTTTTTCCTTCTTCTGTTTGGAGTGCATCTCACTTATCTGCAGCTGAGTGAGTTTGCTGGCCATGTGTTTGTTTACCTCCTCTTCTTTTTGCTTTTCTTTTCTTGTATTTTCCACATGATGTATGAGGTGTTCTGAGAATAGTGGCCAGTTCATCTTCATCAGCCCCACCACATTGTCCAGGCGTTTTTGTACTTTGTGAGGCATGGCTTTCTTTACCATTACTTTGAACAAACTTTCAGTGGTGTTGTTGACATTCCATGCACTACCAGTCTCCTCTCTCCATCGGTTTTGGAAGGATCTCAGGAACTTGGCTGGGCATTCTCCATCTTTCAACCTCTCCCCCTCCAGCTTAGAGGGGTCCATCTTCTCAGGGTATTGTTTTCTCAGCTCTGCCCACACCATATTGCGGTGGCCGTTGAATCCTACACCATCAGCCACGTTTCCTCCTATTGCTGCATTCAAACCTGCTCCTAGAAAGACCTCCTCTGTGGTTGCTTTTCCTGCCACATGCATCAGTAGTGCTTTAATGTCACCCAGAGCCAATGTGACACCTGCTGTGTTTTCTTCTAAGGCTGTGATCCATCTGTTGGCTCCTTCATTCAGGTCTGGCAGCCTCCCGGCTAGTCCAATCATGTCACAGAATGACCATGGCACATATTGTGGTATCCTGTGTGCACCTTTCACCATTAGGGGTGCCTGAATGTAGGACCTTTCACCATCCATTTCTTCTGGTGGCCCTTTGCTTCTGAGCCAGTATCTGCTTCGAGTGGAGGTTTCCTTTCTTTGGTCCTCCTGATGGCTTGCTAGTTCAGTGGGGGGTTGTAGAAATTCCTCTAATCCTTCTTCTCCTGTCATCATAGTCCCTCTTAGCTGCAGGCTCACTGTTCGCGTGGGGAGGGTGGCAGTTCTTCCATTGTGCAGCGTTGGGCATTACTGCCAGATTGTGTCAGCTCTCTATGTCTCTCACGCTCTATCTCCAGCGCCCTTTGCAGCTCTCTTCTCTCTTCATTTGAGTGTGTAGCATCTCTACCTCTTCTTGCATCGCCCTTCTGCGTCTCTCCCGCTCCTCTTCGGATGTGTGACTTAATTTCTGTGGTTGTCGGCGCACTTCTTTATCTTGGATAGAGCTACTAGCTTCTGGAGGTTGGTATTGGTTTCTGCCCTTAGTCTGGAGCCTCCCTGCAATTTCGTCATATTCTCTCCTATCTTTTTCCCCTTCATCTGACCAGATGCTCTGTTCAAACTGGGGCCTTTCCCTGGGGAGCATCCCTTCTTCTATGCCGAGTGATGTGCTGGAACTCACACTCTTTGTCTCTTCACTGTCTGGTGTCTTTCTTCCAGCTGGCTGTGTGTTCCAATTTATTGTAAATTTTCCTGTTAGCTCACCTTCTGTTTTGGACCTTGCACCCATCAGTGGGCACTGTTTCACCTGTGTCGGCTCCGCAGGGGGTGAGTATGGGGGTGGTTGGCTCATTTCCATCGGAGCAGTGGGTGTGGTCTGTTGCTTCTGTCCCCCTTCCTCTTTCTTTGTTAGTGCAGGCATCTGTTTAACATCCAATATCTGCTTTCTAGCAGTTTCTCTGAACCATCTTAGCACTTCTCGTTCTCTGGCTCTCTTCCCTTCTCTGCTATTGATGGTGTCCTTTGCTTTGTAATGTTTGATATTAGCTTTCACCTCTTTGCAGCAAGTAGCATCAAAGGTGCCTCTCTCTGGCCACTGTAGTGTGCCTGTTGTTCGCTTGTGCCACTTAATCATACAGTGTCTAATTTTTCTAGCATAGTCTGGATGCTGTCTTATCACTAGCTCTACTGGGGTTAGCAGCCTCTCTCTTTTTATTAATCCAGCCCCCATAAATCCTTGTTTAGCACTTCCTTCCTGTCTAGTGATCTCTGGCTGTCCCTCTGCCTTTGTCCTTATGAGTACTAATATTTTACCTACTGTTGTGGCCTGCTTGAGCTTTGGTACTCTATAGGGATGATATCTCAAATCTTCTGTTCCATCTGCAGCTAGTACTTTGGTAATACAGTCAAATTTACCTGTCTCCCACTCTACCTTCCTGGGAACGATCCGTATTTCTAACCGTGGATCTACTGCCCCTCTGTTTCTTCCTGCTATAGTCAAAACTTCAGGAATCCCCAAAAATGGGCGCAGTGGAAGTGTGGCCGTACTAGCAGGGCTGCGACACAGGCTTTCTAGGACTACCGCTATTGAATGTGGTACCCACAAGCTTCTTATGACATCTTCCCAAGGTACTGCTGGGAATTCTTCTTTTATTTGAGTTAGGTTTATAATTTTTGTAATTTGCCACAGCTTTTGATTAACCTCTGATTCTGTCTGCCAGTGTTAAATTCCTGTGTTATCACGATATATTCGTTCCAGCCAAGTGTGTCCTGATGCCTTTTGTTTCTATATCCCCTGTTTGCATGAAATGACTAGGATCTAGTATTTCATCTTCACTATCATTATCCTCCATTAACTTCTTATTCTTTATTTATATTCTTACTTGATCTATGTATTTATGTATACTTACACATTTACTTAACCTTACTTTACTGATTATTTTCTTTTATTATTATAAGTTTTTTTTTGTCTTCCTCTTTGAGTTATATTTACTTTATTTTATTTACTTACGTCTTTTATTCTATGTTATTATCTTTATTATTATCATTATTTTTATTATAAATGATTTGCTTTATACTATATTTTTATTCACTGTCACTCCCTCTGCAGCCTGCTCTTTCTCCTTTCATGTACGTGTGAGCATGTCGATGTGTGTGTATGTGTGTATGTGACCTTCCCGGACTTTCCTTCCACTTATCAAATGTGCGTGTGTCAAATGCTATCCTCTACTCTGTTCAGCTGTCTCGTTGCTGTGTGGGTGTGTATGTGTGTATGCACCACATCCTTTGTGATTATTGCCTGTCCCTAGACAGGAGCGCGCTATAACTGTCAGCCTGTTTACCTATTCAGGCTTTCTATTCTCTGGACGTCAGCCTTCTTAACACACGACATAGAAAAAAGACTATTGTGCCTGCTTTGACTTGATACAGTAATATCACACAGTGTTCTCTACACCACACAATTCTTAGCCTCATGAGTCTAAAAAATACACTTCCTCAACATTTTTAGAACTTCAAACAACCAAGACTTGTTATTCTCCTGAATTTACTGCTCTGTTCTTCTTAGCTATTCCTGATTTACTGCCATCCTAATCAAACCTCCAGCAAATACCAGTGCAGCCCTCAGCCAGCATACTATATACTATGCAAACATTGAACAAGAATCTTTCACATGCATTCTCATCCGCACCATGGTTTTGGCATTTAGACAGACACAAAATACTATAGGCAAACAAAAAACAGACAACACAGATAACACTCTGCTGCTCTACTTTTGTCTGCCTCCTGTGATGATTAATTTGCAAAGGTTAGGTTCAGAAGGAGTAGGACATAATTTGAACAAAATCAACCTTCACCTGGGCGGATCAGCATTCTCCCACAAACACCACTTTGATCAAATTTGCAGATATTGAAAGGCTTTGCTTACCTTGAAATTTGTGGGCCCGTGCTCAAGTGTGGAGTCTGCTGTCACAGCGCCAGGTGTTGGTCCCTGTCCAATCTTGTTCGTCCCACTATCCTCTCCTGGCTCGGCTCGCCATGTTTGTTGTGTCAAATTCTTAGGGTCTCAGTTTGAAGAAGTTTCACATAAATATCACAAAACCAAATCAGGAAAAACTTCTCTTTGGTGTCAAAAAATCTTCAGGAGTCAGAGATCAGAGCAGCAAAAAGTGTTCTTTTATTGCCAAGCAAGAAAAGGAGAGCATATCACAACACACAATGTGTATCTGAGATGACCCTGGTCTGCTGTCGCTTCTGTCTTGTCTTTTATACTCTTTAGGCCTTCAAAGGTCACACCTATGGCCAACCCCTTATTCTTGACTAATTACACTATTAGAACTTATTCTACCTTATGTTACCTTTCTTGACACAAGTTTCAGCAGACCAGGTTCTGCCTAGGCATGTCTGGACCTTTGTCCAGACATGTCCTCTTTCTTTTAAGACTATTTCTTGTTAATTTTACACAAATATCTTCACAATTCCCTTTGGTCTTATTTTTTAAAGTTATTACTGCCTGTTTTACACCCTTATTTCTAAACCTTCTCCGAAGGATATTTTTAAAAAAAACATTAAAGTTTAATACACACACACACTTTAAATTTCAGGTGCACTGAGTGAGATTGTCAACTTCATAATAAGTGTCTTCACACTAAATCAAACATCTTGTGAGGTATACATGAAATATAATTTATCCAGTGTTATAACATTGTTTTAACCTTACTTAAGGCTTCATCATGCAATATCACATTAAAATCATTCTGCAATACAATTTTTGTTCTCTTCAGCACATCACAAGTCTTTAGAAATTATACCACAATTGTAAAATAAAAGATGGTGAACCGCAAATGAACACACTACAACAGAACCAATCCAATAAAAAGAAAACTGAAAGCACTGCAGTAAATCTTGACAATCTTTATGAAACTTAAAGTCCACTCCACTCAAATATGTTTTTCTTCTTGCTCCTTCAATTGGATGTTTGAGCTTCAGTGTGCAGAACAATGTATGTGCAGAGTTTATTTTCATATTCCTCTGCTGAAAGGGGAGAGTTTCTCTGTGCTCACCTTAAATCTGAGTTTAAGATGTGTAACTATAAGCATGAATTGTGACATCACACCTAATTTGGAGCCAATCATGGTCCAGTATGCAACTTACAGAAATGTGATGTGGCAACTTGAAGGTTCACATACACATACACTGAAAATGGACTTTTCAGTGAAGTAGGAGACATTTTGAATCCAGCTGTTAAACTTTTCATGGATTATGGATTTCCCAATGAGGGAGAAGGAGTACATGTTGTAGTAACATAGGAGTCCCACAACATGGCAGTATTTCTAATCTTTTGTATGCTGTGAATGCAAAGGCGACACCTACTGCACAAAGAGTGCACCCAATTAAAAACGTTCCAGCAAAGACAAATGATGCCCCTGAAGGAGTTAATGGTGAGGCTTTTTATTATAATATTACAAGATATACTGTTAAAAACGGACAATTTAGAAATAATAATGCCTCACATGCCTCAAGCAATAGGCTTATGGGGCTAGAGTGACCGTTACATTTTGCTATTGAAAAAAACAGAGACTATTTATTTGTTGCTGAACCATCAATAACAATATTAACCACGTTTATTGACTCTGCTCTAATTCATCGGAAGCTTAAATGGACATAAAATAAACTAAATTGCCAAAATGTTGCCTTATAGCTGACGAAATGGATGCCGACTAAAACAGTAGTGTATGCACTGGGCCTCTACAAAACGTTATTGAATCCGTGTTGAAGGAATTCATTAGAAAATATATTTTATTTTCTATAATTACATTTTAAAATGCCAATAAAAAACAATACTGTAAACTGCCAATTAAAGCAGTTTAATTGTAGTGCTGGCGTAGGACTCTGGTTGCTATGGAGCGTCTATATTCCAGAAACTAGTTCCAAAATCACCATTTTACTCTGAAACATTGGAGGAGAAACTTCACTCGACGATTTCTGAAAAACTATACAAGTCACCAGCGAAATATGGACCCACAGTGACCTCAACTCGACTCTCTTACTGTTTCATCATGGAAAACGTGAGAATTTAGGCAGTTTAAAATCATTCAAAGACGTTTTTCAAGCCGTTTTATTGGACGCCTCAGCTGTATTTGAGGCGTCGAAGCAACAACTGACTTTCATTCAGTGGTAGTTTGTTCAGTAAAACATAAAAACAAATATTACATTTACAAATTTAAAGTAAGATCTTCAGTGTATACATTGCTGAAATGTAAAGACAGAAGTAACTGCAAAATCCTGAACTGACTGTTGATTTACAAGCAAACTGATACAGTTTGCAGTAAGCATTCAAACTCCTTCAGAAAAATAAAACATTGCTTATTACACAGTGATGCATTTAACCACCACCTTCAGTAAACTGCTGAAACGCTGAACAGCTCAGTGTAACAGCAGTTTGCAAAGTTTTGGTTTAAAGATGCCAAAGTTTCTACTTTCAACCTGATATTTTGTCAAGAAAAAAGCCCCCATTCATTACTTTATTAAACAGTTCATAAATGATCATTATTTTCTGTAGTAAAGTCAACTTTACTGTGATATTGCTGCAAAAACAGTAAAGCCGTTATGCATATGTGCATGCAGATTAGAAAATATCTTGTTTATTTAAAAGGACAAGTTCACAAGTCTGTCTTAAAACAATAGTCAGGAGCCCAAATGAACACTGAAACAGGTTTTTCTTGCCATAATCATTCCTCCTGTTCATACTGACCATTAGAAGATCCCTTCATAATGCACTTACAATGTTAAGTGATGGGGGCCAAAATCCACAGTCCTCCTCCTGTGCAAATGAGTCAAATCAAGTAGATATCTTTCAATGTTACAGTCTTTCTAGTGCCAAAGTCCCTGTTTTTGTTACTATACTTCCACCGCAGCTCAACAGGGAAACACTGTCTGAGGAAACACAAAGAGGGAATTTGATGCTAAAAAGACTGTAAATGTGGCAGCCTCATATAAGCTTCAGATAAATATTTAAATGCATTTTTGCACAAAATGACTGTGTGGACACACTGTGGATTTTGTCCCCCATCACTTACATTGAAAGCACCTTTGAAGGGGACCTTTTAATAGCCAGTATGAACAGGAGGAATTCCAACAATGTAGACACTGAAACTGTCTTTTTGATGACATCTAGTGGTGGAAGAAGTCCTCAGATCCTTAATTCAGATCCTTTACTTAATTAAAAGTAGCAATAGAGTAATGTGAACATACTCCAATATAAGTGAAAGTCCTGCATGAAAAATCCTACTTAAGTAAAAGTACATAAGTATTAGCAGCTTGATGTATTTAAAGTATTAAAAGTAGTGGTTTGTTCCCTCTGACTGATATATTATTATATATGACATCATTAGATTATTAATACTGAAGCATCAGTGTGTAAGCAGCATGTTACTGCTGTAGCTGCTGGAGGTAGAGCTAGTTTGAACTACTTTATATAGAGTTAGCTAGTTTAGTCCAGTGGTTCCCAACCTAGGGGTCGGGCCCCTCCAAAGTGTCACCAGATAAATCTGAGGGGTTGTGAGATGATTATGGGAGAGGGAGAAAAAGGAGGAGGAGAGGTTTTTGGTGAAATATTGGATCATTTGAACATTTATTGAAATGAAACCATGTGGTAAGTTTAGAGGGAAAAATCACTATTTGGTGGAGCTGTTAACAACTCATAGACATCTGAAATGTGACCCCGACTACACATTGCTTTTTGTAAGACGTCAAAAGCCAAAAAGATTGGAAACCACTGGTTTCACCTTTAACAATGTGTTGTAGTTTAAAAGCTTGTTATATTACCCGTTGTTTCAAATCTTCATCTGAAAAGTAACTAAAGCCGTCAAATAAATTTAGTGGAGTAGAAAGTACAATATTTTCCTCTGAAATGTAGTGGAGTGGAAATATAAAGTAGCATCAAATGGAAAGACTCATGTAAAGTACAACTACCTCAAAATTGTACATAAGTACAGTACTTGGGTAAATGTACCAAGTGACAACCTAGAGCCCAGTTCTGCTTGAGGTTTCTTCCCGTTAAAGGAGAGTTTTTCCTTGTTGCTGTCACCAAGTGCTTGCTCATGGGGAAATGTTGGGTCTCTGTAAATTAAAGAGTACAGTCTAGACCTCCAGACTCTATGTGAAAAGCGCCCTGACATAACTAACATGAGATGGCGCTATATAAATAAAACTGACTTGAAATTGACTATTTAGTTACTTTCCACTACTGATGACGTCTAGTATGTGTGAATATGGAACATTCTTGAAAAAAAGCATTCATGCTCAACAAATCTACAAAAACAAAGAATCTGATTAATAAACCAAACATTATTAATCATCAATTATTTAAGTTTTACACTTAAGCATTACACTGTGACCCTCTATTTGGGATTAAGAGTGTTTGCTATCACATAATCAAAAACAGTCTGAAAAGTTATAAAATAGAAAGAAATCATCGCTCAGTTGTTTGATTGGGTCATTTGTGTCACTTTACAGTTCAGATTGTGTGCTACTTTGGTGGCAGCTGTGTGTCGTGTTGCATTCAGAGCTGTAGTAATTCTGCCTTTGTATCCTCTGAACGTACGCCAGGGATCACAATGGACTGAAGGTTGCATCATGGACTCTCAGAGAACATGAGCATATTAGGGGAAAAAGTGTTTTATTTAATTATGTAATGAAGGTGAACTGTTGGGGGGAAAATTGATCTTTCCTTTGTTTTATGTTTGTTACATTAAACTTATCATTTGAATTTTACCTGAAGAGTATCAAGTAAAGTTTTACTGTGGGAGTCAGCTGAGATATTGGGGAGAAGAAAGCTCTGTTCTAGCCGCGCCTCAGTTCATGAGGATGAGATGGACATCAAGTATGAAGCATCCTCTGCTGGAGAAATGGTGGGAGGCAGAATGTGTCTGTGTCCTATCCTGTGAGAATACAGCTCCTGAAGACTGAAGTCTGTGTGGAAGTGTGAAACAGACGGGCGTCCCACAGTAGCCATTGTTCAGCAAAAGTTACAGTCCAGCCCTCCACCTCTGCCCCACAGGCCAAGCTGGAGGGTGTCCAGCTGGAGGTTAGCAGTCCAAACGTGCCCACAGTGGTCCAAACTGTTCTATCCTGATCCATGATTCATCCAGTTCAACAGCAATACTGCATCAGTCTAAAGGGTGTAACTGAACTAGTCTGACTTGGTTCCTCCTCTCCTCCTCTCTGTCTCTCTAAAAGGTTTAGGGAAGGACAGCAGAAGGAAGGCAGCAGGAGATCCAGCCCAGAGTCTCCCAGGAGCACGTGGATGACATTCAGCATGATGATGTCACGGCCCCGCCCCTCTGGCCCGGCCCTTACGGATCCCAGCCCGGGGGACTCCCATCCTCTGCTTTTAATGCAGTGGCAGAGATGGTCATGGCATGGATGACTGACTCTCCGTACAACCCAGAGATGTAACATACACACACATACACGCACACTGCACACACAGTGCAAACCTTTTATTCCCTCTTTCTTCCTCTATCCTAAAAAAAAAGAAAACCTTAAAAACTTAAACTTAAATAAGTTTTAACTCTTTCATTCCTTTTTAGCATGTAGATAAGTTTGAACTCTTATATGTTTTTAGTATATGTATACATTTTAACTTTCATTCCTTTTTAGCATGTAGATAAGTTTTAACTCTTATGTTTTTAGCATGTAGATAAGTTTGAACTTTTATACATATTTAGTATAAGTTTTAACTTTCATTCCTTTTTTGTATGTAGAGAAGTTTGAACTCTTTCATTCCTCTTTCCTAAAAAAAGAAACCTTAGATAAGTTTTAACTTTCACTCCTCTTTAGTATGTACATACGTTTTAACTCTTTTATACATTTTAAGGATATATATAGGTTTTAACTTTCATTCCTATTTAGTATGTAGATATGTTTGAACTCTTTCATTCCTTTTCAGCATGTAGATAAGTTTTGTAACTCTGTTTAACTCTTTGACTGATACCTTCTAGACTTTGTTTGAAAAAAATCTAACACAAAAAGGGATGGTAATTCTTTACACACAGACATGTTCAACCTCTTTTCTTTCACTTATTTCTAAAGTTTCCAAAAAACCCCACAAGTTCTACAAAATCATTTTAGATGTTGCTTTTTTTTAACTATTTAATTTATTTTGAATATAAGTCTTAAGTCTTTTAAGTCTTTGACAGCTTCTACACATTCTTTGAAAAACAAAAGAAATAATGGTAAGTCAGACACGCTGCAACTCTTTTCCTTCCAACTCACTCCTTTCACGTTGGTGCTTTTTTTTCCATATTTTTCCATAAGTTTTGTCCATATTTTTTTCTGTCTTGTGGTGAACTCGTCATAATGACTAAAAGAAGGAAAGATCTTTAAGAGGGTCTGTAGACAATGTTCCATTCAAATATTTTGTTGCTGCTGTGCACCGGTCAGTATTTAATGACTTTAGAAGTGAAAAACATTATCTGATAATGTTGCTGATTACCATTAAAGTTATTTGGTTATGTTTAAAGTTATTGAATTATCAACAGTTGAAAAAATGCCTGAAAACAGGTCAGTGTTTAACAGTTTGTTCACGAAATGAAGAAAAGGAAACATATATTTGGATGGAACATTGTCAAAGGGTTAGGGTTAGGGAGGGTTAGACCCTCCTAAAGATCTTTCCTTCTGTTTCTGTCAAACGTAGTAATATTAGCAGTAATTAGTATGACAAACATTTCAGCTGTAGCAATTAAAGTGTGTAATAACTATTATAGTTTTATTGTTTAAATTAAATTTGAAATTCTTTCTGGACAGGAAAAAATATCTTAAGGTTTGGATGGGATCACTTAAGTTGATCTTATCTTATAATGACTTTGTAAAAAAAGGGAAGGGTTTCAAGAGGGTCTGGAGGCAATGTTTCATTTTTACTGTTGTGCATATGTCAGTATTTAATGAGGAAGACAAATGTTCATCATTAATATTTCTTACTGGAATCAATTTAACTGTGTCTGCATATACGTTTTTAAGTGTATGTTTTGGATGGAACATTGCAATAGGGTTAGGGAGGGTCAGACCAGTATAATGGGATAATTTTACCCAGTATCAAAGTTGAAAGACGAAATGGGAATTTACACATCAAGTATCTTTACAGGTATTGGGAAGTACTGCTGCATATGTTTAAAAAAGTTGTATAAAGCCTTTTGTGGCTCCAGAGGGAGCAGTCCAAAGTCTGATGAATTTCCTCAAGTGAATTTAAGTTGATACAGCTTAAAAATAGAACCATTTATTTCACTGATGGGTAGCAGTACTATAATTTTAAAAAATGATTTCAAAAAGTCATGCAAACTGAGAGTGGTGATGTTATCAGTAGCAGCAGTTGTATCAGTAATATTAGAGACATTTCAGCTCTTTGTAGTAGTAAGAGACTGTATTAGTAGCTGTGATGGACGTCTTACTGGCTCCTCAGAATCAGGAGTGATAACATTACTAACAACTAATAGATGGACTAGTACAGTAGTAGCACTTAAAGTGTTTGTAGTAACTAAGTTTCGTCCAAATTGTTTTCTCTCTTGTGGTGAACTCGTCATAATGACTTTGTAAAAGAAGGAAAGATCTTTAAGAGGGTCTGTAGACAATATTCCATTCAAATGTTCTTTGCTGTTGTACACAGGCCAGTATTTAATGGAAAACAAGTGAAAAATGTTCCTTCATACTAATTCTAAATAATAACTACTTTTTTGTTTATGTGTCAGTATATTGATGAGCAATTAAAATTTTTGCCAGAAAATAGGCCAGCATTTGATAGCTTATTTAATAAGTGTCTTGTTACGTCATGACAATATGAACAACAAGACACATATTTGGATGGAACATTGTCAAAGGGTTAGGGTTAGGGAGGGTTAGACCCTCCTAAAGATCTGTACTTCTGTAACAAAGTTATAACACAACAAGTTTAGATGGAACATTTAATTCATTAATGAGCAGCAGTAGTTGCATTATTTGTAGCAGATTTTATAACTGTGGTAGTTTCAATAGCAACAGCAGTATTAAAATACCTTTTGAAAGGGAAACTATAAAATGTATCAATAATCTAAAAAAAGACTAATACAGATATTAAAAAGTCATGTAGAAAGTATCAATAGTATTAATAATAACAGTAGCAGCAGTTCTATCAGTCAGTAGGTCATAGATGGACTAGTAGTAGCTCTTAAAGTGTAATTTGTTAATTACTAATTACTTTAAGTTAATTTGATGAAATCATTTTGTAACTTGGTAATAACTTCAAAATCCTTGTATGTTTGAGAAGAGAAGATCTTTAAGAGGGTCTGTAGACAATGTTCCATTTGAATTTTCTTTATTGTTTTTTATAGATCATTATTTAATGGCATTATTTAAAGACATAGAGAAAAATTATTTGGTCATATCTCAGTATGTTAACTGATGAGCATTAGAAACACATGTCCAGAAGCTGTAGACCTCTGATAGATGGTTAAACTACATCACTATATGACAAACAGGACACCTATATTTGGATGGAGCATTGTCAAAGGGTTAGGGTTAGGGAGGGTTAGACCCTCCGAAAGGTCTTTCCTTCTGCTTTTAAACAGCATTTAAATGAGAAACTATAAAATGTGTTACTGTCCAACGTCCACAGAATCTGGCTGTGTCGCATTCTGGTTGAGTTCCGACTCAGTCACGGTTTACAGTTGTTTTGGTGAACTACTGGAGCACCCCACACCATCTTATGTCCTGTAGTGAATATAAAATAGCCAGATTATGCATTGGCTTTGTAAACCCCGATAGACTTAACAGACCATGTTATGACCAGACTTATTGTTTCAATGTCAGTGTATTGATGGAGGAGAAAGTTCTCTTAGAAAGTGCAGATTTTGGCCACTAGAGGTCAGGAGTGCACATTCAAATGATGTGATTCAAATTCAGTTTCTAGGGACACATATTTCTGCCCATACTTAACTACCAGTCCCAAACCTCTACTATGTTGATCATGGTGATGTATTTTAGTTAATTAAGACATTGTAATGAGCTTAATGGAGGTTGTGTAATATTTGTGTGTTTCATTCTTTCTTTACAGCTTCAGGGTTTCTATATTGTTCAGATATTTAAAAAAAAAAACCTAATTCACATCGTCCTTCAGACCATTTTGGACCTAGTAACAGTATTAGAAGTATTAGTAGCAGTAACAGCAGAAAACACAGCTAGAGGCAAAGAGGCATTTTGTATCCATCATAAAGTTGTAGTGTAAGTCCAATAAATGTTATTTAAATTGTATGCTTCTGCATTTTGATGTTTTGTCACACTAACAGACAGTAGTAGTAAGAAAGTGTGTAAACTCACATCTTCAAAAGAAAACAGCATCAAAATATATTCAAGAACAAACATTATTAAAATTATCTATGAGCTGTGATGACCACTGTTGTGTCATTTTGTGTTGCTGTGTGGTTCATCTGTCTCTGTTCACTCTGCAGGTGGATTGTTAGTGTAACCTGGCAGACCTGAGGGCCCCAGTGTGTTCCCAGGTTTAAGCCGGACTGCAGTGGATCTCTCTCTCTCTCTCCGTCACTCTGCTGCAGCAGCTGCCCTCTCTCCCTTTTCCCTTCAGCCACCCATTTGTTTTATTTACTATGTTGCTTTAAGTTTATTCTTATGTCTGGTTTCGCATCTTACATCACCCCCCTACATACACATCCATCACTCATCCACTCTTACACCACTGACTATACTGACATACACACCCCACAACTTATTAATCCTTAATTGGCATTTGAATTTACTCAATTTGGTTTAATTTAGTTAATAAAAGATCTTTTGTTAAAACTTAACACTGGTGTGTCTCCCTTTTGTTGTGGCCACTTGAGCCAGGTCATAACAGAGCTGAACTGAATTGAGCTGAATCCAGTCAAAGTGGTTATAACTAAAATAAAATGAGTCAGTTCCTCATATGAAAATATTGAAATTTTCCAAATTCATAAATACCTGGGAATCTGGCTTGCTGGCAGTCTAACTCTTAAACAGTATGTGGAGCAACTGGCACAGAAGGTAAAGATAAAAAAAGGTTCCTGTAATGAAATAAAGCATGTTTCTGTCTTGAGGACAGGAAAATGATTGTACAGTCAACTATCATGCCTGTGATTGAGGAGTTATGTTTTATTCTCATGCTGCTCGCTCTGCCTTTAAACAACTTGATACAGTATATCATCATGCTTCACATTTCATTACAGGAGCTAAAGATACACATCACTGTGTTCTATATGAAAAAGTAGGCTGGTCCTCACTAGCAACAAGAAGGACTACATTCTATCATTTTTATTTATAAATGTCTCCTACAAAGGTTGCCTCAGTGTATCACTGTACTTTGCAAATCCAAAACCACAGCTCACCAGGCAGGTGAGGACGAGGCTGACGTGGCAGGGGTACTGGAGCGGTGAACCTGAGGTACAGGCAGCATTCAGGAGATCAGAAAAACAAACAACCAGCTTACAAGAAGCTTGGCCATAGCATCTGTGACTGAACAATCTGGCAGAGTCTGAAGAGATGAACTGGGGTTTTATACTGCTGGCTTGTAAAGTTGATTAGTAGATGAGCTGCAGGTGTTCAAATTGAATGGGAGAGGGAAACCAGGAGGCCACGTCCAGCATGCGCCCACACACACAAACGCAGAGACAGACTGGGGACAAACATGAAACACTAGGAAGGGAAAACCATGGGAAAAACACAGGGAAGGGAGAAGTATAACTGTTACCCCTCGGGTAAATACTGAAATTGGGAAGACACCTTCCATCACTTTGCACCATATAAATGGAATAAATTACAGAGGATTTAAGAACTTGAATGTCTTATCCCACTGGATGATTTAACCCCTTCAGACCTGCATTTTTTCTGCTGGGCAAAACTATTTATTTTAACTGACTCCTCTCCAACATAAAAACAAACTGGAAACATTTTTTTTTGGCTAACTCATATTTTTTAATAGTATTTTTTCATGTCCATTACAATGGACGCCACGACACGATGGGTGTAAAATGTCATAAAAACTTAAGAACAATAAGGTTGAGTTTTTCCACATGGTAATCAATCAGATATGACCTAAACATCTGGAACTGGATGTTTGCATGTGTTTGAGTCTGTGTACAGTAAGAAGAGAGGGAAATAACGTAATCTGAACATTCACATGAACACAATAGATGTATGATGTATGTTGTTTTTATAGTAGGCTAATGAACTGATAACACGTTAACTTGGAATGGAACTGGAAGCTGAACTTGAGAAGACATCAGCTTGTGGATGTTTTCATGTATTCTCATTTTCGATGAGCAGCCTTGAAGCAGTTTTGTTGTGGCACAAAGCACAAGTGGATGTTGCACTTGTCACAAAAGATGTGTGTTTTTCCTGTACAGTTTGGCATCTTGCATCTGCTAGCCTCTTTCTTTCTATCATAATTTGGCATGTGGTCAACCATGTCATACTGCACTTCAGGTAGAGGCCTTACATCCTGGACTGGTCTGCGAACTGGTCTTTGTGGGACATGCTCTGGTTCTGGAGACATACTGGGCCATCAAATTGAAGATCTCATCTGGTATATACCGTTTGAAGTATTCATAGGGTCTCATGGGATGATCCTCATGAATTGGAGGATTCTCAAAGGAAGTGTCAATGATTGTAGTGAACGCCACTTGATTTCTTCCTTCCTGTTTACTGTCACCTCCTCCTGTCCGCCTCTGTCCTCCTCCTGTCCTCCTCCTGTCCCTGTGCTGTCTGTCTCCTCTATCCCAATCTCATCTGCCACATCAGTCTCAATCTCATCTGCCACATCAAGTTCTTCCGGCATGCATGTAACCTCTCCACTGTCCCTCTCTGAATCTACTGACAAAACAATCACATTTTTACTCATTGTATGTATTCTCACTCTTGAACTGTTATGCGTTCCATTTAGATCTTACATATAAGACATTAAATTGATGAAAACCACATACGAAGAATTAAAACACTCTTAATTTCTAAATTTACCACCTATCTCAGTCCTTGTCTTTGAATATATTATCACTTTTAACAGTTACAATTATGCTGACAGCAAATTTGTTTGGCCAACATGAACATAAATGTATATTTTTGATTGAAAATGGGCACTTACTCCTCCCTCTCTGCAGTTCGTGAACATCACAACTCTAATGTCCATTTTTAACCTCGAGTCTATTAAGTGATGTCTGTGATTGTTTCTGATGCTGTATGGGCTTTTGTTTGTCTGGCTGTGTGCTGTATGTCTTTGTCCTTTTTGTTATGCCTGGCTATGCTTGTTTTCTCAGGTCTCTCTTCCAAAAGAGATCTCGATCTCAATAACATTACCTCATTAAATAAAGGTTAACAATATTGATTGTCAAGAATATGAATTTGAAACCGTAGGTGGATTTGTAAAAAAAAATAAAAAACATGTAAACTGATTTTTGAAAATGATTTAAGGATTTTAAGGAAGTTAATTTACTGAAAAAATTAAAATGGATATTCTGTAACATCCATTTCAATTGAGTTTTTTTGTCTTTCTTTACAAGACAAAAAACAAAACATGCACGTATATATAGTCAGCAATTAGTAGGAAGTGTACAGGCCTCTGCTCTGAATGACTTCAGCACATCTGTGGCCACAGGACAGCACTAGTCTCTCACACTGCTCTGGTGTGATTTTGGTCCACTCTTCTTCCAGTCTCCTCCACAGTTCGGTGACTGTAGTGGGTTTCTTGGCCATAACTTTGTCACCAAGGATTTTCCAGAGGTTCTCTATTGGGTTGAGATCAGGACTCTGGGCAGGCCATGTCATTATTTCAATGTTTTCAGTTTTGCTGTGTGACATGGAGCGTTGTCCTGCATAAACACTGCGGGCTGATTGGGTGATGAACGCAGGGAAGGAACCATATGTTGTTGAAGAAGGTTCTGATAAACATTTGCATTCACTCTGCCATGTAGCTGTATCAGAGGCCAAACTCCTGCTGCAGAAAACATGCCCCAAACCATGACACTTCCTCCTCCAACTTTCACTGACTTCTTTACACACTTTGGGTTCAGTCTTTCTCCGGTTTGTCGCCAAACATAATGTTTCCCATCGGACCCAAATAAATTAAACTTGCTTTCATCACTCAAGTCAACTTTGGACCAGTTCTCCTCTGTCCACACAACATGCTCCTCAGCAAAGCTTAGTCTAGCCTTTTGATTCTTTCTGCTAATGAGAGGTTTGGTCACTGCAGAGTGGGCTTTCAGTCCAAATGCTCTTAAACGTCGAGACACTGTATGACGAGACAGATCCTTACCCTGTTCAGCGCTAAACTGGCGAGCAATTCCAGCTGCAGTGTGGAAACGATTGCCCATTGAGATCCCCCGAAGTATCCTGCCCTCTCTTGTATTTGTCTTCCGTGGACGACCAGCCTTCTTGGGGGACTTGAATGAGTTTGTGATGTTGTAAAGATTCAATATTATTGAAATCACAGATTTGGAACAACCAACTTGTCTTGCTATGGCTGATAGGGTCATCCTTTTGGCCTTCATCTGGACAACCTGCTTTTCAGTCACTTTAGAACGGCCCACCATCATGCCGAGTCAGTGAAACTGGAATTTAGGCTGCCAGTTAAATAGACGGATAATCAAGGAAATTAGCACCAGCTGCCAGATTAACACCAATAACTGGGAGGTATCTGAAAGTGTTCTCTAATTTTGATCAGTGTGTTTTCTGCAAAATAATGTTTTTTGTTGAAATGCCTTATTATTATTTTGTGGAAAAAGTGTTCTAGTAGCATGGTATAGACACAACAAAAAGTCCTTCAACTGTTGTGCAGTGAAGATGACATTACTTCAGAAAAAATCAGTTGTCTATTAATTGTTCACTAATTTTGATCTCCAGTGTAAATACACACACATGCATACATATATATACATGCATACATACACGCACGCACACACACACACACACACACACACACACACACATATATACAGTACAGGCAAAAGTTTGGACACACCTTCTCATTCAATGCTTTTTCTTTATTTTCATGACTATTTACATTGTAGATTCTCACTGAAGGCATCAAAACTATGAATGAACACATGTGGAGTTATGTACTTAACAAAAAAAGGTGAAATAACTGAAAACATGTTTTATATTCTAGTTTCTTCAAAATAGCCACCCTTTGCTCTGATTACTGCTTTGCACACTCTTGGCATTCTCTCAATGAGCTTCAAGAGGTAGTCACCTGAAATGGTTTTCACTTCATAGGTGTGCCTTATCAGGGTCAATTAGTGGAATTTCTTGCTTTATCAATGGAGTTGGGACCATCAGTTGTGTTGTGCAGAAGTCAGGTTACTACACAGCCGACCGCCCTATTGGACAACTGTTAAAATTCATATTATGGCAAGAACCAATCAGCTAACTAAAGAAAAACGAGTGGCCATCATTACTTTAAGAAATGAAGGTCAGTCAGTCCGGAAAATTGCAAAAACTTTAAATGTGTCCCCAAGTGGAGTCGCAAAAACCATCAAGTGCTACAATGAAACTGGTACACATGAGGACCGACCCAGGAAAGGAAGACCAAGAGTCACCTCTGCTTCTGAGGACAAGTTCATCTGAGTCACCAGCCTCAGAAATCGCAAGTTAACAGCAGCTCAGATCAGAGACCAGATGAATGCCACACAGAGTTCTAGCAGCAGACCCATCTCTAGAACAACTGTTAAGAGGAGACTGTGCGAATCAGGCCTTCATGGTCAAATAGCTGCTAGGAAACCACTGCTAAGGAGAGGCAACAAGCAGAAGAGATTTGTTTGGGCCAAGAAACACAAGGAATGGACATTAGACCAGTGGAAATCTGTGCTTTGGACACTGAACCAGCATGGCTACCACAGCATCCTGCAGCGACATGCCATCCCATCCGGTTTGCCTTTAGTTGGACAATCATTTATTTTTCAACAGGACAATGACCCCAAACACACCTCCAGGCTGTGTAAGGGCTATTTGACCAAGAAGGAGAGTGATGGAGTGCTGCGGCAGATGACCTGGCCTCCACAGTCACCGGACCTGAACCCAATCGAGATGGTTTGGGGTGAGCTGGACCGCAGAGTGAAGGCAAAGGGGCCAACAAGTGCTAAACACCTCTGGAAACTCCTTCGAGAATGTTGAAAAACCATTTCAGGTGACTACCTCTTGAAGCTCATCGAGAGAATGCCAAGAGTGTGCAGAGCAGTAATCAGAGCAAAGGGTGGCTATTTTGAAGAAACTAGAATATAAAACATGTTTTCAGTTATTTCACCTTTTTTTGTTAAGTACATAACTCCACATGTGTTCATTCATAGTTTTGATGCCTTCAGTGAGAATCTACAATGTAAATAGTCATGAAAATAAAGAAAACACATTGAATGAGAAGGTGTGTCCAAACTTTTGGCCTGTACTGTATATATATATGTGTGTGTGTGTGTGTGTGTCTGTAAGCTCACAGTATACTGCTATACCATTATAACCATACCATTGAAAAACTGGTGAACAGGACTGATTTCTTCAACAATACTTTTCTAACACCCACTTTATGGAAAATGATTTGATTGAGGTATATAAGATAATAGCATAACAGATAACAGATGGCATAGCAGAATTGTGACTTTATTATGGGTAATGATTTATTCTAAAGCGGGGGGATCAAACTCAATTTCATCCTGGGCCACATCAGCATTATGGTAGCTTTCAAAGGTCCGGTTGTAAATGTAAGACTACATAAATGTATCTACTTGTTATCATATTACATAATTGCCTCTGCATTCGATTATTATTGATTTTAGTAATCACTTAATAATTAATAGCTAGTTGTGAAAGCAGAATTCTAGGAAAAATAATGGCAAGCAGACATTCAGGTGTACAACTATTATAACTATTATATTACAACTATTATTATTAGTTTTATTAATAACTTAATAACTAGCTCTGAAAGCAGAATTCTAGGAATATACATTTTACACACACACACATCTATATACACACGTATATATAGACACACACACATGATGTTGCATGATGTTCATGTTTGCATAATTGCAATTCAAGCACAATGGTCTCATACTTCCCTCAGGAAAAATGAACATGTATTTCTCAGTCCAGTCATCCTTAAATGCATGTTTTTCACTGTATGGATAGCAATGCCAGTCTCTCAGTCAGTCCATCACTTTGGGCCAGACTGAAATATCTCAACTACTGGATGGATTGCCATAAAATTTTGCTCAGATATTCGTGCTCTCCATAGGAGGAATTTTATTAACTTTGGTGACCTCCTGACTTTTCATCAACCATTTCAAGAACTATATATAATTTTAAATGTACAGAGAAGGCAAAGGTCCATGTGTGCTCAGTTAAGAACTGGTACTTTACAACTGGCAATTGAGGTAGGCAGATATAAAGGTATTCCTGTGATCTTGGTGTTGTCGAGGATGAATTTCATTTTGTATTTCATTGTCCTTTGTGCAGTGACTTGAGGAATTGTTTGTTTGAAAAGATCCAATTGAAAAAACCTGATTTGTTTTGGTTGTCTGAAGCTGACATGTTGAGTTGGCTTTTTAATATGGAGATTTTTCTTTTAGCCAGATTTATAGGAGAGGCTTGGCTGCTAAAAAAGAGAGCACTGTATCCATCATAACAGCCTGCCATGTAAACTAAATGTTCTGAAATGTTCTTTTTCAATCTGTGGAACTGTACATCTGTCATGTGACCATCCTGGTTATTATTGTCTAGTGTCTTGTAAGCCCATATAGGCTGGGCATCAGAAAGTTGCAACACCTAAATAAACAAATCAATCAATCAATTTTTATTTGTCCAATATTTTGATTTACAACCAAATACCTGCAAAACAAATGACAATCCCATCAGCCTCAGCTGTACTTTGTGTGTATTAACCCTAGATTACATCCTAGTGGGGTGGAAGAGACCTTACTAATGTTTCTTTTAATGCACTGTTAAACCTAACAAATATCTTCTTCAGACACACTGGCTTCACCACTCAGTAGTGTTAAGGGAAAAATGATATATGCTATACACTGATGCAATTAGGGGTTAAGAAATCACAGCATCTGTGTAAAATACTGTTTTTATTAGTTATCATAATCATAAAATCAAGCAGTACTCAGCAAGTGACAAAAATTGTAAAATAAAAGATGGTGAACCGCAAATGAACACACTACAACAGAACCAATCCAATAAAAAGAAAACTGAAAGCACTGCAGTAAATCTTGACAATCTTTATGAAACTTAAAGTCCACTCCACTCAAATATGTTTTTCTTCTTGCTCCTTCAATTGGATGTTTGAGCTTCAGTGTGCAGAATGATGTATGTGCAGAGTTTATTTTCATATTCCTCTGCTGAAAGGGGAAAGTTTCTCTGTGCTCACCTTAAATCTGAGTTTAAGATGTGTAACTACAAGCATGAATTGTGACATCACACCTAATTTGGAGCCAATCATGGTCCAGTATGCAACTTACAGAAATGTGATGTGGCAACTTGAAGGTTCACATACACATACACTGAAAATGGAAGTAGGAGACATTTTGAATCCAGCTGTTAAACTTCTGGATTTCCCAATGAGGGAGAAGGAGTAGATGACATCTTTCTTACAAGGTACTTAAACCTTTTTTTGTGGAAAAACCATATCAGACACAAATTATTATTCAAAGCAGTGTATTTCATGTGTCTAAAAAAACCTGTCTGGAAGGGACCTTTAACATATTCAGATTTAACCAAGAGCGTTGTTTGGAGACTGCAATATGCTGTGAGATGTTTCTAACTTTATATCTGAAACACCTGTCAGTAACACAGAGTGCCCTCACTGCTTTGGTGACATTAAACCCAACATGTTGTAGTAACATAGGAGTTCCACCAGATGGCAGTATTTCTAATCTTTTGTATGCTGTGAATGCAAAGGCAACACCTACTGCACACAGAGTGCACCCAATTAAAAACGTTCCAGCAAAGACAAACGATGATGCCCCTGAAGGATTAATAGTGAGGCTTTTTATTATAATATTACAAGATATACTATTAAAAACGGACAATTTAGAAATAATAAGGCCTCACATGCCTCAAGCAATAGGCTTATGGGGCTAGAGTGACAGTTACATTTTGCCATTGAAAATAAAATTTGACATTGAACCTCCTTTTATTTTTTTAATTTGCAAAATTTAACTGTCGCTGTTTTGGCCCCATATACGGTAGGCTCAAAGTGGACATCCTCCAAAATGACATTATTGTATATGCCTTCTGGTGTGAATGAATCAGGTGTTTTAATTACAGAGGAAGCTGCATGGAGTTTGTGAGCTGACAGTCAAGTAGGGTAGTGTTTACTTTCATTTTGTTAGCTAAGCAGGTGACTATAGGTCCAAAACATATGACCAGTCAGACCAGCGGAAATACTGATTGGAAATGATTGAAATATGGTTAACAAATACAACAGAGTACAATTTAACAACCGCTACGACTAACTTTTACAGCTAATTAAGTTACATTTTGGCGACTTTTTTGGATTTTCACATGTATTTTAGCTTTTCAACTAGTGACAGAGACTATTTATTTGTTGCTGAACCTTCAATAACAATATTTATCACGTTTATTGACTCTGCTCTAATTCATCGGAAGCTTAAATGGGCATAAAATGAATTAAATTGCCAAAATGTTGCTGACAAAATGGATGCTGACTAAAACAGTAGTGTATGCACTGGGCTTCTACAAAACGTTATTGAATCCGTGTTGAAGAAATTCATTTAAAAATATATTTTATTTTCTATAATTACATTTTAAAATGCCAATAAAAAACAATACTGTAAACTGCCAATTAAAGCAGTTTAATGTTAGTGCTGACGTAGGACTCTGGTTGCTATGGAGCGTCTATATTCCAGAAACCAGTTCCAAAATTACCATTTTACTCTGAAACATTGGAGGAGAGACTTCACTCGACGATTTCTGAAAAACTATACAAGTCACCAGCGAAATACGGACCCACAGTGACCTCAACTCGACTCTCTTAGTGTTTCATCATGGAAAACGGGAGAATTTTTAGTTTAAAATCATTCAAAGACTTTTTTCAAGCCGTTTTATTCGACGCCTCAGCTGTATTTGAGGTGTCGAATGTTCAACGGCAGCAACAACTGACTTTCATTCAGTGGTAGTTTGTTCAGTAAAACAATAAAAACAACTATAAAAACAAATATTACATTTACAAATTTAAAGTAAGATCTTCAGTGTATACATTGCTGAAATGTAAAGACAGAAGTAACTGCAAAATCCTGAACTGACTGTTGATTTACAAGCAAACTGATACAGTTTGCAGTAACCATTCAAACTCCTTCAGAAAAATAAAACATTGCTTATTACACAGTGATGCATTTAACCACCACCTTCAGTAAACTGCTGAAACGCTGAACAGCTTAGTGTAACCGCAGTTTGCAAAGTTTTGGTTTAAAGATGCCAAAATTTCTACTTTCAACCTGATATTTTGTCAAGAAAAAAGCCCCCATTCATTACTTTATTAAACAGTTCATAAATGATCATTATTTTCTGTAGTAAAGTCAACTTTACTGTGATATTGCTGCAAAAACAGTAAAGCCGTTATGCATGTGCATGCAGAGTAGAAAATAGCTTGTTTATTTAAAGGACGAGTTCACAAGTCTGTCTTAAAACAATAGTCAGGAGCCCAAATGAACACTGAAACAGGTTTTTCTTGCCATAATCATTCCTCCTGTTCATACTGACTATTAGAAGATCCCTTCATAATGCACTTACAATGTTAAGTGATGGGGGCCAAAATCCACAGTCCTCCTCCTGTGCAAATGAGTCAAATCAAGTAGATATCTTTCAATGTTACAGTCTTTTTAGTGCCAAAGTCCCTGTTTTTGTTACTATACTTCCACCGCAGCTCAACGGGGAAACACTGTCTGAGGAAACACAAAGAGGGAATTTGATGCTAAAAAGACTGTAAATGTGGCAGCCTCATATAAGCTTCAGATAAATATTTAAATGCATTTTTGCACAAAATGACTGTGTGGACACACTGTGGATTTTGTCCCCCATCACTTACATTGAAAGCACCTTTGAAGGGGACCTTTTAATAGCCAGTATGAACAGGAATGATTACAGCAAGGAAAACCTCTTCTAGTGAAAAATTGTAAATTTTAATTTAATAAATTTTGAACTAATTTATTCAATGTTCAGTTTAGTCGAGTTGTGTTGAGTTAAGTAGAGTCCCATCCTAAACTGTACATTAATGGTTACAGATGTGTGATGTGCCAACTCACCTCCATGATCACACCTACTGGAGGAGAGAGCCCAGCAGAAGCCAAATGAGCACCAACACCAACAAGGTAAAACTCTTGGCTTGACAGTGAAAGTGTGTATCCTGTTAGATTTGTTAGGAGCTTGTGCTTATTTGAAATATTATTTTGAATGTTGTCTTTAGTTTTTTGTGTAATACTTTATCATTTTCAGCGACTATAGGCGTAATTGTCCATAACATCAGTGAATATATAACAAATGTAGACACTGAAAGTGTCTTTTTGATGACATCTAGTGGTGGACGAAGTCCTCAGATCCTTAATTCAGATCCTTTACTTAATTAAAAGTAGCAATAGAGTAATGTGAAAATACTCCATTATAAGTGAAAGTCCTGCATGAAAAATCCTACTTAAGTAACAGTACATAAGTATTAGCAGCTTGATGTAGTTAAAGTATTGCAGTAAAAGTAGTGGTTTGTTCCCTCTCACTGATATATTATTATATATGACATCAGTAGATTATTAATACTGAAGCATCAGTGTGTAAGCAGCATGTTACTGTTGTAGCTGCTGGAGGTAGAGCTAGTTTGAACTATTTTATATAGAGTTAGCTAGTTTAGTCCAGTGGTTCCCAACCTAGGGGTCGGGCCCCTCCAAAGTGTCACCAGATAAATCTGAGGGGTCATGAGATGATTATGGGAGAGGGAGAAAAAGGAGGAGGAGAGGTTTATGGTGAAATATTGGATCATTTGAACATTTATTGAAATGAAACCATGTGGGAAGTTTAGAGGGAAAAATTACTATTTGGTGGAGCTGTTAACAACTCATAGACATCTGAAATGTGACCCCGACTACACACTGCTTTTTGTAAGAGATCAAAAGCCAAAAAGGTTGGAAACCACTGGTTTCATCTTTAACAATGTGTTGTATTTTAAAAGCTTGTTATATTACCCATTGTTTCAAATCTTCATCTGAAAAGTAACTTAAGTCCTCAAATAAATTTAGTGGAGTAGAAAGTACAATATTTTCCTCTGAAATGTAGTGGAGTGGAAATATAAAGTAGCATCAAATGGAGAGACTCATGTAAAGTATAACTACCTCAAAATTGTACATAACTACAGTACTTGAGTAAATGTACCAAGTGACAACCTAGAGCCTGGTTCTTCTTGAGTTTTTCCTTGTTGCTGTCACCAAGTGCTTGCTCATGGGGAAATGTTGGGTCTCTGTAAATTAACGAGTACAGTCTAGACCTCCAGACTCTATGTGAAAAGTGCCCTGAGATAACTAACCTGAGATAGCGCTATATAAATAAAACTGACTTGAAATTGACTATTTAGTTACTTTCCACCACTGATGACGTCTAGTATGTGTGAATATGGAACATTCTTGAAAAAGAGCATTCGTGCTCAACAAATCTACAAAAACAAAGAATCTGATTAATTAACCAATCATTATTAATCATCAATTATTTAAGTTTTACACTAAAGCATTACACTGTGACCCTCTATTTGGGATTAAGACTGTTTGCTATCACAAAATCAAAAAACAGTCTGAAAAGTTATAAAATAGAAAGAAATCATCGCTCAGTTGTTTTATTAGGTCATTTGTGTCACTTTAGAGTTTAGATTGTGTGCTACTTTGGTGGCAGCTGTGTGTCGTGTTGAATTCAGAGCTGTAGTAATTCTGCCTTTGTATCCTCTGAACATACGCGAGGGATCACAATGGACTGAAGGTTGCATCATGGACTCTCAGAGAACATGAGCATATTAGGGGAAAAAGTGTTTTATTTAATTATGTAATGAAGGTGAACTGTTGGGGGGAAAATTGATCTTTCCTTTGTTTTATGTTTGTTACATTAAACCTATCATTTGAATTTTACCTAAGGAGTATCAAGTAAAGTTTTACTGTGGGAGTCAGCTGAGATATTGGAGAGAAGAAAGCTCTGTTCTAGTCGTGCCTCAGTTCATGAGGATGAGATGGACATCAAGTATGAATGTCCATCCATGTCCATCTCCTCTGCTGGAGAAATGGTGGGAGGCAGAATGTGTCTGTGTCCTATCCTGTGAGAATACAGCTCCTGAAGACTGAAGTCTGTGTGGAAGTGTGAAACAGACGGGCGTCTCACCTCGCAGCCCTGAACCTCGTTCAGCGGTGAGATAAGTTGAAGGTAAGATTTTCATCATCAGTGATCAGGTCAAAACATTACATGACCATCCCTGATGTGACCCTGCAGTCCAAGCATTACTCAGGACAAGATGTCCTGTCTGCATAGGAGATTACACTTCCTCCTCTCCACTGTTGCCATGGCAGCCAGTCACAACACAGAGCCAAGTTGTCAAGATGTGTTCCTGATAAAAGTGTAATTCCTCATATTGTCCTCTCTCCTTCTCCTGGGAACAGCAGTTGTTTGTACTACAAGCAGATGACCCACTGATTGTTTCTCCTCCTGCAGGTCATCATGCGCCGCTTGGACGATGACATATTGTTCCGCCGACTATGCGTATAGTTCCGCCCCGGTCTGTGTTTTACACTAAGTTATCAGTAAGTTTGATGTGTCGCTGCTGGTTCAGAGACCAGTGGGAGTGGTTGTATGATACCCCCAAATGTCATGGAGTGGAAGTGTGTGCTGAGTGTTACAAGTCTGATTTCCTTTATGACTGTGGTCAGTGGGGGCTTGTAGATTGGGCTCTAGCAAGTCCACCAGGAAATAGTTTAGTTAAGGTGGTAAGATCCTCACACATCTGGTCTCATCATCAGTTTAGTTCATTCAACATTTATTTGTTTAGGGACAACTAATGCCATATGCCACAGCTGCCTAAGCTAAATTCAATCAATGCCCATCCCTAGATGGGCCTTTTAAATACATAAAACTCAACATTAAAATATATCTGGAACTGCACAAGACTCAACAATACAAATACATACGTTAAAGCACAAAACTCAACAAGAAAGTACATACAGAGCAGCACAAAACACAAACAACTCACAAATAACGGTACCATAAAAGTTTCATAAAACAAGCACCTGATCACTCATGACTACATGGCTGAACCCTCTTTAAAAACTGTTACAATTAAGTTTAAAATTGAATGCCTTTAACAACAGACACGTGCATGAAATATGTGGCATTTGCTGTGTGAAACAGTATACAAACATTAAAAATAATTAGTATATTTGCAGTATATTAGGTATACTTAAAGTTGTTCCATTTTAGCACAGTCAAGTATACTTAACACAATTAAAGTAGGGCTTTTGTACAACTTTAATACTATTTAAGTGTAAAAGTACAAAATGAGTTGTTGCATTTTAGGACACTTTAAGTACACTATTTAATAGTCTGGATGCAAGTGTGCTGTAGCATACTAACATTTAGTATATTTTAGTGTATTATTTTATCACTGGGGCTTAGAGTAATAAAATATGTTTACATTTTTTAAATGCGTCATTTTTGCATTGGCAGCAGTTATCTTAAAAGTGCAATTTAAATATTGAACTCAAATTGTACTAATAATATTTCACAGCAGTGTATTTATTAAGAGTACACTATATTTAAATTTAAATTAAAAGTGGTGAAAATATACTATTGAGTATTTCATGATTATACTTTCAATCACATTTATATAAATGTACTTGAAACATACTTTGCATATTTCAATACATATATATATTTTTTTTTTTTCACTTGACCCTCTAGATAAATGTTTCTGTGTAACTACTGAGATACTACGACTACTGAGTCAGTTTGCTGATTTATGAGTATTCTCTACTTATTCTACTGTATGTCTTATCATTCACCATTACCCTGTAATTACCACTTGTGGCCACAGTAGCCATTGTTCAGCAAAAGTTACAGTCTCACTTAAAGTAGCTGATTTCAGCTACTTTCTCTGTCTTCTCCATGATATATAGGCTCCTAGTTTTCCTTTAATTATTAACAGTCTAGTAATCATACAGTTGGAGTCATCCCTGTCTCTCTGTGTAACTAACAGGTTGGTGCGAGCAGGAAGAGACTGAGGGAGCAGCAGAGCACCTCCAAACGTGCCCACAGTGGTCCAAACTGCTCTATCCTGATCCATGATACATCCAGTTCAACAGCAATACTGCATCAGTCTAAAGGGTGTAACTAAACTAGTCTGACTTGGTTCCTCTTCTCCTCCTCTCTGTCTCTCTAAAAGGTTCAGGGAAGGAAAGCAGAAGGAAGGCAGCAGGAGATCCAGCCCAGAGCCCCCCAGGAGCACGTGGATGACATTCAGCATGATGATGTCACGGCCCCGCCCCTCTGGCCCGGCCCTTACGGACCCCAGCCCGGTGGACTCCGGATATATATAGGTTTTAACTTTCATTCCTATTTAGTATGTAGATATGTTTTAACTCTTTCATTCCTTTTCAGCATGTAGATACATTTTGTAACTCTGTTTAACTCTTTGACTGATACCTTCTAGACTTTGTTTGAAAAAATCTAACACAAAAAGAGATGGTAATTCTTTACACACAGACATATTCAACCTCTTTTCTTTCACTTATTTCTAAAGTTTCCAAAAAACCCCACAAGTTCTACAAAATCATTGTAGATGTTGCTTTTTTTAACTATTTAATTTATTTTTAGTATGTAGATAAGTCTTAAGTCTTTTAAGTCTGTGATAGCTTCTACACATTCTTTGAAAAACAAAAGAAATAATGGTAAGTCAGACACGCTGCAACTCTTTTCCTTCCAACTCACTCCTTTCACTTTGGTGCTTTTTTTTCTAAGTTTTGTCCATATTTTTTTCTGTCTTGTGGTGAACTCATCATAATGACTAAAAGAAGGAAAGATCTTTAGATCTTTGTCTGTAGACAATGTTCCATTCAAATATGTTGTTGCTGTTGTGCACCGGTCAGTATTTAATGACTTTAGAAGTGAAAAACATTATCTGATAATGTTGCTGATTACCATTAAAGTTATTTGTTTTATGTTTAAAGTTATTGAATTATCAACAGTTGAAAAAATGCCTGAAAACAGTTCAGTGTTCAACAGTTTGTTCACTATATGAAGAAAAGGAAACATATATTTCGATGGAACATTGTCAAAGGGTTAGGGTTAGGGAGGGTTAGACCCTCCTAAAGATCTTTCCTTCTGTTTCTGTCAAACGTAGTAATATTAGCAGTAATTAGTAAGACAAATATTTCAGCTGTAGCAATTAAAGTGTGTAATAACTATTATAGTTTTATTGTTTAAATTGAATTTGAAATTCTTTCTGGACAGGAAAAAATATCTTAAGGTTTGGATGGGATCACTTAAGTTGATCTTATCTTATAATGACTTTGTAAAAAAAGGGAAGGGTTTCAAGAGGGTCTGGAGGCAATGTTTCATTCAAATCCTTTTTACTGTCATAGATATGTCAGTATTTAATGAGGAAGACAAATGTTCATCATTAATATTTCTTACTGGAATCAATTTAACTGTGTCTGCATATATGTTTTTAAGTGTATGTTTTGGATGGAACATTGCAATAGGGTTAGGGAGGGTCAGACCAGTATAATGGGTTAATTTTACCTAGTATCAAAGTTGAAAGACGAAGTGGGAATTTACACATCAAGTATCTTTACAGGTATTGGGGAGTACTGCTACATACACACGTGGACAAAATTGTTGGTACCCCTCAGTTAATGAAAGAAAAACCCACAATTCTCACTGAAATCATTTGAAATGTACAAAAGTAACCATGAATAAAAATTTATTGAAAATTAAACAATCAAAATCAGCCATTACTTTTGAATTGTTGATTAACATAATTATTTAAAAAAATGAAACTAATGAAACTAATGAAACAGGCCTGGACAAAAATGATGGTACCCATAATTTAATATTTTGTTGCACCACCTTTTGAGGCAATCACTGCAATTAAACGATTTCTATATTTGTCAATGAGCCTTCTAGATCTATCAACAGGTATTTTGGCCCACTTCTCGTGAGCAAACTGCTCCAGTTGTGTCAAGTTTGATGGGTGTCTTCTCCAGATGGCATGTTTCAGCTCCTTCCACAGATGTTCAATGGGATTCAGATCTGGGCTCATAGAAGGCCACTTCAGAATAGTCCAACGCTTTTCTCTTAGCCATTCTTGGGTGTTTTTGGCTGTGTGTTTTGGATCGTTGTCCTGTTGGAAGACCCATGACCTGCGACTGAGACCTAGCTTTCTGACACTAGGCAGCACATTTCTCTCCAGAATGCCTTGATAGTCTTGAGATTTCATTGTACCTCGCACAGATTCAAGACATCCTGTGCCAGATGCAGCAAAGCAGCCCCAAAACATAACTGAGCCTCCTCCATGTTTCACCGTAGGGACAGTGTTCTTTTCTTCATACGCTTGATTTTTGAGTCTATGAACATAGAGTTGATGTGCTTTACCAAAAAGCTCCAGTTTTGTCTCATCTGTCCAAAGGACATTCTCCCAGAAGCTTTGTGGCTTGTCAACATGCATTTTTGCAAATTCCAGTCTCGCTTTTTTATGATTTGCTTTCAACAGTGGTGTCCTCCTTGGTCGTCTCCCATGAAGTCCACTTTGGCTCAAACAACGACGAATGGTGCGATCTGACACTGATGTACCTTGGCCTTGGAGTTCACCTTTAATATCTTTGGAGGTTGTTCTGGGCTCTTTGGTTACAATTCGAACTATCCGTCTCTTCAACTTGTCATCAATTTTCTTCTTGCGGCCACGTCCAGGGAGGTTGGCTACTGTCCCGTGGATCTTAAACTTCTGAATAATATGTGCCACTGTTGTCACAGGAACTTCAAGCTGCTTAGAGATGGTCTTATAGCCTTTACCTTTAAGATGTTTGTCTATAATTTTGTTTCGAATGTCCTGGGACAATTCTCTCCTTTGCTTTCTGTTGTCCATGTTCAGTGTGGTACACACCTTGTCACCAAACAGCACAGTGACTATTTGTCACCCTTTAAATAGGCAGACTGACTGATTATGAGCTTGAAGACACCTGTGATGTCAATTAAAGGACACACCTGAGTTAAATATGTCCCTCTGGTCAAATTATTTTCAATCTTTTATAGGGGTACCATCATTTTTGTCCAGGCCTGTTTCATTAGTTTGTTTTTTTAAATAATTATGTTAATCAACAATTCAAAAGTGATGGCTGGTTTTGATTGTTTAATTTTCAACACATTTTTATTTATTATTACTTTTGTAAGTTTCAAGTGATTTCAGTGAGAATTGTGGGTTTTTTCTTTCATTAACTGAGGGGTACCAACAATTTTGTCCACGTGTGTATGTTAAAAAAAAGTTGTATAATGCCTTTTGTGGCTCCAGAGGGAGCTGTCGAAAGTCCGATGAATTTCCTGAAGTGAATTTAAGTTGATACAGCTTAAAAATAGAAAGTTCTTTTCACTGATGGGTAGCAGTACTATAATTTTAAAAAATGATTTCAAAAAGTCATGAAAACTATGAGAGTGGTGATGTTATCAGTAGCAGCAGTTGTATCAGTAATATTAGAGACATTTCAGCTCTCTGTAGTAGTAAGAGACTGTATTAGTAGCTGTGATGGACGTCTTACTGGCTCCTCAGAATCAGGAGTGATAACATTACTAACAACTAATAGATGGACTAGTACAGTAGTAGCACTTAAAGTGTTTGTAGTAACTAAGTTTTGTCCATATTGTTTTCTCTCTTGTGGTGAACTCGTCATAATGACTTTGTAAAAGAAGGAAAGATCTTTAAGAGGGTCTGTAGACAATGTTCCATTCAAATGTTCTTTGCTGTTGTACACAAGCCAATATTTAATGGAAAACAAGTGAAAATGTTCCTTCATACTAATTCTAAGTAATAACTACTTTTTTGTTTATATCTCAGTATATTGAATGATGAGCAATTAAAAATTTTGCCAGAAAATAGGCCAGCATTTGATAGCTTATTTAACAAGTGTCTTGTTATGTGATGACAATATAAACAACAAGACACATATTTGAATGGAACATTGTCGAAGGGTTAGGGTTAGGGAGGGTTAGACCCTCCTAAAGATCTGTACTTCTGTAACAAAGTTATAACACAACAAGTTTAGATGGAACATTTCATTCATTAATGAGCAGCAGTAGTTGTATTATTTGTAGCAGATTTTATAACTGTGGTAGTTTCAATAGCAACAGCATTATTAAAATACCTTTTGAAAGGGAAACTATAAAATGTATCAATAATCTAAAAAAAGAATCTAATACAGATATTAAAAAGTCATGTAGAAAGTATCAATAGTATTGATAATAACAGTAGCAGCAGTTCTATCAGTCAGGAGTGATAAAATAGATGGACTAGTAGTAGCTCTTAAAGTGTAATTTGTTAATTACTAATTACTTTAAGTTAATTTGATGAAATCATTTTGTAACTTGGTAATAACTTCAAATTCCTTGTATGTTTGAGAAGAGAAGATTTTTAAGAGGGTCTGTAGACAATGTTCCATTTGAATTTTCTTTATTGTTGTTTATAGATCATTATTTAATGGCATTATTTAAAGACAGAGAGAAAAGTTATTTGGTCATATCTCAGTATGTTAACTGATGAGCATTAGAAACACATGTCCAGAAGCTGTAGACCTCTGATAAATGGTTAAACTACATCACTATATGAAGAACAGGACATATATATTTGGATGGAGCATTGTCAAAGGGTTAGGGTTAGGGAGGGTTAGACCCTCCTAAAGGTCTTTCCTTCTGCTTTTAAACAGCTTTCAAAAGAGAAACTATAAAATGTGTTACTGTCCAACGTACACAGAATCTGGCTGCATCGCATTCTGGTTGAGTTCCGACTCAGTCACGGTTTACAGTTGTTTTGGTGAAATTTTTGGTGTTAAACAAACATAAATACACGTTTTCAGCTGATGTAGATGTGCTAACAGTTGCTGTGTGGCTATACTTTACATAGTTTAACTACTGGAGCACCCCACACCATCTTATATCCTGTAGTGAATATAAAATGGCCAGATTATGCACTGGCTTTGTAAACCCCGATAGATTTAACAGACCATGTTGTGATCATTAAGTAATTAACTGGCTGAGCCTATCTCCCTCACTCCCTTCATCACTTCTTTCTTCTCTCTAATGAACATGAAGTTCAGTTACCAACAGTAGTACCACTGGAAGAAACAATAGCAGTAGTGATAGTAGTAGCAGTGGTACTAGTGATATTTCAGCTCTTCAACAGGTAGCTTTACCACCAGTGGAAACAGTAGGTTTAATCACTTCATAACCATGGCAAAGAGCAATTTTTCAAGCAAATTCTTCTTACATTTCATATGTCAGTATAATGAGTGAAAATTATCAAAAATATTTTCTACTGTGATCATTTTTTAAAGTTTGACCTTATTGTTTCAATGTCAGTGTATTGATGGAGGAGAAAGTTCTCTTAGAAAGTGCAGACTTTGGCCACTAGAGGTCAGGAGTGCACATTCAAATGATGTGATTAAAATTCAGTTTCTAGGGACACATATTTCTGCCCATACTGAACTACCAGTCCCAAACCTCTACTATGTTGATCACGGTGATGTATTTTAGTTAATTAAGACATTGTAATGAGCTTAATGGAGCTTGTGTAATATTTGTGTATTTCATTCTTTCATTACAGCTTCAGGGTTTCTATATCGTTCAGATATTTTAAAAAAATACCTAATTCATATCGTCCTTCAGACCATTTTGGACCTAGCAACAGTATTAGAAGTAGTAGTAGCAGTAACAGTAGAAAACACAGCTAGAGGCAAACAGGCATTTTGTATCCATCATGAAGTTCAGTATTAGAAGTAGTAGTAGCAGTAACAGTAGAAAACACAACTACAGGCAAACAGGCATTTTGTATCCATCATAAAGTTGTAGTGTAAGTCCAATAAATGTTATTTAAATTGTATGCTTCTGCATTTTGATGTTTTGTCACACTAACATACAGTAGTATGGTACTTTGGGGAATTTGCTGTTATCCTCAATTCATAAAAGAAAGTGTGTAAACTCACATCTTCAATAGAAAACAGCATCAAAATATATTCAAGAACAAACATTAAAATCATCTATGAGCTGTGATGACCTCTGTTGTGTCATTTTGAGTTGCTGTGTGGTTCATCTGTCTCTGTTCACTCTGCAGGTGGATTGTTAGTGTAACCTAGCAGACCTGAGGGCCCCGGTGTGTTTCCAGGTTATTTAAACCTGACTTAAATGCCTTGCTTTAAGTTTATTCTTATGTCTGGTTTCGCATCTTACATCACCCCCCTACACACACATCCATCACTCATGCACTCGTTACACCACTGACTATACTGACATACACACCCCACAACTTATTAATCCTTAATTGGCATTTGAATTTACTCAATTTAGTTTAATTTGGTTAATAAAATATCTTTTGTTAAAACTTAACACTGGTGTGTCTCCCTTTTGTTGTGGCCACTTGAGCCAGGTCATAATAGAGCTGAACTGAATTGAGCTGAATCTAGTCAAAGTGGTTATAATTAAAATAAAATGAGTCAGTTCCTCATATGAAAATATTGAAATTTTCCAAATTTATAAATACCTGGATATTTGGCTTGATAGCAGTCTAACTCTTAAAGAGTATGTGGAGCAACTGGCACAGAAGGTTAAGATAAAAAAAGGTGCCTGTAATGAAATAAAGCATGTTTCTATCTTGAGGACAGGAAAATGATTGTACAGTCAACTATCATGCCTGTGTTTGAGGAGTTATGTTTTATTCTCATGCTGCTCGCTCTGCCTTTAAACAACTTGATACAGTATATCATCATGCTTCACATTTCATTACAGGAGCTAAAGATACACATCACTGTGTTCTATATGAAAAAGTAGGCTGGTCCTCACTAGCAACAAGAAGGACTACATTCTATCATTTTTATTTATAAATGTCTCCTACAAAAGTTGCCTCAGTGTATCACTGCACTTTGCAAATCCAAAACCACAGCTCACCAGGCAGGTGAGGATGAGGCTGACGTGGCAGGTGTACCGGGAACTGGAGTGGTGAACCTGAGGTACAGGCAGAGAACAGAATTAGCAGCATTCAGGAGATCAGAAAAACAAACAAACAGCTTACAAGAAGCTTGGCCATAGCATCTGTGCCACATTGGCGACTGAACGATCTGGCAGAATCTGGAGCGATGAACTGGGGTTTTATACTGCTGGCTTGTAAAGTTGATTAGTAGATGAGCTGCAGGTGTTCAGGTTGAATGGGAGAGGGAAACCAGGAGGCCACGCCCAGCATATGCCCACACACACAAACACAGAGAGAGACAGACTGGGGACAAACATGAAACACTAGGAAGGGAAAAACCATGGAAAAACACAGGGAAGGGAGAAGTATAACTGTCCTCCTAACACTGTTTAACTCTAGTTACCCCTCAGGTAAATACTGAACTTGGGAAGACACCTTCCATCACTTTGCACCATATAAATGGAATAAATTACAGAGGATTTAAGAACTTGAATGTCTTATCCCACTGGACGATTTAACCCCTTCAGACCCGCATTTTTTCTGCTGGGCAAAACTATTTATTTTAACTGATTCTGACTCCTCTCCAACATAAAAACAAACTTTTTTTTTGGCTAACTCATATTTTTAATAGTATTTTTTCATGTCCTTTAAAAAAAACTTCCACTACTATGTTTTTCCACATAGTAATCAATCAGATATGACCTAAACATCTGGAACTGGGTGTTTTTGCATGTGTTTGAGTCTGTGTACAGTAAGAAGAGAGGGAAATAATGTAATCTGAACGTGCACATGAACACAATAGATGTATGATTTTAGTAGATGTTGTTTTTATAGTAGGCTAATGAACTGATAACACGTTAACTTGGAATGGAACTGGAAGCTGAACTTGAGAAGACATCAGCTTGTGGATGTTTTCATGTATTCTCATTTTCGATGAGCAGCCTTGAAGCAGTTTTGTTATGGCACAAGGCACAAGTGGATGTTGCACTTGTCACAAAAGTCGTGTGTTTTTCCTGTACAGTTTGGCATCTTGCATCTGCTAGCCTCTTTCTTTTTATCATAATTTGGCATGTGGTCAACCATGTCATACTGCACTTCAGGTAGAGGCCTTACATCCTGGATTGGTCTGCGAACTGGTCTCTGGGGGACATGCTGTGGTTCTGGAGACATACTGGGCCATCAAATTGAAGATCTCATCTGGTATATACCGTTTCAAGTATTTGTAGGGTCTCATGGGATGATCCTCATGAATTCTCAAAAGGAAGTGTCAATGATTGTAGTGAACGGCCTGTGACGCCACTTGATTTCTTCCTTCCTGGTTACTGTCATCTCCTCCTGTCCTCCTCCTGTCCCTGTGCTGTCTGTCTCCTCTATCCCAATCTCATCTGCCACATCAGTCTCAATCTCATCTGCCACATCAAGTTCTTCTGGCATGCATGTAACCTCTCCACTGTCCCTCTCTGAATCTAATAACAAAACAATCACATTTTTACTCATTTTATGTATTCTCACTCTTGGACTGCTATGCGATCACTTTAGATCTTACATATAAGACATTAAATGGATGAAAACCACGTAAGAATTAAAAACGCTCTTAATTTCAAAATTTACCACCTATCTCAGTCCTTGTCTTTGAAAAAATCCTGTAAATTAATCAAATGATATATGTTCAAAATTACTTCAAATATTATCACTTTTAACAGTTACAATTATGCTGACAGCAAATTTGTTTGGCCAACATGAACATAAATGTATATTTTTGATTGAAAATGGGCACTTACTCCTCCCTCTCTGCAGTCGCTGCGCCATGCTTGTCTTGTCCGAGGTCTGTCTCTCTCAGAGCATGCTCAAGTCATGACATGATTGTGATTGGATAATCAGCATCCAATCAGTAACCAGCATTACTGACATCATTCAATTACAGGATATTTATTGGTTTAGAGACAGAAATATGTCATGTGCATTTTTTAACCTCGAGTCTATTAAGTGATGTCTGTGATTGTTTCTGATGCTGTATGGGATTTTGTTTGGCTGTGTGCTGTATGTCTTTGTCCTTTTTGTTATGCCTGGCTATGCTTGTTTTCTTTCCCTCTGTACTCAGGTCTCTCTCGCAAAAGAGATCTCGATCTCAATAACATTACCTCATTAAATAAAGGTTAACAATATTGATTGTCAAGAACATGAATTGAAACCTTATGTGGATTTGTAAAAAACAAAACAAAACATGAAAACTGATTTTTGAAAATTATTTACTTAAGTGAATTTACTGAAAAAAATTAAAATGGATATTCTGTCACATCCATTTCAATTTAGTTTTTTTGTCTTTCTTTACAAGACAAAAAACAAAACATGCACATAAATATAGTCAGCAATTAGTAGGAAGTGTACAGGCCTCTGCTCTGAATGACTTCAGCACATCTGCGGCCACAGGACAGCACTAGTCTCTCACACTGCTCTGGTGTGATTTTGGTCCACGCCGAACATAATGTTTCCCATCGGACCCAAATACATTAAACTTGCTTTCATCACTCAAGTGAACTTTGGACCAGTTCTCCTCTGTCCACACAACATGCTCCTCAGCAAAGCTAAGTGTAGCCTTTTGATTCTTTCTGCTAATGAGAGGTTTGGTCACTGCAGAGTGGGCTTTCAGTCCAAATGCTCTTAAAAACGTTGAGACACTGTATGACGAGACAGATCCTTACCCTGTTCAGCGCTGAACTGGCTAGCAATTCCAGCTGCAGTGTGGAAACGATTGCCCATTGAGATACTCCGCAGTATCCTGTCCTCTCTTGTATTTGTCTTCCGTGGACGACCAGCCTTCTTGGGGGACTTGAATGAGTTTGTGATGTTGTAAAGATTCAATATTCTTGAAATCACAGATTTGGAACAACCAACTTGTCTTGCTATGGCTGATAGGGTCATCCCTTTGGCCTTCACCTGGACAACCTGCTGCCGGAGGCTTTCAGTCACTTTAGAACGGCCCACCATCATGCCGAGTCAGTGAAACTGGAACTTAGGCTGCCAGTTAAATAGGGGTTGACAGATAATCAAGGAAATTAGCACCAGGTCCCAGATTAACACCAATATCTGGGAGGTATCTTAAAGTGTTCTCTAATTTAGATCAGTGTGTTTTCTGCAAAATAATGTTGAAATGCCTTAGTTATTTTGTGGAAAAAGTGTTCTAGTAGCCTGGTATAGACACAACAAAAAGTCCTTCAACTGTTGAGCAGTGAAGAAGACATTACTTCAGAAAAAATTGTTGTTGTTTATAAATTGTTCTCTAATTTTGATCTGCAGTGTACATACACACACATACATACATATATATACATGCATACATACATGCACACACACACACGCACACACACACACACACATATATATATATATTTATGTGTGTGTGTGTGTGTGTGTGTGTGTCTGTAAGCTCACAGTATACCTTTATACCATTATAACCATACCATTGAAAAACTTGTGAACAGGACTGATTTCTTCAACAATACTTTTATAACACTCACTTCACGGAAAAAAATGTTTTTCGTGACTGATTTGATTGAGGTATTTAAGATAATAGCATAATAGATAACAGATGGCATAGCAGAATTGTGACTTTATTATGGGTAAGGATTTATTCTAAAGCTGGGGGATCAAACTCAATTTCATCCTGGGCCACATCAGCATTATGGTAGCTTTCAAAGGGCCGGTTGTAAATGTAAGACTATATAAATGTACTATTTATCATATTACATAATTGCCTCTGCATTCGATTATTATTGATTTTAGTAATCACTTAATAATTAATATCTAGTTCTGAAAGCAGAATTCTAGGAAAAATAATGGTAAGCAGACATTCAGGTGTACAACTATTATACAATTTATTTAAAAAATGAAATATACAAAGTAGTATAATGGTATGTAATAGTCAAAATAACAATAAGTGTTGATTCAGATATCTGCTTATTATCATATGACATAATTGCCTCTGCATCCAATCATTATTAGTTTTAGTAATAACTTAATAACTAGCTCTGAAAGCAGAATTCTAGGAATATACATTTTACACACACACACACATATATATATACACATATATATAGACACACACACATGATGTTGCATAATGTTCATGTTTGCATGATTGCAATTCAAGCACATACTTCCCTCAGGAAAAATGAACATGCATTTCTCAGTCCAGTCATCCTTAAATGCATGTTTTTCACTGTATGGATAGCAATGCCAGTCTGTGTAAAATACTGTTTTTATTAGTTATCATAATCATAAAATCAAGCAGTACTCAGCAAGTGACAAAAATTGTAAAATAAAAGATGGTGAGCCGCAAATACCGGCTGTTTAAGTGTTCTTAATTTTTTTGAACACACTACAACAGAACCAATCCAATAAAAAGAAAACTGAAACCACTGCAGTAAATCTTGAGAATCTTTATGAAGTCCACTCCACTCAAATATGTTTTCCTTTATGCTCCTTCAATTGGATGTTTGAGCTTCAGTGTGCAGAATGATGTATGTGCAGAGTTTATTTTCATATTCCTCTGCTGAAAGGGGAGAGTTTCTCTGTGCTCACCTTAAATCTGAGTTTAAGATGTCTAACTATAAGCATGAATTGTGACATCACACCTAATTTGGAGCCAATCATGGTCCAGTATGCAACTTACAGAAATGTGATGTGGCAACTTGAAGGTTCACATACACATACACCGAAAATGGACTTTTCAGTGAAGTAGGAGACATTTTGAATCCAGCTGTTAAACTTTTCATGGATTCTGGAATTCCCAATGAGGGAGAAGGAGTAGATGACATCTTTCTAACAAGGTACTTAAACCTTTTTTTGTGGAAAAACCATATCAGACACAAATTATTATTCAAAGCAGTGTATTTCATGTGTGTAAAAAACCTGTCTGGAAGGGACCTTTAACATATTCACATTTAACCAAGAGGGTTGTTTGGAGACTGCAATATGCTGTGAGATGTTTCTAACTTTATATCTGAAACACCTGTCAGTAACACAGAGTGCCCTCACTGCTTTGGTGACATCATACCCAACATGTTGTAGTAACATAGGAGTTCCACAACATGGCAGTATTTCTAATCTTTTGTATGCTGTGAATGCAAAGGCGACACCTACTGCACACAGAGTGCACCCAATTAAAAACGTTCCAGCAAAGACAAATGATGATGCCCCTGAAGGATTAATGGTGAGGCTTTTTATTATAATATTACAAGATATACTATTAAAAACGGACAATTTAGAAATAATAATGCCTCACATGCCTCAAGCAATAGGCTTATGGGGCTAGAGTGACAGTTACATTTTGCCATTGAAAATAAAATTTGGCATTGAACCTCCTTTTATTTTCAATTTGCAAAATTTAACTGTTGCTGTTTTGGCCCCATGTACGATGGGCTCAAAGTGGACACCCTCCAGAATGATATGATTGTATATACCTTCTGGTGTGAGGTTTGTGAGCTGACAGTCAGGTAGGGTAGTGTTTACTTTCATTTTGTTAAGCAGGTGACTATAGGTCCAAAACATATGACCAGTCAGACCACAGGAAATACTGTCTGGAAATTATTGAAATATGGTTAACAAATACAACAGAGTACTATTTAAAAACCGCTACGACTAACTTTTAAAGCTAATTAAGTTACATTTTGACGACTTATTTGGATTTTCACATGTATTTTAGCCTTTCAACTAGTGACAGAGACTATTTATTTGTTGCTGAACCATCAATAACAATATTAATCACGTTTATTGACTGCTTCTAATTCATCGGAAGCTTAAATGGGCATAAAATGAATTAAATTGCCAAAATGTTGCTGACAAAATGGATGCTGACTAAAACAGTAGTGTATGCACTGGGCTTCTACAAAACGTTATTGAATCCGTGTTGAAGAAATTCATTTAAAAATATATTTTATTTTCTATAATTACATTTTAAAATGCCAATAAAAAACAATACTGTAAACTGCCAATTAAAGCAGTTTAATGTTAGTGCTGACGTAGGACTCTGGTTGCTATGGAGCGTCTATATTCCAGAATCTAGTTCCAAAATCACCATTTTACTCTGAAACATTGGAGGAGAAACTTCACTCGAACATTTCTGAAAAACTATACAAGTCACCAGCGAAATACGGACACACAGTGACCTCAACTCCACTCTCTTACTGTTTCATCATGGAAAACGTGAGAATTTAGGCAGTTTAAAATCATTCAAAGACGCTTTTCAAGCCGTTTTATTCGACGCCTCAGCTGTATTTGAGGCGTTGAAGCAACAACTGACTTTCATTCAGTGGTAGTTTGTTCAGTAAAACATAAAAACAAATATTACATTTACAAATTTAAAGTAAGATCTTCAGTGTATACATTGCTGAAATGTAAAGACAGAAGTAACTGCAAAATCCTGAACTGACTGTTGATTTACAAGCAAACTGATACAGTTTGCAGTAAGCATTCAAACTCCTTCAGAAAAATAAAACATTGCTTATTACACAGTGATGCATTTAACCACCACCTTCAGTAAACTGCTGAAACGCTTAACAGCTCAGTGTAACAGCAGTTTGCAAAGTTTCAAGTTACTTTCTACCTGATATTTTGTCAAGAAAAAAGCCCCCATTCATTACTTTAGTAAACAGTTCATAAATGATCATTATTTTCTGTAGTAAAGTCAACTTTACTGTGATATTGCTGCAAAAACAGTAAAGCCGTTAGCATATGTGCATGCGGAGTAGAAAATAGCTTGTTTACTTAAAGGACGAGTTCACAAATGTTCAAGTCTGTCTTAAAACAATAGTCAGGAGCCCAAATGAACACTGAAACAGGTTTTTCTTGCCATAATCATTCCTCCTGTTCATACTGACCATTAGAAGATCCCTTCATAATGCACTTACAATGTTAAGTGATGGGGGCCAAAATCCACAGTCCTCGTCCTGTGCAAATGAGTCAAATCAAGTAGATATCTTTCAATGGTACAGTCTTTCTAGTGCCAAAGTCCCGGTTTTTGTTACTATACTTCCACCGCAGCTCAACAGGAAACACTGTCTGAGGAAACACAAAGAGGGAATTTGATGCTAAAAAGACTGTAAATGTGGCAGATATCCACTTGATATGACTAACTCAGACTGCTGAAGCCCCATATAAGCTTCATCCTAAGTCCCATCCTAAAATGTACATTAATGGTTACAGATGTGTGATGTGCCAACTTACCTCCATGATCACACCTACTGGAGGAGAGAGCCAAGCAGAAGCCAAATGAGCACCAACACCAACAAGGTAAAACTCTTGGCTTGACAGTGAAAGTGTGTATCCTGTTAGATTTGTTAGGAGCTTGTGCTTATTTGAAATATTATTTTGAATGTTGTCTTTAGTTTTTTGTGTAATACTTTATCATTTTCAGCGACTATAGGCGTAATTGTCCATAACATCAGTGAATATATGCAGGCTACATATTATAAAATGTTAATGTAGGATTGAGGGAAAATCAACACTCACAGTCACATGGGGTGTCATGTTGGTAACCCTGGGACAAGCATGAAACCATGCACCTTGTCAGAGGTTAACAACAAATGTAGACACTGAAACTGTCTTTTTGATGACATCTAGTGGTGGAAGAAGTCCTCAGATCCTTAATTCAGATCCTTTACTTAATTAAAAGTAGCAATAGAGTAATGTGAAAATACAAGTAAAAGTCCTGCATGAAAAATCTTACTTAAGTAAAAGTACATAAGTATTAGCAGCTTGATGTAGTTAAAGTATTGCAGTAAAAGTAGTGGTTTGTTCCCTCTGACTGATATATTATTATATATGACATCATTAGATTATTAATACTGAAGCATCAGTGTGTAAGCAGCATGTTACTGTTGTAGCTGCTGGAGGTGGAGCTAGTTTGAACTACTTTATATAGAGTTAGCTAGTTTAGTCCAGTGGTTCCCAACCTAGGGGTCGGGCCCCTCCAAAGTGTCACCAGATAAATCTGAGGGGTCGTGAGATGATTATGGGAGAGGGAGAAAAAGGAGGAGGAGAGGTTTTTGGTGAAATATTGGATCATTTGAACATTTATTGAAATGAAACCATGTGGGAAGTTTAGAGGGAAAAATCACTATTTGGTGGAGCTGTTAACAACTTATAGACATCTGAAATGTGACCCCGACTACACACTGCTTTTTGTAAGACGTCAAAAGCCAAAAAGGTTGGAAACCACTGGTTTCATCTTTAACAATGTGTTGTATTTTAAAAGCTTGTTATATTACCCATTGTTTCAAATCTTCATCTGAAAAGTAACTTAAGCCGTCAAATAAATTTAGTGGAGTAGAAAGTACAATATTTTCCTCTGAAATGTAGTGGAGTGGAAATATAAAGTAGCATCAAATGGAGAGACTCATGTAAAGTATAACTACCTCAAAATTGTACATAACTACAGTACTTGAGTAAATGTACCAAGTGACAACCTAGAGCCTGGTTCTTCTTGAGGTTTCTTCCCATTAAAGGGGAGTTTTTCCTTGTTGCTGTCGCCAAGTGCTTGCTCATGGGGAAATGTTGGGTCTCTGTAAATTAAAGAGTACAGTCTAGACCTCCAGACTCTATGTGAAAAGTGCCCTGAGATAACTAACCTGAGATAGCGCTATATAAATAAAACTGATTTGAAATTGACTATTTAGTTACTTTCCACTACTGATGACGTCTAGTATGTGTGAATATGGAACATTCTTGAAAAAGAGCATTCGTGCTCAACAAATCTACAAAAACAAAGAATCTGATTAATAAACCAATCATTATTAATCATCAATTATTTAAGTTTTACACTAAAGCATTACACTGTGACCCTCTATTTGAGATTAAGACTGTTTGCTATCACAAAATCAAAAAACAGTCTGAAAAGTTATAAAATAGAAAGAAATCATCACTCAGTTGTTTTATTGGGTCATTTGTGTCACTTTAGAGTTGAGATTGTGTGCTACTTTGGTGGCAGCTGTGTGTCGTGTTGCATTCAGAGCTGTAGTAATTCTGCCTTTGTATCCTCTGAACGTACGCCAGGGATCACAATGGACTGAAGGTTGCATCATGGACTCTCAGAGAACATGAGCATATTAGGGGAAAAGGTGTTTTATTTAATTATGTAATGAAGGTGAACTGTTGGGGGGAAAATTGATCTTTCCTTTGTTTTATGTTTGTTACATTAAACTTATCATTTGAATTTCACCTGAAGAGTATCAAGTAAAGTTTTACTGTGGGAGTCAGCTGAGATATTGGAGAGAAGAAAGCTCTGTTCTAGCCGCGCCTCAGTTCATGAGGATGAGATGGACATCAAGTATGAAGCATCCTCTGCTGGAGAAATGGTGGGAGGCAGAATGTGTCTGTGTCCTATCCTGTGAGAATACAGCTCCTGAAGACTGAAGTCTGTGTGGAAGTGTGAAACAGACGGGCGTCTCACCTCGCAGCCCTGAACCTCGTTCAGTGGTGAGATAAGTTGAAGGTAAGATTTTCATCATCAGTGATCAGGTCAAAACATTACATGACCATCCCTGATGTGACCCTGCAGTCCAAGCAGTACCTAGGACAAGATGTCTGTCTGCATAGGAGATTACACTTCCTCCTCTCCACTGTTGCCATGGCAGCCAGTCACAACACAGAGCCAAGTTGTCATGATGTGTTCCTGATAAAAGAAGTGTGATTCCTCATATTGTCCTCTCTCCTTCTCCTGGGAGCAGCAGTTGTTTGTACTACAAGCAGATGACCCACTGATTGTTTGTCCTTCTGCAGGTCATCATGCGCCGCCTGGACGATGACGTATTGTCTCGCCGACTACGTGTATAGTTCCGCCCCGGTCCGTGTTTTACACTAAGTTATCAGTAAGTTTGATGTGTCGCTGCTGCTTCAGAGACCAGTGGGAGTGGTTGTATGATACCCCCAAATGTCATGGAGTGGAAGTGTGTGCTCTGTGCTGAGTGTTACAACGCTGATTTCCTTTATGACTGTGGTCAGTGGGGGCTTGTAGATTGGGCTCTAGCAAGTCAACCAGGAAATAGTTTAGTTAAGGTGGTAAGATCCTCACACATCTGGTCTCATCATCAGTTTAGTTCATTCAACATTTATTTGTTTAGGGACAACTAATGCCATATGCCACAGCATTTATAGCCGAAGCTACTTTTCAATGCCCATCCCTAGATGGGCCTTTAAAACTCAACATTAAAATATATCTGGAACTGCACAAGACTCAACAATACAAATACATACGTTAAAGCACAAAACTCAACAAGAAAGTACATACAGAGCAGCACAAAACACAAACAACTCACAAATAACGGTACCATAAAAGTTTCATTAAACAACAAGCACCTGATCACTCATGACTACATGGCTGAACCCTCTTTAAAAACTATTACAATTAAGTTTAAAATTGAATGCCTTTAACAACAGACACATGCATGAAATGTGGCATTTGCTGTGTGAAACAGTATACAAACATTAAAAATAATTAGTACATTTGCAGTATATTAGGTATACTTAAAGTTGTTCCATTTTAGCACAGTCAAGTATACTTAACACAATTAAAGTAGGGCTTTTGTACAACTTTAATACTATTTAAGTGTAAAAGTACAAAATGAGTTGTTGCATTTTAGCACACTTTAAGCACACTATTTAATAGTCTGGACGCAAGTACACTTTAGTGTGCTGTAGCATACTAACATTTAGTATATTTTAGTGTATTATTTTATCACTGGGGCTTAGAGTAATAAAATATGTTTACATTTTTTAAATGCATCATTTTTACATTGACAGCAGTTTGTATTGACAGCAGTTATCTTAAAAGTGCAATTTTAATATTGTACTCAAATTGTACTAATAATATTTCACAGCAGTGTATTTATTAAGAATACACTTATATTTCAATTTAAATTAAATGTGGTGAAAATATACTATTGAGTATTTCATGATTATACTTTCAATCACATTTTAGGACAGCAGAAAGAAGGCAGCAGGAGATCCAGCCCAGAGTCCCCCAGGAGCACGTGGATGACATTCAGCATGATGATGTCACGGCCCCGCCCCTCTGGCCCAGCCCTTACGGACCCCAGCCCGGTGGACTCCCACCCTCTGCTTTTAATGCAGTGGCAGAGATGGTCATGGCATGGATGACTGACTCTCCGTACAACCCAGAGATGTAACATACACACACACATACACGCACACTGCACACACAGTGCAAACCTTTTATTCCCTCTTTCTTCCTCTATCCTAGAAAAAGAAAACCTTAGATAAGTTTTAACTCTTTTATTCCTTTTTAGCATGTATATAAGTTTGAACTCTTTTATATGTTTTTAGCATGTAGATAAGTTTTAACTCTTACTTCCTCTTTCTTAAAAAAAAACCTTAGATAAGTTTTAACTTTCATTCCTTTTCAGTATGTAGATAAGTTTTAACTTTTATACATTTTTGGTATATATATAAATTTTAACTTTCATTCCTTTGTAGCATGTAGATAAGTTTGAACTCTTTTATACATTTTTAGTATGTAGATAACTTTAAACTTTATACATATTTAGTATATATATAAGTTTTAACTTTCATTCCTTTTGTGTATGTAGAGAAGTTTAAACTCTTTCATTCCTCTTTCCTAAAAAAAGAAACCTTAGATAAGTTTGAACTGTCACTCCTCTTTAGTATGTACATAACTTTTAACTCTTTTATACATTTTAAGGATATGTATAGGTTTTAACTTTCATTCCTTTTTAGTATGTAGATAAGTTTTGTAACTCTGTTGAACTCTTTGACTGATACCTTCTACACACAAAAAGAGATGGTAATTCTTTACACACAGACATGTTCAACCTCTTTTCTTTCACTTACTTCTAAAGTTTCCAAAAAAACCCACAAGTTCTACAAAATCAGTTTAGATGGTGCTTTTTTTAACTATTTAATTTATTTTTAGTATGTAGATAAGTCTTAAGTCTTTTAAGTCTTTGATAGCTTCTACACATTCTTTGAAAAACAAAAGAAATAATGGTAAGTCAGACACGCTGCAACTCTTTCCCTTCCAACTCACTCCTTTCACTTTGGTGCTTCTTTTTCTAAGTTTTGTCCATATTTTTTTCTGTCTTGTGGTGAACTCGTCATAATGACTAAAAGAAGGAAAGATCTTTAAGAGGGTCTGTAGACAATGTTCCATTCAAATATTTTGTTGTTGATGTGCACCGGTCAGTATTTAATGACTTTAGAAGTGAAAAACATTATCTGATAATGTTGCTGATTACCATTAAAGTTATTTGTTTTATGTTTAAAGTTATTGAATTATCAACAGTTGAAAAAATGCCAAAACAGGTCAGTGTTTAACAGTTTGTTCACTGTATGAAGAAAAGGAAACATATATTTGGATGGAACATTGTCAGGGTTAGGGTTAGGGAGGGTTAGACCCTCCTAAAGATCTTTCCTTCTGTTTCTGTCAAACGTAGTAATATTAGCAGCAATTAGTATGACAAATATTTCAGCTGTAGCAATTAAAGTGTGTAATAACTAATATAGTTTTATTGTTTAAATTGAATTTGAAATTCTTTCTGGACAGGAAAAAATATCTTAAGGTGTGGATGGGATCACTTAAGTTGATCTTATCTTATAAAGGGTTTCAAGAGGGTCTGGAGGCAATGTTTCATTTAAATCCTTTTTACTGTCGTACATATGTCAGTATGTAATGAGGAAGACAAATGTTCATCATTAATATTTCTTACTGGAATCAATTTAACTGTGTCTGCATATACGTTTTTAAGTGTATGTTTTGGATGGAACATTGCAATAGGGTTAGGGAGGGTCAGACCAGTATAATGGGATAATTTTACCCAGTATCAAAGTTGAAAGACGAAATGGGAATTTACACATCAAGTATCTTTACAGGTATTGGGGAGTACTGCTGCATATGTTTAAAAAAGTTGTATAAAGCCTTTTGTGGCTCCAGAGGGAGCAGTCCAAAGTCTGATGAATTTCCTCAAGTGAATTTAAGTTGATACAGCTTAAAAATAGAAACATTTATTTCACTGATGGGTAGCAGTACTATAATTTTAAAAAATAATTTGAAAAAGTCATGAAAACTGAAAGTGGTGATGTTATCAGTAACAGCAGTTGTATCAGTAATATTAGAGACATTTCAGCTCTTTGTAGTAGTAAGAGACTGTATTAGTAGCTGTGATGGACGTCTTACTGGCTCCTCAGAATCAGGAGTGATAACATTACTAACAACTAATAGATGGACTAGTACAGTAGTAGCACTTAAAGTGTTTGTAGTAACTAAGTTTTGTCCAAATTGTTTTCTCTCTTGTGGTGAACTCGTCATAATGACTTTGTAAAAGAAGGAAAGATCTTTAAGAGGGTCTGTAGACAATGTTCCATTCAAATGTTCTTTGCTGTTGTACACAGGCCAGTATTTAGTGGAAAACAAGTGAAAAATGTTCCTTCATACTAATTCTAAATAATAACTACTTTTTTGTTTATGTCTTAGTATATTGAATGATGAGCAATTTAAAATTTTGCCAGAAAATAGGCCAGCATTTGATAGCTTATTTAACAAGTGTCTTGTTACGTGATGACAATATGAACAACAACAGACATATTTGGATGGAACATTGTCAAAGGGTTAGGGTTAGGGAGGGTTAGACCCTCCTAAAGATCTGTACTTCTGTAACAAAGAGTTCAACACAGGTGAACTCGTTATAACACAACAAGTTTAGATGGAACATTTCATTCATTAATGAGCAGCAGTAGTTATATTATTTGTAGCAGATTTTATAACTGTGGTAGTTTCAATAGCCACAGCAGTATTAAAATACCTTTTGAAAGGGAAACTATAAAATGTATCAATAATCTAAAAAAAGAATCTAATACAGATATTAAAAAGTCCTGTAGAAAGTATCAATAGTATTGATAATAACAGTAGCAGCAATTCTATCAGTCAGGAGTGATAAAATTACTAATAGGTCATAGACGGACTAGTAGTAGCTCTTAAAGTGTAATTTGTTAATTACTAATTACTTTAAGTTAATTTGATGGAATCATTTTGTAACTTGGTAATAACTTCAAATTCCTTGTATGTTTGAGAAGAGAAGATCTTTAAGAAGGTCTGTAGACAATGTTCCATTTGAATTTTCTTTATTGTTGTTTATAGATCATTATTTAATGGCATTATTTAAAGACAGAGAAAAATTATTTGGTCATATCTCAGTATGTTAACTGATGAGCATTAGAAACACATGTCCAGAAGCTGTAGACCTCTGATAGATGGTTAAACTACATCACTATATGAAGAACAGGACACATATATTTGGATAGAGCATTGTCAAAGGGTTAGGGTTAGACCCTCCTAAAGGTCTTTCCTTCTGCTTTTAAACAGCTTTTAAAAGAGAAACTATAAAATGTGTTACTGTCCAACATCCACAGAATCTGGCTGCGTCGCATTCTGGTTGAGTTCCGACTCAGTCACGGTTTACAGTTGTTTTGGTGACATTTTTGGTGTTAAACAAACATAAATACACGTTTTCAGCTGATGTAGATGTGCTAACAGTTGCTTTGTGGATGTACTTTACTCAGTTTAACTACTGGAGCACCCCACACCATCTTATGTCCTGTAGTGAATATAAAATACCCAGATTATGCATTGGCTTTGTAAACCCCGATAACTTAACAGACCATGTTGTGATCATCAAGTAATTAACTGGCTAAGCCTGTCTCCCTCACTCCCTTCATCACTTCTTTCGTCTCTCTAATAAACATGAAGTTCAGTTACCAACAGTAGTACCACTGGAAGAAACAATAGCAGTAGTGATAGTAGTAGCAGTGGTACTAGCGATATTTCAGCTCTTCAACAGGTAGCTTTAACACCAGTGGAAACAGTAGGTTTAACCACTTCATAACCATGGCAAAGAGCAATATTTCACTCTGTTTCTTCTCACAGTCAGTATTAATGAGTGAAAATTATCAAAAATATTTTCTACTGTGATCATTTTTTTAAGTTTTGTATTGATGGAGGAGAAAGTTCTCTTAGAAAGTGCAGACTTTGGCCACTAGAGGTCAGGAGTGCACATTCAAATGATGTGATTCAAATTCAGTTTCTAGGGACACATATTTCTGCCCATACTGAACTACCAGTCCCAAACCTCTACTATGTTGATCACGGTGATGTATTTTAGTTAATTAAGACATTGTAATGAGCTTAATGGAGCTTGTGTAATATTTGTGTGTTTCATTCTTTCTTTACAGCTTCAGGGCTTCGATATCTATATTCACATCGTCCTTCAGACCATTTTGGACCTAGCAACAGTATTATAAGTAGTAGTAGCAGTAACAGTAGAACACACAGCTAGAGGCAAACAGGCATTATGTATCCATCATAAAGTTGTAGTGTAAGTCCAATAAATGTTATTTAAATTGTATGCTTCTGCATTATGATGTTTTGTCACATTAACGTACAGTAGTATGGTACTTTGGGGAATTTGCTGTCATCCTCAATTCATAAAAGAAAGTGTGTAAACTCACATCTTCAATAGAAAACAGCATCAAAATATATTCAAGAACAAACATTATTAAAGTCATCTATGAGCTGTGATGACCTCTGTTGTGTCATTTTGTGTTGCTGTGTGGTTCATCTGTCTCTGTTCACTCTGCAGGTGGATTGTTAGTGTAACCTGACAGACCTGAGGGCCCTGGTGTGTTCCCAGGTTATTTAAGCCTGACTGCAGTGCATCTCTCTCTCTCTCTCTCTGTCTGCCACTCTGCCAAGCTGCTGCAGCAGCTGCCCTCTCTCCCTTTTCCCTTCACCCACCCGTTTGTTTTATTTACTATGTTGCTTTAAGTTTATTCTTATGTCTGGTTTCACATCTTACATCACCCCCTACACACACAACCATCACTCATGCACTCTTACACCAGACTATACTGACATACACACCCCACAATTTATTAATCCTTAATTGGCATTTGAATTTACTCAATTTGGTTTATAAAATATCTTTTGTTAAAACTTAACACTGGTGTGTCTCCCTTTTGTTGTGGCCACTTGAGCCAGGTCATAACAGAGCTGAACTGAATTGAGCTGAATCCAGTCAAAGTGGTTCTAAGTAAAATAAAATGAGTCAGTTCCTCATATGAAAATATTGAAATTTTCCAAATGTATAAATACCTTGGAATTTGGCTTGATAGCAGTCTAACTCTTAAACAGTATGTGGAGCAACTGGCACAGAAGGTTAAGATAAAAAAAAGGTGCCTGTAATGAAATAAAGCATGTTTCTATCTTGAGGACAGGAAAATGATTGTACAGTCAACTATCATGCCTGTGTTTGAGGAGTTATGTTTTATTCTCATGCTGCTCGCTCTGCCTTTAAACAACTTGATACAGTATATCATCATGCTTCACATTTCATTACAGGAGCTAAAGATACACATCACTGTGTTCTATATGAAAAAGTAGGCTGGTCCTCACTAGCAACAAGAAGGATTACATTCTATCATTTTTATTTATAAATGTCTCCTACAAAAGTTGCCTCAGTGTATCACTGCACTTTGCAAATCCAAAACCACAGCTCACCAGGCAGGTGAGGACGAGGCTGACGTGGCAGGGGTACTGGAGCGGTGAACCTGAGGTACAGGCAGCATTCAGGAGATCAGAAAAACAAACAACCAGCTTACAAGAAGCTTGGCCGTAGCATCTGTGCCACATTGGTGACTGAACGATCTGGCAGAGTCTGGAGAGATGAACTGGGGTTTCATACTGCTGGCTTGTAAAGTTGATGTAGTAGATGAGCTGCAGGTGTTCAAATTGAATGGGAGAGGGAAACCAGGAGGCCACGCCCAGCATGCGCCCACACACACAAACACAGAGAGGGACAGACTGGGGACAAACATGAAACACTAGGAAGGGAAAACCATGGGAAAAACACAGGGAAGGGAGAAGTATAACTGTTACCCCTCGGGTAAATACTGAAATTGGGAAGACACCTTCCATCACTTTGCACCATATAAATGGAATAAATTACAGAGGATTTAAGAACTTATCCCACTGGACGATTTAACTCCTTCAGACCCGCATTTTTTCTGCTGGGCAAAACAATTTATTTTAACTGATTCTGACTCCTCTCCAACATAAAAACAAACTTTTTTTTGGCTCTTTGGAGGGAGCCGGATCTTTGGGATCCTTTCATTTCAAAGAGCCATTCAAGAGACTGACTCATTTGGCTCATTTGGCCCAACCCAGGGTTACTTCATTTTATCCTGGAAATAATCACAGGGAGGAATGATGGGCTGAGATGTGGATCAGAATAATTTCGAACTCACATTTCCCACCAATATTTGAGTTTGAATCATTCTGAAATATTGATTATAGCTTCATTTGACATGTGTGGACAAGATTTTAAAGTCTGATATGGATTCATTGTAAATATTCCACTGCCACATCCCTCTGAGTTGACAGTGAGATCAATATTTACCCTTTGTATAAAGTGTGTGTATGTGTGTAAAACTACTTTGACTTATGTTATTCATGCAACACCTAAACACGCTTTTTTTCTTTGTTTTTCACTGAGGCACTCAGTGAAAAACTGAGTGAAATAAGCGCTCCTCCCCATGCTCTCTCCGTCTGCCAATTCCGACACACTCACTTTTTTTTTTTTTACTGAGGCACTCACTCAGTATAAGTTGTGCAGGGAGCGTGCAGAACTTATGCACTTATGCACAACTCCTCCCCATGCTCTCTCTCCTTCAACCATAGGTGTGAACTCAGGGAGAGAGAAAAAAAAGAACGGCTCCCAACCAAACACGACTCGGTTGCCATCGTTCATGTTAATGAGCCGGTCAAAAGATTTGGATCTTTCGTGAACGTCACAACTCTAATGTCCATTTTTAACCTCGAGTCTATTAAGTGATGTCTGTGATTGTTTCTGATGCTGTATGGGCTTTTGTTTGTCTGGCTGTGTGCTGTATGTCTTTGTCCTTTTTGTTATGCCTGGCTATGCTTGTTTTCTTTCCTTTAACATTACCTCATTAAATAAAGGTTAACAATATTGATTGTCAAGAATATGAATTTGAAACCGTAGGTGGATTTGTAAAAAAAAACAAAAAAACATGTAAACTGATTTAATTAAGTGAATTTACTGAAAAAAATTAAAATGGATATTCTTTCACATCCATTTCAATGTAGTTTTTTTGTCTCTTTACAAGACAAAAATTCAATTCAATTCAATTCAATTTTATTTATATAGCGCCAAATCACAACAAACGTTATCTCTGGGCACTTTACACATAAAGCAGGTCGAGACCGTACTCATTTTTTTACAGAGACCCAACAATTCCCCCCATGAGCAAGCACTTGGCGTCAGTGGCAAGGAAAAACTCCCCTTTAACGGGAAGAAACCTCAAGCAGAACCAGGCTCTAGGTGGGCGGCCATCTGCCTTGACCGGTTGGGTTTACATAGAAAGAAGGAGGGAGGGGGACGGGGGAAGGGGAGAGGGGGGTGGGGTGGAGAGAGACACAGAGAAGCATAATAACAACAACAACAACAATAAGCATAACAACAGTAATAGAAGTAGAGCTATGACTTTATAATAGTAATAGCAATAATAGCAGTAGCAGAAATGGAAGCAGGACATCCACAGGACCACACCACAGTCCCCACGGCCATGGCCCACCGTTCAGGCACTGGATCTTCCTGTGAGACGAGAAAGCACAGAGACTCCGGGGAAGAAGTCAAGTTAGTAACATGCATTAATGGTACATGAAAGCATACAAATGGAGAGGAGGAGAAGGAGAGAGGAGCTCAGTGCATTATGGGAAGTCCCCCGGCAGTCTAGTCCTTTAGCAGCATAACTAGGGGCCGGTCCAAGGCGAGCCTGGCCGGCCCTAACTATAAGCTTTTTCAAAAAGGAAAGTTTTAAGCCTACTCTTAAAGCGTAGAGAGGGTGTCTGCCCCCCGGACTGAATCTGGGAGATGGTTCCACAGGAGAGGAGCCTGATAGCTGAAGGCTCTGCCTCCCATTCCACTTTTAGATATTCTAGGAACCACAAGTAAGCCTGCATTTTGGGAGCGCCGTGTTCTAGTGGGGTAATAGGGTACTATGAGCTCTTTAAGATATAGTGGCACCTGACCATTAAGAGCTTTATAAGTAAGGAGAAGTATTTTAAATTCTATTCTGGATTTACCGGAAGCCAATGTAGCGAAGCTAAAATAGGAGAAATATGATCTCTTTTCCTAGTTTTTGTTAATACACGTGCAGCTGCATTCTGGACCAGCTGGAGAGTCTTTAGATAATGTGTTTCTAAGGTGTTGAGGGCCAAGCACAATAACTTCAGTTTTGTCTGAGTTCAGTAGCAGAAAATTGGCGGTCATCCAGGTCTTTATGTCCTTAAGGCACGCTTGAAGTTTAGTTAACTGATTTAATTCATCTGGCTTCATTGATAAATATAATTGGGTATCAGCGTAGCAATGAAAATTTATGGACTGTTTCCGAATAATATTACCTAAAGGAATCATATATAAGGTGAACAGTATTGGTCCAAGCACAGAACCTTGTGGAACTTTTGCGTGGGTGGAGGATTCATCGTTAATGTGTACAAACTGAAGTCGATCTGAAAAATAGGATTTAAACCAGCTTAATGCAGTTCCTTTAATACCAATTAAATGTTCCAGTCTCTGTAACAGGATGTGATGGTCAATGGTGTCGAATGCAGCACTAAGATCTAACAAGACAAGTACAGAGAGAAGTCCTTTGTCCGATGCAGTTAAGAGGTCATTCGTAACTTTCACCAATGCTGTCTCTGTGCTATGATGCGCTCTAAAATCTGACTGAAAATCCTCAAATAAACTATTGTTATGCAGAAAGGCACATAACTGATTGGCAACTGCTTTCTCGAGGATCTTAGAGAGAAAGGGAAGGTTAGATATAGGTCTATAGTTGGCTAAAACAGCTGAATCCAGTGTAGGCTTCTTAAGAAGAGGTTTAATTACAGCTACTTTAAAGGACTGTGGTACATAGCCTGTTACTAGAGACAGACTGATTATATCTAGTAAAGAAGTGCTAACTAAGGGTAAGACTTCCTTAAGCAGCCTAGTTGGGATGGGGTCCAAGAGACAGGATGATGGTTTAGAGGACTAAATCATTTAAATTAATTCACGAAGGTCGATTGGAGAGAAACAGTCTAAATATATATCGGGTTTTGCAGCTGTTTCTAAGGTTCCTGAATTGGAGAGTGAATCAGTGCCTGTTGAGGGCAGGAGGTGATGAATTCTGTCTCTAATAGTTAGAATTTTGTCATTAAAGAAGCTCATAAAGTCATTACTACTGAGAGCTATAGGAATACATGGATCAATAGAGTTATGACTCTTTGTCAGCCTGGCCAAAGTGCTGAAAAGGAACCGAGGGCTGTTTTTATTCTCCTCTATTAATGATGAGTAGTAGGCAGCTCTGGCATTACAGAGGGCCTTCCTATATGTTTTAAGACTATCTTGCCAGACTAAACGAGATTCTTCCAGTTTGGTGGAACGCCAAATCCTTTCAAAATTTCGCGATGTTTGCTTTAATTTACGGGTTTGGGAGTTATACCAT
>CM076445.1:3577500-3792500 GCA_038419695.1 Scomberomorus guttatus
CTGTATTTGTCATCCACCTCTGATTTGATGGAGATGAGAAAATTTGACTGGTAACATAGATGTTATAGAACTGATCAGTACTTCACCAATCATGTAAGGGTAATACTTGACAAATTGTATATTCCATGATTGTAATGGATGACATGGAGCATTGGGTGGTTCTTAGCCCCCATTGTATTATCCTTTACGTACTATATACTTCACCCGCTATTAGTTAACTCTCACTTATATTAATAACCTCTGACATCTGATTTCCCCTTTAAATACCATTAACTGGTATTTTGGCCACTTGAGGGAAGTACATTCTGTAGACACAGAGCAACATTAGCATTCAGTTGGAGTCATGTTTGTGTCCATGTGATGAATGTGAAGTCCAATATTCACTCTTAACACTATTTTAGTTCTGGTTTGGTCTCCACCAACCCCTGAGAAAATATCTGTCTCTTTAGCTCAATGCTTCACTTTCTTCACCTTTGTCTGTCTGTTGTCAACCCATTCTCCTAGAAATTAATTTCTGTATTATCACCAGAGTTGGTGATAACTCTCTATGGGTCACTATGAGCGACACCTTTCACATTACACACAGTCATTGGATTCATGGCCTGGCCCCGGACTGTATCTCTTACTGTGCCCTTATCCACCTTCATATAGTCTGACATCATAAGGCATGACCCTGTTGACCAAAGGGACTGAGCTTTTGCTGTACGAAAATACAAGCACTGCAAAAGTCAAGTAACCATAAATGTACAACTGAAATTTATAATAAAAAATGTAAAATATATATGTATTTAAACTAAAAATGGCTGTACAGTGTTAAAAATGAAGAGAATGGCATGTACAAAATTGACTAAGGAACGCGCAAATACTCATAGTATAATGAATATGCTCCAGCTAGAGGGATCCTAGAGGGATCCAGAGGGAGGATCCCTCTAGGATCCAGAGGGAGGCATCCTGGAGGCATCCTAACCAGGTGCCCTAACCACCTCAGCTGTCTCCTTTCGATGTGTAGGAGCAGCGGCTGTACTCCAAGCTCCTCTGGATGTCTAAGCTCCTCACCCTATCTCTAAGGCTGATCCCAGACACCCGCTTGTATCCACAATCTCATTCTTTCAGTCACTACCCAAAGCTCGTGACCATAGGTGAGGGTTGGAACGTAGACTGCCTTGTAAATTGAGAGCTTTGCCTTCTGGCTCAGCTCTTTCTTCTCCACAACAGTCTGGTACAATGCTTGCATTACTGCTGATGCTGCACCGACCCGCCTGGCAACCTCACGCTCCATCTTACCCTCATTCACAAACAAGACCCCGGGATACTTGAGCTCCTATATATGCAATGTGCAAATAATAATAAATATGAATATAAAAATTAGCATTGATTTATTGCATCAAGTTAGACCTGGAGGGTTCACAGATGTGCAAAATGGATAATGTTTGTTTCTGTGGATATTATAATGGAGTGTGTAGTGTCCATGGGGTGGAATAAGAATCTGTCTCAGTGGGGGTCCTGGACCTTGTTGATGAGAGGTGGCTGTAAAACAGTGAATAGCTGAACAGCTAGAGAAGAACTCTAGCGCATGTGCTCTGTTGGCCCAAAAACGTGGAAGTGTGAGGAAGCCTGCAGAGACTTTTTCAGCCAATGCGCCCAGTGAACTTTTATAAATGGGACATCATCTTTGAATGTGGCATAGAGTTCTTCTTAACACATTCATGACCTCACCTCTTGAACGACCTGTCTGACAAACTCAAGTTTGCAAAATCAGTATCATCTTTCAAATCACTTCTGAAAATGCATTTCTATCAAAAGCCTATTTTAAATAACCTTTTCATATTTAACACTTTCTTAGTATCAGCATATAGCAAAATATGCAATTGATTACATAAACAATCATCAAAGTAGACATTAATTAAATGACAGACACAGAAAGGGTGGTGGAAGAAGAGTTTGTCTTACAGAGAAAAAGAAGTTATAATTACCTTTAACATGTCCTCCTCCTTCTGCAGGCCTGGTCCAGAGCTGTGCAGCAGACATGTGGGTTAGAAGTGAGGAGATGAGCTCTGAGGCCTGCTCCTGCTGGATCTCTCCTCTGTCAGCTTGCATAGTGATATTAATGAGCCTCTCCTCCACCCTTGGCTGTAGGGAGGCCTCCTGGGCACCAGGGGGCAGCATAGACACACTGACTCCAGGCCAGATGGATTTAAGGCTTGAGTAATGGGTGTGGCAACTAGGCAACATCTCCTCCCAGTTGGGACTGGGACTGGTGGCAGACGGTCGGCTAGTTGACCTGCTGTCACTACCTATTAGCTGGAGGGTGAAGATGTCTGAGGCAGGTCCAGTGATGCACTTGTACACCCCGATATCCTCCGCCCCTAGAAAGTGGATCTTCAGAGAGCCAGATTTGGTGATGCCCAGGCGTTTGGAGCTAGGCAGAGGGCGTCCATCCTTGAGCCAACGGATGTAGGCTTTGGGAAACCGTCTGACGGGGCATTTGATGACCAGGGAAGTGTTGGGTAGTAGGTAGGCATGGCCACCAATGGTCAGGTGGAGGCGCTTCTCCTTATGTGTCTGAATGTAGATGTGGTGCATACCCATGAGCAGTGGACACTGTTTAATCCCCTCCTTATAGCCTCTGGCCTTTGTTGGATTCCTCACTGTCTGCTTGACTTGGTTCTTCACTGGAACCTTCTGTGTGTCTTTGGGCCTCATCTCCTTCTTATGCTCTGTTATAGTAAATACAGACAGAGAGAAGTTTTTTTTATACAGAAAACAGTTTTTCAAGTTTGTATCCTTTAATGTGACAAAAGGAAAAGATTTAAAAAATGATTCATTTTTATTTCATCATAAAAATATGTGAGGGGATGCCTTAAAAATTTGAGTGACTTAAAATAATTTCATTTGTTTTATACATGTACTAATGTAAAACTTAATGCGGCACTATAAAGAGTAATTTAACACCAAGCTGAAAAGCCGTGTTTCACTTTCTTTTTTGGTTCTTTGGTTGAAAGTTTCAAGTCTGTTGCACCTTGCACCACACCAGTGACCAACAGTGATGTCATAGTGTACTGACCCACCCTAGGGTACGCTTCTACATCACTGCAACAAGGTGAGATGTTAAACCACTCGAGGTCAGCAAAATAAGAACTGAACTAAGAAAAACTAAGTTAGACAAACTGTCAAGAAATAGTTCAGCACACAACTCCCCCTAAAACCATAAATTGTCGATTTCACATTTCTGTTTGTGTTCAGATCAAACAAATCTTATACAATATGTTGATTATTTAGTATTTAGAGGTGTTTGTTGGTGTAGGAATGGACAGAGCCAGGCAAGCTGTTTTCCCCTGCCTGTCATAAAGAAAGTGAAAAAGTGGATTTTCCAGAATGTCAAACTATTCCTTTAAGAAATTAAGCCTATCCATCAACTGTTCAGTAGGTTGTTGTTTAAGCTTGATTCAGTGCTAAGCTGCCTCTCATTACTACTCATTACAGCTTTTGTTGTACTGCTAGTAGCCACATTTAAACTAGGATCAGTACAGACACATAAATATGAAATCTGTGACTTCACAAAAAAATTCTTCAGTAGGTAACTCCAAAAGCTTTGAGGTTGAAAAACATTAACTGACTTTGTGTCACAGTATCTCATATATACTGTATGTTGTTATAATCTAATTATAAACTGCAGCCAGAAAACTGGGTGTAATATTTGACAGTGACCTCACATTTGAAAAGCAAGTTACAAAAGTCATTCAGTCATGTTTTTATCAACTGAGGAGCATATCACTCCTGTTTTAGCCTCTCTTTACTAATTACCAGTTAGTTTTAGAATTGAATTTAAGATTCCCTTAAAGCACTTCATGGCTTAGTGTCCAGCTACATTGCTGAGTTATTACTCCCCTACAACCCAGAGTGCAGCCTCAGATCAGCTGGCAGGGCCCTTCTGGCTGTTCCTAAGTCACGGCTCAAGAGTAAAGGTGACAGGCTTTTGTAGTCAGGGCCCCTCAGCTCTGGAACTCCCTGCCTGAAGAGGCTGCAGAATCAGTGACATCTTTTAAATCACTTCTCAAAACGTATCTTTTTAGAAATGCCTTTTAATTAATACCACACTATTTTATTTCCAACATGTCTAAAGTAATAAACTAGTTATTACTACTGTTGTTTTATTATTATTATTATTATTATTATTATTATTAATAATACTAATAATAATAATAATAATAATCCTATACTGGGGGTATTTTATTCAGTTTTATTTATTTATTTTAATTGTCTGATTTTACTGTTTAATTGTAGAACTTAAATGTTTTAACCATGTCAAGTACTTTGTAACTTTGTTTTGCAAAGTGCTGTATAAATAAGGTTTATTATTTATTATTATATATAATAATAATAACAATTATAATAAAATTAAGTATTCAAAATTCAAAAAATTGATCATTACACATTTCCCCCGAATATATTGGCATGAAAGGGGGTGTCCTGGGGCCTGTACCATAAAGCGAGCTTAGTGTGTTAGCTGGCTATCTTTGGGCTTAACTCAGGTTTTCTGGTATGATGAAGCTGGCTCACTTTGAACTGTGTAAATCACCACTTACAAAAACCTGCTCCAAAGCAGGTTATCTTCAGAGGATCGGATCACAACCTGTCAACACCCGGACCACTGAACAATCAGATCAGTGGAAAAAAGAGTCATCATTCCTACAGGATCCTGACATGGACAAAAGTCCTGAGTTTACAATAAAGTGATGAGTAAAAAGGAGCAATATAAATTTTTATTGGTCAGTAGAAACATTTTATTGTTCCAGGCTTTCTATTTCCACTCTGGTGTTGTAAATGATCTTCTGTTAGAAGCTCTGTTTTATAACCAAACACATAATGATGATTTTAGCTGCATTTTAATTGTGTAAAGTTTATTTTATCCCTGGAGTGACAGCTGACAGTGTGGATGATATTACACTCTGCAGCTCAGAATAACATTAGACAACTGTGTGATCGTAACTGGAAATAAATACAAAAGCTGTTAATTGGCTCCCATGATTATAAATGTAGCATTTTAGTCAGACAGACCTCATCAGTCTACTTCCACTATTTGCTTCAGTAGCAGAAACAGTCTGGCAGTTTTTTTTTATGTGCACATATTGAGAATAATTAGTTTATCATTTAAGTAAAAAGCAAAAAAATACTCACTCTGTATTAAAGTCATATATAATAATTCCCACATGTATTTTAAACTTAGCCTACTTTTTATATTTGGAAATTATTTCTAGTGTTTCTACATTCTGTTGTATGATTATATTGTTTACATTTCACTTCAATGAATATGACTTTCTGTCGCTAAAACAGAACATTCCTGCAGGTAATTAGTATCACCATTTCATGTGACATCATATTATGTACTTCATTCATGGTTCTGATGATGTCACTCCTCACGACAGCCAATGTTAGGCTCAGTGAAGCCAGCTCACCCCAGGAGAGCCAGACTAAGCTGAACTTGCTTCGTGATACAGGCCTCTGGTGGACTAGTGGTTAAAGAGGGACTCCACAGATCAAAGCGTGTTGTCAGGTGTTGGGGAGAACTACTGCATATGTGGAAAAAGTAGTACAAAGCCTTTTGTGTCTCCAGAGGGAGCTTTATGAAACCTGATAAAAAAAAAGTGATGCCACTTGAGTCAGCGTTGGTTGGGGCTGAAGACTACAAGTTTAAAAAGTAAAAAAAATCTGGGGGTGTGGAGTTAGAAAGAAGTGAGGTTAGCAGACCTCTGTAGCCCGCTGCTCATCTCTGCTGGAGGCTAGCAGCTCCACATTAGCTGCTACTAGCAAAACACACCCGAATTTGTACAGTGGAGTGAATCGAGTTGCTGCACTGACTTTGATCCTTTTTTTAGAACTATCCATGAGTCCAACAAAGTTATTGGATAACAATGCTAAATCGGTCAGATATTTAATATCCATAACATACAAACTAGGTGTCCCTAGTTCGATTCTGGCCAGGAATCTCTACTGTCATTGTTAAATACAGGGAATATGCCCCCAAAATAATAGTAATAATAATAATGATAAAATAATATGCCTGACATATGTGACATCAAACTTGAACTTGAACAAATCATAGGTTCTGAAATGGTTCAGATAATTTAAGTTGACCTGACTTGAAACTGACAGGTTTGCTACATTGAGTTAAGGATAAAATATGAGTTGATTTAAAATGAGACTATGTAACTTTTGAATGAAGAAATAACACATTTTCTGTCTTACAAATGAAAACTGGAATTCATAACCAATAAGCACACCCTTGCTCAGTTCAGTACACTCAGAGGTTTTGCTGCTACAGCCTTAATTGGTCTGGTATGACCAGTAGCTTATGTTGGCTCATTGCTTAGATAAGCTTAGTTAGCTAATGTTAGCAAGGTTACATATTGTTGTGTACAGTAACTGACATCAGTTTGCAGACTTTAACTCTTCACTACTTGTGCTACTGTTACACTATGTTTTAGCATTTAGCATTATCTTATAATTGTCATCATTGGCCACAGTTGCTGCTGTTCAAATGTACAAAGTTTCACTTTAATTGAAATTATTCTAGACTTCTACAGTGAGGACAGCATAACAGGACTAAATTCTTTTAGAGGTCTTACCCATAACCTACGGGTACAAACAGGCAATCATTTATCTGACCTATGCCCAGGTGGTATATATTTTATGTCAACACAGAGGCCTTGTGTATTTATTACAATATAGGCTGTACTATATTTAACACTGAGTAGGAAAGCTAAGTGAATTCCACAGGGCATGAGCAGGGAAGTGAGCCAAGCAGTGTGACACCTTTATTTGTGCACTGTCCCATATGTCAGCTAAAAGCATAACACAGAATAACTCCTGACAAATAGAAGCAGTTTGGGTCAGTGTGAGTAATGATGATGATTGTAAACCACACTGATTGATGGTCATACTTAGACTATGAGAAAATGCAAACAAGACTTTCCTCCCTTCCTCTATTGGAACTCCCGGGCTAAAGGGGGAATTGCCAAATAGATTTGACATCATTAACTCAAATAACATGTTGTGAGATAAAGTCTGAAGCAGAAAAGCTGCTCAGTTTATGTTTTCATGGTTAGAAAATGGGAGAGAAGCTCAAGGCCATAGTGATTATTACTGGATGGATGGGCTAAATGTACAAAGTCTGGCCAAGAGAATTTCCAGCCCTGCCGATCACTGGCTTTGGTATCCATCAGTATGTTAGTGAAGTGGACACACTGCAAATTTTAAGGTATTTTTACTCTTACTACTTTTACCTGAAAAGGTGTTTTGATATAATGTCAGGTTAAGCAGGGCAAGACTGTGGAGAAGTATTGGACTGAACAGAATTTACAACAGCAAAGCCAAGTGGATTTGGCAAGTGTGAGCAGTGTGCAGTGGTAGAGAGTGAGGGTGTTTGGTGTGTCACATCTCATCTCAGGTTTATGGCTAGGCAGTAAACAGCATTTGTCAGTATTTGCCTTTTCTTTCCTGGATTTGAGGACGCAAGGCAAGGCAGGACGAGGGGGGAAAGAAGAATTCAACTATTGAAGTTGCTAAGATATCAGGCTTCTGAAACATACCAAGCTGTTAAAGTCTATCTTATACTCACATGCCATATGTACGATGATATGAAGTGGGGCCTCTGTAGCACAATTATGCTGTAAGAGATTGGGGGACAAAATCCACCGTCGTTGCAAAAATGCATTCCAAAGTTTAGCTGAAGCTAATATGACGATTTAACAATTTGAGTTACACAAATCAAGCAGGTACCGTCTCCTGGCAGTCATATAGATTTATTGCTGGTGTTTTGTCCCGGCAAAAAACATACATGCAGGGATGTATGCCTCTGCAAGAAACTGCCAGAAACCTCATATTAGTTTCAGAAGAACTTTAGAATTACAGTATGAGGACTGTGGACTTTGTCCCCCAATTCTTAAAGGATAGGTCCACAGTTTTTCAAGTCACATGCTCATATGTGCATTTAAACAGTTTTTGATCACTGTAATCATTCCTCCTGTCCATGCTGGCTGTGAGAAGATCTCATTCTAACACCATTTCAATGAAAGAGATGGGGGACAAAATTCACAGTTGTCTTTTTCTGCAAAAAAGTCAGCTAAATATGAGGCTAAATATGAAGCTAATATGAGGCTTCAGCAATCTGAGTTGGACAAATGGGAACCTTCCAAAGTTTCAGTCTTTTCAGTACAAAATCTACTCTTTGTGTTTCTCTTGATAGTTTTCCATGCTGAGGTAGGAGGACGAAGGATAGTAACACAAAGAGGGCATTTTGTACTAAATACTGATTTGTATAACTTAGATCGCTAAACCTCATATAAGCTTTAGCTGAACTTTAGAATGCATAGTATTGTTTTGAGACAGAAAAAAGTGAACCTATCCTTTAAGTGGAGTAATGTTATGATTGTTTTGCTTCTTGCCCAATATAGAGGGGAGGAATGATTACAGTAACCAGTAACTCTCACATATAACACATAACTAGACGGATTTGACAAAATACAAACTATTCCTTCAAGGAATAAAAAGCCTAACCACCGCAGGTTCTTGACTGAACAGAGAAAAACAGTCTTAAGCCCCACTCAGATGGGGTTTAACTCTCCAGGGAAGGTCGGGTGATTTGAGTTCTTTATGACAATGGAACAAGCAGAAAAAGTTTTTTCTAACTGCATAAATGCTAACATATAGTCCTATTTTGGAACCCAGACAGTGATTATGAGTCATTATGAGAGCAGGAGCTTGCAAACTCATCAAGTGGGCTGATCTAATTTCAGCTACAGGTAATTATTCTGTCTTGGCTACAATATAATACAACTGATTGAGGTGCTATTGTTAAATCCATGTAGTCCATAAAGACACTAGTCCTCTTTTTAATAATTTGATAATACAAATCATTAATATTACATCAACTTGTTGTTGTCTATTATCTGACTCTGCCTTGATGCAGCTAATTAACATACAGATATGTGATGAATTAAAGTAAAAATCTGAATAAATGTGTGGAGAAACATATCAAATGCAATTGCTTGATGAGTATGAAAATGATGGGAGTCACTTGTTCTTCACAGTCAACAACCCAACTGAACACCTATGGGAGATTTTGGAGCCATGTGTCAGACATTTCTCTCCTCCACCATCATCAACAGCAACCTGGAGCTGAACACGCTCAAAACTGTGGAGATGACAGTGGACTTCAGGAGGAGCCCCTCAACCTCATCATACTAAACGGCACTGTGTCAACTGTGGAAACCTTCAGGTTTCTGGGATCTACAATCTCCCAGGACCTAAAGTGAGAGGCCAACATCGACACAATGATCAAAAAGGCCCAGCAGCAAATGTACTTCCTACGCCAGCTCAGGAAGTACAACCTGCCTCAGGGGCTAATGATCCAATTTTACAATGGGGTCATCAAGTCTGTCTTCTGCACATCCATCACTGTCTGGTTTGGATCAGCAACCAAAAAGGACAGGAACAGACTACAACGGACAGTCAGGTCTGCAGAAAAGGTTATTGGTGCTGACCTGCCCACCAGGAAGTGTACACTACCAGAGTCAGGAAACATGCAGGGAAAGTCACTGCAGACCCCCCACAGCCTGGACATAACCTGCTCCACCTTCTCCCCTCTGGTAGGCACTACAGAACACTGTACACCAAAACTACCAGACACAGGAACAGTTTCTTCCCCTCACGTCACACTTATAACTCGGTGAACTCAGTTAAACAGTGAACTCAGTCACTGTGCAATAACCCTGGAACACTATAACACCCCCTGTACCTACAAATTATATATATTTATTTTAGTTTTAAATACAAAATGTGCAATAATATGTATACATATCATCCATTACTGTCAAATATATTTGAGTAGGTTACACTGTACATAACCACCTACTGTATGTATATAAAGTAACTTTTTTACCCATACAATATTTATTTCAGCATTCCTTGGTTCTAAATGTATATAAATGTATGTTGTTGTCCATTTGTTGTTTCTATATGTATGTTACTTATTATATATTATTGTATGTTATTAACATGAATATGTTATGTTATTATATGTTAATTTGTGTTGTTTATGAGAATTTGTTTATTGAGTTTGTTCTTTAGGTTTATTGTTTATTTCATTGTATTTTATTGTTTTGTTTGTATATGTTTTTTATTTTTACATGTTAAAAATAAAAACAGATTAAACTAAACTATGTATCTATTTTTTCACCCACTTGCTTGCACATAATGGTGATATGTTTAGGTTTAATTATCTTTGTTTGTTTGTGTATAAGCACATTCAAATTCAAATTCCTTATATGCGTAAACATACTTGGCCAATAAAGTTGACAAAACACAAATGAGGAATATCTTTTGGAAGAATGCTGTTTATTCCTCCAGTAGAGTTCCACACACTTGGGGAATCTATGACAAGAAGCAGTGAATCTGTTTTGGAGGCTTGTGTGTGAAAACACCTTGCTATGACACTTTATATTGGTTTTTAATTTGATTTGTCACCCATCTGTATGACCTTCTGACCACAAGCTTTATAACCACCAGGCCCCCCTGAATTAGAGACCATAAAACCAAAGTCCAATCTTCATATTAAATAAAAGTTTAAATTAAATCCAAAGGTTGATTCAGAGTATGCTGACCAATGCCAAGTGTAACACTTCAGTTGCAACCAGTGTTTGGCCTATCTAAGAAAGACTCCATTTGACACATCTGTACATGCACAGACCTACAACACACAAAAAAAGACCAAGGGAACATTTTATGAAACACACTTGGACTCTCAGGAGTTGCCGTGACATTTGCAAGGCATTCAATCATGTGTTTTACAGTCTCTGTCCCAGCTGAGGTGAGTTAGAGGGACTCATACAGATTTACTGAATCAGATTAACTGGTGGCTCTCTGAATGTTGGAACAATGCTGTGAAGACAGTGGAAGAGCACTCCCTCCTGTAACTTGGCCATAGTCTTTATGTGAACTCATCAACAATCAATAAACAGCTGCTGTGCTCGATGCATGATATTAACATGTCCCTACCACATGTTGGGACTACACACAACTCTTGGATGCCTGTGTATACTGTATAGCACAGTGTGTTGGCATGAAGACTGAAGATAAGCCTGGCTGGATTTTCAAAGTAATCTTTTCTCTTTCAAATGTTCATGTTCAAAGAGAGAACAGGCTCTGTTGATGGTTTGATAAAGTGAGACCCCGCTGAGGGCTGGGGAGTGCACACATTGCTCACAGCTCCATGGGTAATTACTTTCCAGGCGTACACATACTAACATTGTGTTCATGAGAATGTTTAATTAGGCTATAATCTGGCCAGTCACGGCTACAGTAAGACTGGTAAGACTAAGCAAAAATGAGACTGTCATTAGGTATCACACACTGATGCTTAAAAGTGAACTTCACTGATTTAGCATTGCACTCCAGTAACCTTGTCGAACCCCCTTGAACTCTAGATGGACAGTTAAAAAAGGATCAAGATAGATGCAGCAGAACCAGAGATACTGTCTTTTTTATTCTACACATCCTTCTTCTTTGTCAAAACCTTTAGCCTACATTACCCACAACTAGTGTTGGGTAGTAATGCATTATGTGTTACAATAATGTGTGATTACTACAAACTAATCTCAGTAACACTCCGTTACCTTGACAGTTTACTTCATGCAGTCACTGCAGCTAATGTTAAGTTAGCTGTTGATGGTCATTAAATACATCCAAACTGTCGGCTGCTGTTTGGTTTCATAAAGACTTGTTAAACCACGTTTCCTTTTCTTCTTCCACGTGTTAAACACAGAAGATGAAACATTGTGAGTAGGAAGGCTTTCAAATTGTTTAAAGGACAACTTTGACAGAGCTGACAGCTGAGGAGCAAAAGTAAAGAAAATGAGTAATGTCACTGATTAAATTTGCTGTTGAGTAATTAGTAATGTAATTACTTTTTCAATGAGTAATATCTGTCTATGTGATTACTTGACTTGATTAACTCTACTGTTGGGTGTCTGTAGCCTGGAGATGCTAGCCTCCAGCAGAGATGAGCAGCGGGCTACAGAGGTCTGCTAACCTCACTTCTTTCTAACTCCACACCCCCAGATTTTTTTACTTTTCAAACTTGTAGTCTTCAGCCCCAACCAACGCTGACTCAAGTGACATCACTTGAGGTAATGTATCAGATTTCACACAGCTCCCTCTGGAGACACAAAAGGCTTTATACTACTTTTTACACTATATGTAGATGTTCTTCCCAAGAACTTTAAACAGAGTTTGATTTGTAAAATTGATGGAGTTCCCCTTTAAGAAGGCTATCTCGTTGGTGTCAAGGATATCTGACACATGGTACTAAATGGCAACTGGTTCTAAAGTAGCAAGTGAAAACCCAGATCTTTAAGGTCTGTGTGGACTAAGATCAGCAAAGCAGAAAAAACATAGTTTTGGTGTAATCTATGTTTGTGTTTGCTATCTTGGCTCTCTCTTCTCTCTCCTCTGCTCTCTCTGTGTTCCAGCATCTTTGCTTGAGGGTGAGGCTGAGCTCTTCTATTCTTCTCCATCACACAAAATCTTTGACTGACATGCCCACAGTCAGCTCCCAGTCCCAATGTCATCCACAGTCACTATGTTTTACAGCCATACACAGTTTGATAGGTTATTTACAATCCTGACACCAGACAAGAACATTTATACACTGCGTGCACAATTATTAGGCAGGTTGTATTTTTGAGGATTAATTTGTTATTGTACAACTACAGTGCTCTTGGTCAATCCAAAATGTTAACAAACCCTCAAACCTGAACATTTAAGTAGTAAAAGTGAAGTTTTGGCTTTCTTAAGAGAATATCTATATGTACACCATTATTAGGCAACTATTAGTGTGCAGAATTATTATGCAACTAAATGAAAAACAAAGATTTTCCCATCTCACTTGTTTATTTTCACCTGTTAAAGTGAGAATAATAAACAAACTCCAAATTTACAAATAAACATTTCTGAAATTTCAAAAAAAAAACCTCAGTGACCAATATAGCCACCCTTCTTCAGTCACAAGCCTTCCATTCACAGAGTCAGTCAGTTTCTTGATCTGGTCAGAATCAACTTTTTGTGCAGCTGCAACCACAGCCTCCCAGACACTGTTCAGAGAGGTGTACTGTTTACTTTCACTGTAAATTTCCTGCTTAAGAAGGGCCCAAAAGTTCTCAATAGGGTTTAAGTCAGGTGAAGAAGGGGGCCATGTCATTAGTTTTTCATCTTTAAGGCCTTTACTGGCCAGCCACGCAGTGGAGTACTTTGATGCATGTGATGGAGCGTTGTCTTGCATAAAAATCAAAGTCTTCTTGAAAGATGCAGACTTTTTCCTGTACCACTGCTTGAAGAAAGTGTCTTCTAAAAATTGGCAGTAGGTCTGAGAGTTGATTTTGAGTCCATTTTCAACCCGAAAAGGTCAAACTAGCTCATCTTTAATAATACCTGCCCATACCAGTACCCCACCTCCACCTTGCTGGCGTCTGAGTCGAAGTGGAGCTCTGTGTCCGTTACTGATCCAACCCAAGCCCATCCATCTGGTCCGTAAAGAGTCACTCTCATCTCATCAGTCCACAAAACCTTTGAAAAATCTGTCTTCAGATATTTCTTGGCCCATTCTTGATGTTTCAACTTATGTGTCTTGTTCAGAGGTGGTCAGGTTTCAGCCTTTGTTACCTTGGCCATGTCTCTGAGAACTGAACACCTTGTACTCTTTGACACTCCAGGTAGGTTGCAGTTGTGGAATATGGCAGCACTGGAGGATAATGGGTTCCTGGTAGCTTCATGTTTGATTATTCTCAAATCTTTGGCGGTTAATTTTTCTTCTCGACACGTTTCTTGCGACCCTGTTGACTATTTGCAACAAAATGTTTGATGATTCTGTGATCACGCCCCAATATCTTCAATATTTCAAGAGTGCTGCATCCCTCTGACAGACTTTTTACAAGTTCTGACTTTTCAGAGTCAGTTAAATCTCTTTTTTGGCCCATTTTTTCTTGAGGAGAAGAATCTGCCTAATAATTATGCACACCTTGATATAGGGTGTTGATCTCCTTAGGCCACACTGTCCCTCGTTACACAAATACACATCACCTGATATGCATTAAATCCAATAGGCATTCAAGTTTATACAGCTTGGAGTTGGAAATTATGGATGAAATGATGATATGGTCAAAATAATCACTTGCCTAATAATTGTGCACACAGTGTATTGGATGAATCTACAAAACTCCAGATTATGTTCAATGCCAACATTTTTAAAATTTTCATCTTCTTCAATATCTGTGCACGGCAACTACAGTGTGTTTAAAGGATAAGTTCACTTGAACTTGATTTGACTGATTTGGATGGCTGATAGCTTTAGATAAATATTTGGAAATATTTTTGGACAGAACAAGGACTGTGGATATTGTCCCCCAACACTTACATTGAGAACACATTTGGAAGGGCACCTTGATGGCTGGTATTAACCAGATGAATGATTAGAGCAAGCAAAACCTGTTTCAATGATCATATGGGGACCAGATTATTGTTTTAAGACAGACTTCAAAATTTGACCTATTCTTTAAGGTTAGTGAAAAGTGGTATTGTGGTTATTGCAAATAAACAATGGATAAGGCATGGTCAGGGTTAGGCATGTAAAACACTTTGTAAAGGTTATGGAAAGATCATGGTTAGGTTTGATAAAAGAGCAAACACTAATGCAGGTTTGCTACAAGACTAAAACGCAGGTTTCCTGCATAAGTCAGGTGTGCTACATACCTTTCTATATCCTTGGCCTCCACACCCTTATTTTCTACATTGTTACATAGAGGACACACTATTTCCTGCATTGGCACAGAACTCTGGCATTGGAAATATTGTATATCGTGAAGTGCAGAATAATATGGACATAATTCCAAGGAATACTGGATTCATTGTTATGAATAAGCTACATCTCAGTGCTAACTGCATGTAACTATTGAGCCCAACTAGCCATGTATCATGAATCCCTTCACATTTGTGTTAATTTTGCGCTTCGTCTTTTCTTTTTCTTGTATCTTAATCATGAGAAATTCCTTACTGTTTTGCATCCAGTGACGTAATCAAAAAACATATGACAGTTGTAGTCCACTGTGGTCCATCTTATGTTGTTTCTATATCAGATGTCTGAATGATGCTTGCATTAGTGGAAGGAGATTCTATATTCCAGGCACAGCGAGTTGGAAATACACTTTTTAACATCTAATCTATTAAGTCGCCACTATTTATTCAAAGGCTCTCCAACACAAACACCACATGCTCAAGAAGAAAAAGAAGAAAAGGAGTGTGAGTATTTGTCATTTTGGATGACTACACATGGCTTGTGGCCTCAGAATGTGCAGTTTGCTTTTTAGTACAAAGAGGCATAATTTATTATCTATCACCCACACATTCACTGTAACAGCATTAAAGTCATATATGCAGATGATGTTTGGAAAACTTATATTAATACTTGCTGGACACTATTCTGTCTCTGCAGAGACAGGATGACATGTTGGAGGAGCTGCTACTGTATTTGCACTCTTTGGTGTGGTTATATGTCAAGACAGAATGTTTTTTTTCTGTTTTTTCAAATGTGAACATACAGTACACAAATGTCTTAAAAGTGTGTGTGTGTGTATGTGTGTGTTCTTACTGGGACAGGCCATCATGCGGCAGGTTCGTACAAGTGGTGGGGAGGGCAACCCTGAACAGAGCTCCCTGGCCAGAGTCACCTCGTGGCCTATGGCTGTCAACTGGCGACACAGTGGCTCCCTGCGCTGGATCCCCAAACCACAGGACACCGAGCACTATAAAATAAAACACAATAGAACAGGAATGTTTCTGACAAACTTAATTCAACATCCTTCTTATCAGACGGAACATGAATTTTGAACAATTCTGCGAAACCCTGGATTGGGTTGTTTAGTGTCAATGGTTTTAACGTTCAATGGCAACATTTTTGCAGTATGGTTAAGGTTAGGGAAAGATTTTGCTTACAGTCAGAAAAGATGTGCATGGAACAATGGCACTGGATGTAAATTGTGCACTGCAGATTGGTCCAATATTCATGTAAAATTCCTGGACATCGGTTGTAATGGCCGTTCAAATTCTCATTGAAGAGTAAAGAAAACATACAGACAGCACAATGAACGCAAATTCACAGTCCTTTTCTTGTACAAAAATGTATTTAAAAGTTTATCTGAAGCTAACTTGGGGCCTATGTTAATCAAATCAAATGGATATCTTACAAAGTTATTGTCTTTTTAGTACCAAATTCCCTCTTTTTGTTACTCACCTTAGCTCAACAGGGAAACACTGTCTGGGGAAACACAAAGAGGGAATTTTGTATTGGAAAGTCTGTAACTCTGGAAGGTATACACTTGATTTGTCTTAATTTGCACAAAACAAGGGCTGTGGATTTTGTCCATTACATCCTTACATTGAAAGCACATTAAGATACATTAATAGTAGAAAGAATGATTACAGCGAGGAAAACCTCCTTCAATGCTCATATGGGCACCTAGCTATTGTTTTCAGACAGACTTGAAAAATTGTGAACCTATTCCTATTTAAACTAAAATTCTTACATATAGTCCCTTTAAAGAGCAACTATACACCCAGATTCTGCCAGCTCCCTCTCTCCCAGCATATTTAAAAAATGCAGCAGAGAACAATGACTGTAGGGGATGTGGCCTCGTGGCTATGTAGTATGTGACATGGGAGGGGACACCGACTAACCACCGCTCAGTGTAGCATGAACAGTGATGTGATGATGATGATGAGCTGGAAACACAGAGTCTGCTGGAGCTTTGACAGTCACTAGAAGCACATTCATGGCCCATTGTAAAAGTTTCTGTGTGATACCTGTGTTGTAGCTGAGCTAGTGGCTCTGATACGAGACCTCTCTCTTGTCAGTACGTAGCCGTTAGGGTGTTAACAGTCTTTTTTTAAATATAAATTTCATTAACGTAGATACGTTCCAACCAGTCTACTCTATGGCTGTGTTCGAAATCGCATACTAACGTACTGCCTGCTACATACTCAGTCAGTGTGTACTGCATACTGCCCACTAAATGAACAATTAAGTATGCCATTACCATACCAGCAGACTGTTCACACAGAAGCAGACCTGTTGAAAAAGAAGTATATTTAAGCATGACAGTCATGTGATACAATCACATGACTGACAGCTGGTCTCACCCGGCCAGCGGCTCCCTCTTCACAATGTTTTCCTCACATGAAAACATTGGAGCAAATTTCCAAAGAGGTGTTATTTGGATAAACAGACCATATATTTGGAATCTATATGGTTTCTATCTCACCTACAAAATATGAAAAAATATTAAAACTTAGAAAAGTGACATATTAACAGCTTTTAGCCTGGCTCAAAATCTCTGCCATTGTGCAGTCTGAAGAGACACATTTAGGGACATTTGAGTATGTCCATTAAGCTCATACCTCATACTTGGAAATTCCTGCTAATCTAGTATACATCCCGGCATTTCTCATGTACACAAAATCCACATACTACGCAGTTGGAACACATTACATGCTCAATGATTTGACGTCATACTTATTATGAATAATACATTAGTATGCAATTCCAAACACAGCCCTTATCGACATTGGCCTTGCAAGGTTTGGGGCTAATTTAAAACAACAGGCTTGTTGAGCCACTTTCAACCCATGAAAAGATGATTTTTTAAAAATTTGGTAAGAAATGTCAATATTAACACCAGTATTGATGTGTTTCATCACATTCATATAATTTAGTTTACAGCTCAAAAAATACGTTGAAGTGTGCAGTACCTCTTTAATAAATGAATGGAAGACACACTTTGCTGTTATTAAAACCATGTCTGAATGTTGACTCGCCTCATCTGTCTCACTAGTGATGTTAAACCTGAGATGGTCTGGTTCAGGAGAAAAGATGTTTGATAAAGGCTGCTTACAACACAAATATTAAACAAAAATGGATTCTTTTAAAAAATGTACCATTCTTATTTAGACATATGGAATGGACCATATGAATATTTGAGTAGATTTACTTCACCTCTGCGAGCATATCTGTTAATTACTGTGATTCTACTGACACTGATTACTACTGAATGCATTTTGCATCCAAATGTTAGTGTTATGAATGATGGTGTGACCAGGCCTTAATTCAATATTAGGGAATATTGTAATGTTATAAACAAGCTTGCGGCCTCCCTCCCTCATCCATTACCTCTTTCATTTCTTCACACTCTGGTGCTTACCTTGCTCCACTCTCCTCCTGCCATGTAGGGCAGACAGTCAGTGGTGCTGCAGCCTCTATTGATGGCAGGTTTGCCCCCCCAGCAGGCCCTGTCTCCCAGTCTCTTATAGGCCCCTGTGGACAGGAGCTGCTTACAATACACCTTACGCACCTGGACACCCCCACCACATGACTGGGAGCACTGGAAGGCAAGAGAGGTAGGAAGGCAGGGATTCCGTCAGGTTTTATTACACAGGGTATATACACACACACACACACACACACACACACACACACACAGAGTCACTACCTGCTGCCAAGGTTCAATCTCCCAGGCTGGAGGACAGTCCACCTGGTTGCAAGGTTGCAGGATGGCGGGTTTGAATTCTCTGCACTCATCCTCTGAAACAGTCAGAATATCCTGCTGGTCGACGGACAGCAAACGCATGCAAAACACACTCCTGGTCTGTATGCCGACACCGCAGGACGCAGAGCAGCCAGTCCATGCTGTCACTTCCCATCTGCACACAGAGATAATGGACCAGGTCATACACAAAACACAACAAAATATTACAATGCAAGCTCTATTGGGGAAATGGATTGTGAAAGTGCTGTTGCCTTTCTATTTTCTGACAATTAAATGACCTCCATGTGGCACTTTTAAATATAAAGTATAATTAATTTTGAGACCATATTATTATAAACAAAAAGACAATAGGGAAAGTATTTCTCCAAATTTCTGATAAGTCTGGATGCTTTATGCTTTGTATTTTTGCCTTCTGTCCAATTAGCTGCCTGTAACTGATTACTGTTTTAATGTCTCAGAACATGGTTTTAGTTTAATGTAATTCAGGCCTGATGTTGCATTAACTATATTTCTTTGTGAAGTTATTGTTTTTCAGTTATTCACTCCAAAAAAAACATAATAGAGGTAAAAAGAAGTGGTGGAAAATAAATTAGGTAACTTGAATTTGAACTTTACCATTGAGTGCCATGTCCAACTACTTAGAAAGAATCAGCCTGTCCTCTCAAGAAAAATGAGTTTACGTTGAAAATTCAGTTGCCAAAAACAACCTATAGTTATGTTTGAGTAATGGACACCATCTAGCAGCTGTAGTAATTATGACCTGGAGAAGTGACACAGTTCAGATGACCTCAATATAAGATGACAAATTTCCTTATTCGGAGGAGGCAGGTTGGGTAGATGGTTAGATAGTTAGATGGCAAAAACTGGACTTAGCTGCAGGAGACAGCTGTTCGCTTCCTGTTTCCAACCGTGGGACAGTTTTTTAAAAACTGTGGTGTTTACTGTTGCCAAGACGACAAAGGTTGCCTAACTTTAAGGTAGTAGTAACTTTAACCCACACCACATTTCAAGTGATCATTTCAACCCAAACCACGATCTTTTCCTAACCCTAACCAAGTGGTTTTTGTGCCTAAACCTAACCAGACCTTAACCACAGCGTTGTCACATCATTATTATCAACATCATTATTTATTAACAGTGATTGGTAACGGTTTAGCAATTACTGCTGATAGAGGCAGCATATTAGAAAACGCTCCTATGGGTCGTTCTGGAGTGCATGGACAATCAACCTATATGGTCATTTAATTATGAGGATGTGTTGGACAGAATTTCAATCATATATTTTGTCTATATTACTTCATACGTCTAGCCATTTATCAATAGAATCCTACGGGTGTGTTGCTTTATTAAAATTCAGTCACATTAACATGCCACACTGTGTCTATCACACTGTCACACTGTTTATTTAATTTCAACACAAAAGGTACATTTCTTCTATAACCTATGTGAAAATCATGAACTCTGGGCACATGGATAATCCATTTCTTTTCCATACTCACTCTTGACTACTGAACATGTTGAAAATGTCGACCATGTTTAAAAGGCCATATGTAATACTTGCTACACTTATTTACAATCTTAGCCTAACTTTGGATATTTCAATATTATTATATATTTCTACAGCTTAGTTGTGTGATTGTGTTGTATATATTTCACCTCGTTCAATGTCACTTTTTGCTGACACAACTAACAACTGTATGTATTTAATTGTGACAGAAGGAGTACCTCATTCTCAGACAGTAGTAGTAGTATTTGCCTGAGGAAGACCTGTAGTTGGTTGAAATGTTGCAGTGTGCAGGTACTCCTTGTATCGCAGTTTCATTGATTTCTTCATCCAGCACCCTCTGAGGTTTTGTGGATGTGCACATGACTACTCTGACTTATATTAAGTACTCCACTCATGGTTCTGATGATGTTGTATGTTATTTGCTTGTAATGAAGAACTCCCTGTCATGTGAACTCCATGATTATGGTTATCCATGATCGTCAGTTAGGCACAGTGGACCTGTACAAATCAAATTCAGTTGAGCTCTCTTGGGTTACCTGCTTCACTGAGTCTAACATTGGTAATCCTGGATAAACAGTATTACAAAGCTGGATATCAACTAGCTCTATTAACTCTGGGTCGTTATTGACAAGCAACATCATTAGAACATCATGGACTACTTAATATGACATGAGATGAAACGGTGATACCCACAGAGTAAAATATATATGTGTATATGTATATATGTGTATATATATATATATATATACAGTATATAATCCTGTAAGGAATCACAGATAGATAGTGGCTGAGAGGTTGAGAAATCAAAGAAATACCTGGATAACTACATATACAGGGATATGAATGACCAGCTTTCTGTGCAATTTTCTTTTGGAAAGCAAATTGGTTTCAAAATCTGTCCAGAGAATGGCACTGGCCTTCACTTAACTCAAGGATCTCATATGCTTTATTGTTTTCATAACATTCATAAAGTCAGACAAAATACAAGGCAAGAGATGAATCCCCACTGAGAAGCATGATATTTAGCAGTCACTTGTAGAGAGAGAGAAAGAGAGAGTTATAGACAGAGTAGAAGAGGCAATAAGGGAGTTTATACACCTCACTGTGTTCTAGCTGTTGGTCTCCCCAGGTCTATGGCAGCAGACTACACCCTGTGTTTTGTGTGTGTGTGTGGGAGAGAGAGAGCACATGTGTGTGTAAGGCTCTGCACTCTGCAGCTGCTTCCTGTAAATGTCCATTAGAGGAGGAGAGAGTGGTAAATCACCGTGTGTGAATCACACATGCCTCCAGGCTGCAGGACTACTAGATGGGCAAATATCCATCTGCTGCCTGGAAATGCAGTGACTTATAGCACACACACAAACACACAGGCATACACCAAGGGTTAAGTATGTAAAACATTACGAGCATCTTGTGACTGTTGAGTTGCAGGAACTTCCCTCTAAGATCCTGTGTACCAACATCTCTGTCATTTTATATGCAGACAAGACTTGCTTTAGTGAATGAACTCCATACTACATGTCATCATACTATGTGTCCAAGTGATGTGAGTTATATAAAGACAGGATATTTTAAAGGAATAGTTGAACATTTTGGGAAATATGCTTTTTCAGTCAAGTTTAGCCTAGCTTAGCATAAAGACTGTAAGTACATGGAACAGTTACAGTAGCCTGGCTCTTTTCAATGTGAGAAAAAATGCTGACCAACACCTTTGAAGCTCACTAAAACATGTTATATCTCATTTGCTTTATCTGTACACAAACAGAAACACAAAAATGAAAGTTTGTGGTTTTAGGATGAGTGTGTTATAACTATTTCTTGGCAAAAAATAACAGCTGGGTGCAGTGCACAGTTTCCCAACATCTCGTTGTTATAGAGGTTGTCAGGTTTGGTACCACTTTGCCTTTAAAGTTTAATGTTACTTGATTATGATACCTGCACTGTTAGCACTGTTTAGCTAAAGTAGCTAATGTTAGCCCAGGTGCGCACTGCTTGGTGTTCCCGGTAAGCTAGTGTTAGCTTGGGTCCAAGGTAGTGGGGCATGAAAGGACGTGAAAGGCAAACACCCCGTACTCCTTTTTGGAATGAGATCACAAAAAAAAACATTGCTCTTCAGAAAAACCTTTATATCTGCCTACCTCCAATGCGAGCTGTAAATTATCACTTCTTAACTGAGCACATATAGACCCCTCTGCCCTGTTTGTTAATTACATTTTATGGTTCTATGTAGTAATCTTCAATTTGAACACATAGACTGTAAAAAATATGGACATAGCCACCGTGACATCACCCATTGCTTTCTGAAGAATGGTTTTGAAGCTCAAAGTGGCTGTTGCCATCTTGGCAGTGCCTAGCTCCACCTAACTCCTGGCTAATCCCAAATGGGCAAAGAGGTGGAGCTGAGGCGGGCCGAATGAAGCCTGGCTGCTGAAACAAGCCACCTAGCAGCTAGTGACCTGTCACTCAAAGTGGCCATGTCCTTAATTATGCATAACTTTAGCCGTAATTAATTTTTTAAAATTGGTTATAAAAAAATCCACCCCATGTACAGTTGTCGTGAAAGGTGAAATTAGCTATAGAGACCAAAACCGTTTTTTGTACCAGGCTGTAGGCATGTTTATTTCTGCTGTAAAGTTGGGCATTTTAACATGGGGGACTATGGAGATTGACTTGCTTTTGGAGCCAGCCTCAAGTGGCCATTCGAAGAACTGCAGTTTTTGGCACTTCTGTATTGGCTTCTTTTTTCTGCCCTGGAGGTTGCTGTGCTCAAACAACAACAGGTTTTCCAACAGATTCCAAATCCCCCTATCAACAACTGAAGATCAAATCACACTACTGATGGAGGTGTTACAATTCCATGAAGAGACAGACTCACCAGTGTTGGTGATGGCGCCAAGAACACCAAAGTCATTAGTTAATTTTCTAGGGACCATGAATGTACTAAATTTTATTGCATTGCATTTTAATAAATGCAATATGTGTTGCAATATGTGGTGGACCAACCAACAAACATCCCTATAGCCACACACCTAGCGAGGCCAAATAAATGGTCAAAATTTAAACAGAAGGGGATGTGATATATGATATTGCAAAAATTAGGCACATCCTGCCTCAAAAAGAAGCAGAAAAACTAGTCCACACCTTTGTTACTTCTAGGTTAGATTATTGCAATTCTTTATTATCAGGCTGTCCTAACAAGTGTCTAAAGACTCTCCAGCTGGTCCAGAATGCAGCTGCACGTGTACTGACAAAAACTAGGAAAAGAGATCATATTTCTCCTATTTTAGCTTTGCTACATTGGCTTCCTGTAAAATCCAGAATAGAATTTAAAATACTTCTCCTCACTTACAAAGCTCTTAATGGTCAGGCGCCACTATATCTTAAAGAGCTCATAGTACCTTATTACCCCACTAGAGCACTGCGCTCCCAAAATGCAGGCTTACTTGTGGTTCCTAGAATATCTAAAAGTAGAATGGGAGGCAGAGCCTTCAGCTATCAGGCTCCTCTCCTGTGGAACCATCTCCCAGATTCAGTCCGGGGGGCAGACACCCTCTCTATGTTTAAGAGTAGGCTTAAAACTTTCCTTTTTGATAAAGCTTATAGTTAGGGCCGGCCAGGCTCACCTCGGACCAGCCCCTAGTTATGCTGCTATAGGACTAGACTGCCGGGGGACTTCCCATGATGCACTGAGCTCCTCTTTTCTCCTCCTCTCCATTTATATGCATCTATGTACCATCATTAATGCATGTTACTAACTTGACTTCTTTCCCAGAGTTTTTGTGCTTTCTCGTCTCCCAGGAAGGTCCAGTGCCTGAATGGTGGGCCATGGCTGTGGGACTGTGGCATGGTCCTGCTTCCATTTCTGCTGCTGCTATTATTGATATTATTATTACAAGTCATATCTCTATTACTATTATTGTTGTTATTGTTATTATGCTTCTCTGTGTCTCTCTCCACCCCCCTCCCTCCTTCTTTCTCTCTAAACCCAACTGGTCGAGACAGATGGCCGCCCACCTAGAGTGCGGTCCTGCTTGAGGTTTCTTCCCGTTAAAGGGGAGTTTTTCCTTGTCGCTGTCGCCAAGTGCTTGCTCATGGGGGGAATTGTTGGTTCTCTGTAAATTAATGAGTACGGTCTCGACCTGCACCATGTGAAAAGTGCCCTGAGATAACTTTTGTTGTGATTTGGCGCTATATAAATAAAATTGAATTGAATTGAATTGAACCGATATCCTAGCTTTTATCCTCTAGTATGGGTCAAGCTCCAAAAACACTGGACTCTACATTTCCCATGAAACTGTTCTCACAAAGCAACATTCGTTTGCATACAGTACCAGTCAAAAGTTTGGAAACACTTTCTCAGTCAAGAGAATGAGATGGTGTCCAAATTTTTATACCTGACAAGGACATCTTGCAGCCATGTTAAATGACTTTTGCCTGTCAGGAGCAAAAAATGTCGTATGACGTTATTAATGCTGTAAAACCTTGTAGGGCAGAGGGTTGGTTCAACAGTGTATCACTCTGATATAGTAGAGTGCTGTTTGCATCCTGCTCCCGCTATCAACATTCAACATAGTTTTCTTTTAAACCACAATGTTAACCTAACTTTAACCAAGTAGTTTTTACACCTAAATCTAACCAAAACCTAACCATACCAACACTATTTTGTACTAGTATTGGAAAGCACTGACAATCACATCACATCAGAAAATGCTGATATCTGTGAGTTTGGCAGACAGTTTTAAGTGTCGTATTCTTTGCTTCCAATAATACAACATTCAGCTACCAGTTTATAATGCAGGATTACTCAAGTGATGCTGGTTGGTTTCTCGTTGTTAATCTTCTTTCTTTTCAAATTGTTGTCAGTAGAGATGACTATGACAGCTTACTTTGCTGTACTTTACATAGAGGCACACACAGACAGGCATCTGCAGCTGACTGATGGAGGGAGAAGCAACGGCCAAAAGTGTTTAACCTGAACAAGAAAGGTCTGACTTTTGATCTCTTTCAATATGTCTTTTCAATGCCTTTAAATGTCATTTCATTTTTATGCCTCAGATCAAAGTGAGTAATCAGTGTGTTGAAAAAGAGGCTTTGGCTGCTTTGGAGATGGATTTCTGAAAGATCTATTAGCTTGTTGGAACTGTTTTGCAGCACCCAGGCAAGACAGAAGCACGGAGCCACAGTGAAGTATGTGATGGGATTCTTGTCAGTGTCAATCAGGGAAAAAATATGGGAAAATAGGATCCAAGTTTGAAATGAAAAATGACTGCAGCTATGCTTTCTCCTGGAGTTGTACTAAGCCTCATATAAAAAGCCATATACAATATTCAGTCATTCACTTGTGTGTGCTGCTTAATGTAGGAGATGTTTATTATTAGCTGCATGGTAATCCTTTTCCCAGAGCAGTAGGAGAATCCAGCATGTGTCTCCAGTACAGCCAGAGGGACAGGGGACCAAAATAAGTTGTACGTCTGCTTGCTGCCACTAATACACCCCAATGGCCTGGCCACTGGCTTCACATCTGACTGGGCTTGTTTCATTAAAGGGACAAAGGTGGGTAGATCAACCTAACCTCAAACTCTTATTACATTGGGTGTGTACCAGTGGCTGAAGAGTTTTTGTTCCATTTCAGAGCTTGTCATCTGGCCAAGTAATTATTCAAACGCTGGTACTGTTCAGCAAATACAGACCTACTGAACACCTTACTTCCCCTTTCACAGAAAAAATGTTTTGCTGAGAAACTATGGAATTTTTATATGGGTGACTGTCTCATAATTGTCACCAATTACAACCCACAAAGCTCTTTATTTACCATTACACCACTGGCTCTGAATTCTCATGGCCTCTAATGTAGGCACTATGGTAGATCCTATAGATTGACACCTCAGGGGGTTTATGAGGAAGCTGGCAATTCCTAAATGGCAGTGCCTGAGGTATTCACTGCTCTGCATTGTTTGGGGTTTGCCATATCTGGCCATGTTTGTTGCGTTGCTTGTTTGAGTGAAAATGTGACGGGACAACATAAACCCCTTAATTTCTCCTCATGTAGTGTTTAAGTTGCACAAATCCTCTATTCCACACAGTGTAACAGTATCATATTTATTGTGTAACCACTTGCTCGGACTCTTCATTGAAGGTATATGATATTTATGCAAAATGTCCCCCAAATTAAACAACAAAGTTTCTCACTGCTTTAAAACACTGTATACGCCTATGGTACACCTATACAGGTGTTTTCACTCACAATACCTGGTTAGAGCTCTCTTCAGGACTGTGTGGATGTGTACAGGCTGTACATGATTGACATTTCCCTTACCACCCATTAGCTTTGCTACATCTGTTACAATGTGACAACTTATATCTTTATCATTAGAGTTTGGTGACCTTACCAGCATAGCCAAACTTAACTTGAACAAATGTCATCAGCCAGAAGAGGCAATACCCGTATAGCTGTACAAGGCTTTCAAAAACTACCCATATAGATTTTTATCATGTGCCCATATTAACAGGATGAGATTGTTTTTCAGTGCCAAATCTGTAAAAAAAAAAAAAAAATTTGGTTATGTTAAGGCACAAAATCTAATTGGTTGGGTTGGAAAAAGTAGTGGTTTGGTCTAAAATAATAAACTTTGTTAAGATTAGGTAAAGACTGTGATCATGGTTAAAGAAACCAACTTTGTCCGCAGGTCATTTCATGTTTCCTTCAAACAGTCATGTTTTCTTGACCCAGACCTCCTCCCTACAAAGTTTTATAGCTCTCTGATGTCACACTACTTCCAACTTTTCTCCTAACAGAGAAGAGTCATAACTCAATGGACCACAAGAGATCGCATAGTGTATCTGTTAGATATAGACATAGTGTAGGTTGTATTAAGGAATAATGATCAAACAAGTGATTTTTCTTGGGAGGTCAGTCTTTGAAAGTTCAAACCAATGACTTCCATGGCTGCACCATTCCAACAAATGCATCCATCCAAATGAAGAAATGTTGGGGATATTTTTGATGTTTTTATTGTGGAATGTAGTTTTATGTTCTTTTTATCTTAATAAATCTAAATATGTCTATGCATGTTCAGATATTTCCTGACACGCATGCACACAGTGTATGGCTGTAATTATGGTACAAGCTGTGTGTGTAATTCATAACAGAAAATTGTAAACCCTAGCAGCAGCTAATGCTGGGATTATTTTAGTCCTTGGTTCAAGATAATATACGTATCAGTGAAAAGTTGTCTATCAGTATAAACCCCGACCATTTTTGTCTAAAGAGATTTTGTCACTCAATCTCAACTCAATGTTCACTGCCACTAACATTTTTATAGCTTTCAACCACATCACATTGTCTTCACGTGAGCAACATTCCACACTGAGGTGATGACACTGGAACTAGTTCCATTTACTGATGAAGACTATGAGATGTGGTTGAAAGCTCTGAAGAACTAGTAAGTGGATACTGACTTGAGATTATTCTATCACACATACAAGAACAAGAACACACAAGAACAAACTTCCTTTTTTTTCCACAATTGACCAGTCTTCCTATAAATTCCATCCAATCGATGTGATATGACATACCATTTTCCAACTTCTTGCAGGCATGGTCTATTTGACATAAGCTGCCAGGACTCTTAAGCAGACTGTACAACTGCAACCACATGTTCACATATCACGTCAGACTAATCCTGCAAAACTTGATGGCATTTCACCTGTAGGCGCTGCTACACATCAACGAGTTACACCAATATTCATACATGTGATACAGAGATCAAAGTTGAACTGGGCACAAACACAGAGACCTCAGGTGCCCGGCTGGAGCGGTCCCTGGCTGTAATGTGCTTGTTCAGGCTTTGGGAGCTTTTAATTTGGCTTCAGTAACCTTGCAGTCTCTCACCTTGGGGGGCATGGCTCAGGGTTACAGATGCGGATCATAACTGGCGGCTTGCTGGATGAATCACACAGAGAGTCGTCCACCTCCTCACCTTGCTTCCTGTTAACACACCTCACTACTGCTGTCTGTTTTCCTGGGCAGAGAACAAACACAACAACCAGTTGTATATAAAAGGACAATAGGTACGGACAAAAAGAGTCCAGAGCATTTCAACTGCCAAGATCCATTTCAGAAACCTCACCAGCAGCACATGTGGCTGAGCAGGCAGTGAAGCCCCTGTAGTCCCAGCTGTGCAGTTCCTCTGTCCGGATGTAAGGGTCCCCATGTTCCTGGAGGCCTGAAGAGATACCTGGGACCTTGGTGCATATTCCCTGGTTACAGGGCCTCTCCAGCTGGGGTCTGTCCTCACCACACTCCTCCTCTGGAAGGTCCACCTCCGTCTTAGTGAATGAGAGCAGCACCCGGCACTTCACCTCCCGGGTTTGCCTGCCAGGCCCACAGGTGGTGCTGCAGGGTGACCAGGGCCCGGGTACGAATCTGAACACAGTGGTAGAGAACATACAGAGCTGAAGCATTTAAACTACTATCAGCATATTTTAGTGCAACATTTGTTTTACATCTAGTTGCCAAACAGCAGTTGTAGTCAGTTGGGTAAAAGCTTTGCAGCAATCACAGAATAATGTAATTCACAAAATGTAAGACATGAACAAAACATAACTCTCTCAAATACATGCATTCTGCATCAATATTCTAACAAGGCCCTGGAGCAAATACTGCCTTCAGAATAGTCCTATTTTTGGGGTAATTTCTGAGGCAGTATTGTATGATATTTATCTTCTTATGTATCCTTTTGGTGTGCTGCAACTGTCCAATACTGTGTTTACTGATACAATTTGTTTGATGTATGTTTACTAAGCCCCTTCACACAAGGAAAAAATCTGTCCAATGCATTTGGAATTCAGCCCCTATAGTTGCTTTCTGTTGTGCTGAACACTGAGTTAGAAGATAAGGACGCAAATCTAGATACTCACACCAGCTTGTCCCTGTTTTAGTACCACCATGAGTCAAAGCACTCTGTGGACACAGAATGTACATATGTTGTTTTCAGAGATGGAATGGGCCACCGATGTAGGGTGGTCAGTAGATATAGGTGGACTGCTATTGGGAGCAAGTGCCTATGTTCCCTCGTGCACAAAGCTTTTTAAAAAGCATTTTCTTTTGTTTTAGATTTTTTTTATTTTAAATACTGTATAGCCCCACTACCCTGCAGCTACTGGGCAATCATTTCTGTCAAATCATTGTACAGTGTGCGTCCAGCAGAATTCATATTATCTCCACAACTTGAATCTCTCTGTCACTTTCCAGGGATGCCTGTAAAGCCTGCTTATTTGTTTGATACAGTGCCATGGCCTACCAGAAAAGAAAATTGGATAAAGCCTTCATTTGAAGTGGAGCCTAAGATAATTTTTGACATTTTGGCATCCTTGTGGCTTGCACATACACTCATCACCTACACAGGATTATCTGTTATAGAGAATTGTGCTACAGCTCACTAAGGTGTAATCAGTATTTTATTGGCACTAGTGTTTTTTTTTGTCTTAATTCTCTCCATCTTCAAAACAGTGTGTTAAACACTGCAGATCCTGTCCAGACTTTAGGTCAAGGTAGGACTGTACAATTCTAGGAGTGGCCACTCATTTACTCTCTAAGTGACTGAACATTAAAAATGTAATGTTGTACTTGTTATATACATTTTGATTGAGCTGTCATATGAAAGGTGGTTGAGGAGCTTTAACCATAGCAGATAGAAAGACCCTATGTAACTGTGGCTTCCATTGCTGCTGTTCTTATGTAAACATGTCAATCTATGATTATTACTGCTTGTGCTGTAGAGCTGTCAGTTTGCTGTTTTTGTATTCCATACACTGCAGCATCTCTGTTACACAGTCCAGCTCTACTTAAGTCATATCACCAAGGGCCTGTGTTTGCAACATCACAGAAATACCTTCAATGACTTGATCCAGCTAACAAGTTTAGTGTGTGCACATGTGTATTAACCTGTTGCTAAAATACCCCCCAACAAATGCACTATATGTTTGAGTAACAACCTTGAGAACAGCAATTTGAGCTTGAGTTCCACATCTGACAGCCTTCATCTACAGAGTGCAGCAAATTCTGTTTTTAACCACAAATGGACAAAGTTTCTGGCTTTATTTTGGTTTTATTTACTTTAGCTTCAGTACACTTTACTTTCCAATGAATCTGTATCCACTTCTCTCCTGCTTCTTCTTCTTTTCTAACCTGATCTAAAATAGTAGTACTAGTTAAGTAGTTAAGTTAAGTGCTAGTACCTCAATGTACCTCCAGTTCTTTCCATTTGCATCTGCATAAAGAAGATAACATGAATATGATGAAAAGCTAAATTGGCACCCACCATCCCAGTGAGAAAACAATTTTCTACTACTGCTGGAACACTTGACTTGACTGAGATTAATAACTCCAGAAGCTTTATGTAATGAAATCCTGAATCTGCTGACTGGCAGATGCACCAGAGGTAATGTGTGACAATGAGCTTGTTAAGGCAACTGGACAGAGGTGAGTGGAGAGCTAGGTTCCCTTCAGGTCAGAGTTTCTGCAGGGCTCTCCTGAGGGGAGGTGGCATATATTTAGAGAGAGCGTCCTGTCCCTAGAAGGTCTCAAGCTCAGTCCCTGCAGAAAGCTCCAGTGGGGTTTATCACAGATATGCAGACAGGTGACAAAATGAAGGACAAACTGTAATAAGTGAGGGTAAAAATGAAAATGAAAAACATGAAAATGATGTGAATCATATGCTATGGTCTTGACCAAACAATCAGTGTGCTTACATACAATTTAGTAACCAGGTTACTCAGAGAAACCAGGTTATGCAGGTAACTGGGGAACACATTTACATGCTCTGTAGTAACCTGGTTACTGTAAATCCACATATACATGCAGCAGATCAGTAATCAGATTTCTCCTCTACCACAAACCTTATTGTAGAAGCGTGGCTTACTGACTTTAAGTGTATTAATGATAGAAAACGCTTTCTCTCTCTCTCTCTCTTTTTTGGTGTGTATCTGTGAGGGAGTTAGACTGACAGCAGACAGACAGCATGGAGCTTTCCCTCAGTACAAAACTGTCTAAATTTATCAAATAGTCAAATGCTCAGTGGTGGAAACCGACTTATTTAGATTTAGACTACAGGCTACTTTGATTTAGTTTGTTTTACTTTGTTTTAGTTGAACTTTGGATGGAATTATTTTAAATACAAGGACACATCGCTCCGTGTAATGAACCCTCCTTTCATCTAGCCACTCTGCTGTTACTTTTCCTGTCTGCAGTCTTTACTTATGCACATGCGTACTTGTAAAAAGCAGATTAGAAACCTGGTTACGCATAAACATGGCAGAGACATCAGCGTTCTCCGAATAATTCTACCTGGGGAAACCAGGTTTCTAATCCCCTACCCTGATTACAGAAACCAGATTTTTCGTTTACATGACAGTTAGGAAATCAGCCCACTGGAGGAAGCCGACTGTAAGCAGGTTATTTAAGTGTATATAAATGCACTAATTGATGCAGTTGTTTCTCTGTCATGGACAGTCAAATCCAAACAACAAGCTTTTCAGATTCCCCCTTTCAAGCCTACAGGGGGTTAATGTTTGTATTCCTTTAACACAGTTTTTGCAGTGTAAGTATCAGAGCAGAGCTTCACATGCTCATCAAATTAATGTGGCTTACATAAGGCCCCTGATCAAACAGAGCAGTTTTTGCAGGTTGCATAATGCGAGGCGCACTGCACCGCCTTTTTTGTTGAAGCCTACAATTTAAAAAAAGATGGGCTTGCTGCGTCTTTTTTTTAATTGTTGCTAGGCAACCACCAAATCACCTGTCCTTAGCCTAACCTTTATTTTGCTGTGAAACAAACTCACTCCAGGCCTGCTGTTTTCTGTTCAAATCATGGTAACCACGGTTGGTAAAGTCATAAAGCTCTGAGTATCCAGAACAGCCACCACTAGTTTGTCCTCCATGACTGTTATCTCCACTTATTGTCACCACCACAGAACGCCTGCCTCTAAATTCATCCAATTGGACAATGAGAAAAAAGCACTAATGACATTGGGTGCTTTTCCGCATTGAGTTGAAGTTTTTTCAACTCGAGGTGTTCAGGGTGCTCCTGTAAAAACGCGAGGCGCATAGAGTGGAAAAACGCGAGGCCCTCAGCAACACAAAAACAGCGAGCAAAAAGCTTCACTCTTATTGAAAACTATTACAAAAAGCCACCCCAGGCTGCTAAAAAGTGCTCTGCATGGCTGCATGTAATGAAGATTTGTTGGGGCCTGCTGTAGGTGTGTGTGCAAAGAATCTGCTGAGTGTTGGAAGAGCATGTTTGCAAAGAGCTGGATGAGCATAATGTGTGTGTGCCAAGTGTTTGAGGTGTGTGTGAGCTCTGAGAGCTGATGGATCCCAGGGAGCCTATCAGAGCTGACCAGGCCCAGAGCAGCAGGCAGTAATCACATGCTTATCATCAGCAGCGGAAGAAGAGGAAACAGAGCTGGACAGATTCACACAGCCCTGGATAAACTGGCTGTGAGGGTGTGTGGTGTGGTAGGGTAGGTAAGGCGATATGCCTGAAAAATGTTCATCCAACATGAGTAAGAAGTTTGGAACAATTTTCTGCCGTGGCTGCTATTATTAGACAGCAGTTTTTTAGATGGAAGTGGACAAAGAGTCTAATAACTCTTATATTAGAGCTGTTTGACTGTTGTTAATGCACTGAAATAGCAAAAACTGTGGCAGTGAATGAGGAGTGACACTGTGAGGACAGCTTCTATAGTTGAGACTCACATCAGAGGTTTTAGACACCTTCTAATGCACTGAGCGTATGTGTGTGTGTAGAAAAGAGCTTTATACTGTGTGTGTGGTAAAATAACGTGTAATTACTTTTGAGAGGCTGCAAGTGTTTTTGCCTCTGTGCCTCTGGGCGACTAAAATAGTACTTGCATGTAAAGTTCAACTGAAAGTCGTCCCTTTTTGCTGTTAAAAATCATGTCAAAGTGATCTTCAGATTTATTGGAGACATTTTTCTTTACTGAAAGGTAGAAAAAAGGTCCTTGGAAAAATTAGAAATGCACCTTTTGTCTCCATGCCATTGAGTGAGATTCAGATTTTTCACACAAAACATATAATCAATTTATGAAACATGATGCATTGATATGGATTATACTATCAAACTGTATATAAAGTAGGTGACATTAGCTCCCCTCTGACTAGGTACAACATTATAATGCTGCATATGTGTTAAAGCATCAGTAATAATATTCCAATAATATGATAGGTATATAATAATATAACACTCTGAAAGGGACTGTGATGGCCGTACTTGCTGCCACATAACTGATTTAAAAGTTGGTAACCCTCTGGCACTCACACCTTACTTCCTGTATAGTTTACATTTGGTCCTGATTTAGTTTACTTCATTTTAGATACACCACATGGCACATTAAGCAAATAAGAGACATGACACATAGGTTTTGTTTCATATATCATACTTATGCTTTATTTAGCAGTTTGGACAGTACATTAGTTCTCTATTGTATTGCACACTTTAGTTAACTTTTGTACAGTCAATACTCTATCTTTAGTTAAATTGTCTTAATTGATTCTAATTTTTATTTCTTGAGTTACCAGTGCTGGGGGGGCGCTGTTGGTTGCCACTGCTGGAGGACATCTTGCCAGGCCTGAGCAAAAGATGCACTCTGGAAAGCAGAGCTGTTAAATACAGGAAGTGGCCAATTGGACCAAATGCCTGCCACATCATGGGGGGAATTTAGTTCCCTGTTTTGTTGTCCTGTTTTTTGTGTTATTTGTAGCTTAATTGGTAGTGTATTGTTTGTGTGTTACCCCTTTTGTTTCAAAATGGACTGATGAGCCATTGTATATGTTCCCCATTGTGTTCAGTTCGTTGAACAGTTTCTGTTTAGTTGACCTAAACTACCTATGACTCCTCTTGCCTGCCAGCTTGGTCCCTTACAGGGGCCATTCTGCTCAATGAATAATTTTGCTTTTGTATAAATAAAATAAATAAATAAATACATTTTGCTGACAATACTTTTGTCTGAGAGAACAGAGTCTTTTGTCTGCTGGTAACTGTAGCCTACAAGCCAAAAACAGACAGCATTTCAGGACCACACCATTTATCATCTAGACTGACTGATGTTCAGTTTTTAGGCTGTTCAGTGTGCTACAGATGACTAGCTAAGTGGCTATCTACTCATGTAAGCAGTGCAGTTTGTTTGGCTGCAAATTCCACTGACCAAAGAGCAACACAAGACATGTGTCCATGCTTGTAAGTAAATAAGGTACTTCAGCTGTTTTGGTTATTCTGATAGAAAATCAACCCCTTGAATAGATGATGGTAGCTTATGTAAATGTGTTATTCAGTAGTAAAAAGAGACAATTTGAATTTAATAGTAGTGAAGTTGGTTATATAAAAAAAAGTAAATAATGCACAGCTTTTGTCTGACATCTGGATGTGAAAGTTGGTGTAGTTATCAATCTCCAGCTGGTATTACCTGTTGTTTACCTAATTTGTGATTATTATTTCTCAAACTTGAAATCCATGATTTCTTGTACTGTAATCAGATGAAATACATAATTAAAATGAAAACACATGAAATGAAAAAAAAAAAAAGAAACACATGAAATTGTAAAAGTGCATTTTTGGCCAGGACACATAAGATTGCACACTACAGGCAGTCGTCACGGCTCATCATAAACCCGGTGTAAGCACGTCTTTAGCAATGGATTTTACTTTCAGCTGTTTTTTCCAAAGTTGAAATTTTTTGTTGCAGCATCTGATAACAACACAGCCCAAGAACTGTGGTTTTGTTGTAAAATCTTACATATCCTACATGCAGTACATCACAGGCTTATTTTGTGGATGTACTGTACAAAAATGTCACCACAGTAATGGAGGCTTGTTTACTTACAACAAAAAGCCAGTTTGAAACACAGTATTACCGCATGAGGAAACAATAACACGGAGTCATTCTGTTGTTCTTTGTATTTACTGTTGATTCTGATGTTTGAGTTGGATGTAATGAATGAATGAAAAGCAGAAACTCCAGAGTACCTGTCTCTACACAACAATCTGCTGATGTGATGGTTATTTATTTCTGCTTTAGAATGTAACCACCATGAAACTACTTGTTCACCATAGTGCTCTCAGCTCATTTGCACTTCTCTTTTTCTTTCATTCATTTTAAAAATGAGTTGGGAAGCGTTAGGCCCTGCAAACCCTGCCCCTAAAGTTCCTGAACCATTGGAAAGTTCTTCCCCCGGCGTAGGGACTTTTTTAGCACCTGGGACTATTCAAGAATTAAATTTAGTTCCTGAGTTCCTCATAAGGTCCTAGTCAGTTAATACTGATACAGACGTGTCCAGCAGGGCAGACAGAGGATGCGCTTGTTGTTCTATTTATACATATGTGATGTTTGCATACAGTACGTGGACATGTTTTATATATGTGCAGTGCTTGTAGATGCACATGGTCTGCATAAAGACCATGACCCCTGTGAAGAATCTGGTGAGTATTCAGATGCGGAAAGTATAATTTGGGCTTCGTCAGAGTGATGGTTATTGCTTTATGCAAATAAGTTTAAATGAAATTATTTCATATATTTATGCAAATAATTTTCTGTTTATGTAGCCAGAGAAACAAAAAAATGTCACTTTTAGGTACTGATTTTGTTCTCTAGAGAGAGCACGTGATTTACAGAGCAGAGACGTGTATGTAGCAGAAAAAAAACACGCAATTTAAAGGAGCACTGCATTTGTCTGTGTTTAAATGTGTGTATGTGTGTACTCACGTAGGGTCCTCTGTAGCAGTGTGGTGTTCCTCCAGCTCGTGGGCTTGTTTTAACCAGGGCACCTTGGCTTCTACTGGCACAGATTCTGACAGAGAGACAGAAAATGAGTTACACCCAAGTCCTCCCAGTCTGACACCAGTGATCACAGCCCGAATTCATCAAATCTCAGAGTAGACAATTAGCCCTAACTGGCCAAAAGTAATGCACACTGTTATGTGTGTAATAATTAATGGCCAAGTGTTATTCGGCATGGTGAACACTAGCGGGCGCTCTAAGCCTTGGTATCACGGTCTGTACCATTGAACTGCTTTTCCCCAGAGTAAAATCTGAGCTGAGATGAAGCCAACGTGTCCGCATGCCTCTCGGTGTGTGTGTGACAAATTTATTTGCACATAGATATATAAGAGATAAAGATAAACTGGCGACGAGGTGTTAAGCCGGGAAACTTTTCCTCATTTTTGAGAATTGTCACATTGTGAGTGAAATCTGGATGAAAAAGAACATCCACACTAAGAAGAAGCTAACAAGCTAGCCTCTGTGTTAGCTACTTTAAGTGCAGGTGCAGCCAGTAATGACCCAGTCCCCCACTGAAGGCTCGAGTTCGCAAGTGGACCAAGAAAGACACATTATGGCTGGAATCATATGGATCCCTTTGATGAGTCCAGGGAGCAATGGGCAACATATATTAAATGTTTTGAGCATTATGTCCTGGCTAATGAGATCAGGGATGAAAGTGAAGAAAGTTCTAGCACTGTTTAGTGTGATGGCCCGAAAACATCGCCTCTGTGAAGCCTGGGGATATGGACTATAAACGTATTGTGGATGATGGCGGAGAGGTTTTGCTTCCACAAATGAAACCAAGAGGACGGGAAGTCTGTGACGCAGTATGTGGCAGTATGGAAGAGACTTTCTGAACATTGTGAATTTGGTGCACATTCGGAGGACGCACTATGGGACAGATTCGTTTGTGGACTAAACAGTAAAGCAGTACAGAAGCACCTTTTGACAGAGGAAAATCTTACTTTTCAGAAAGAAGTCAATTATGCTGTGTCAGCGAAGACGGTGTTGCATGACACGCAGCAGCTGAGTGGTTCGCTCGAGGTGAACACTGTTCTGTCTCCAAAACTCCATGACAAGTGCCAGCAATGTGGGAAAATGAATCATACTAATGATGACTGCTGGTACAAAGATCAAGACTACCATAATTGTGGGAGGAAAGGCCATTGGGCACATTTGTAAGAATAAGACCTTAAGCAATCCAGAGAGAGAGAAAACAAAGAGAAGGAAGACTGGAGTAACTGGTAACTTCACCAAGCGCAGTGGGAAAGAGAAAAAGAGGGAGAGAGTCTCTGTGTTGTCTATGGCATCTCTGCTTTGTTTTGTTTTTATTACACTTAGTCGTAGGATATTAAAGTGTTAAAATAAGTGCTCATCAATAAACTACTTTATGAAAGAGGTTCCCACACCAGGTCTCAAACTCAAGTCTACCAAATCATAGACAACTGCGCTGACTACTGAGCTAAAGCTCAGTTCTACACAATGGCATAGACAGACCTTTGGCTATTGACACACCCATAACACAGAGACAGCACAGCATGTAAGGTGTGAAAGAATGTCAAATGTGATTATTGCTTTGAACGTTTCATTTATTACCTATCTTTTACAGCCTAACTTTGGGGAAAGGGGAAGGGCAACAGCAGGTTATGGAGAGTCCCTTGAGAGCACTTTGCGCATGTACGTAGCTCAGCTTTATCTCTGTGGAACACCCCCAGTTATGTCCAAATAAAGAAATGTGCTTCATGCAGCAGTTTGATGTGACTGCCCTTGTTGAGAGCTGCTAATAGACGTAACACAGCAGAGCAGAGGAGGGAGACTGAGTAAGCGATGTAACCGACCTGCGTGCTGTTATTTGACATGTTTTTTTTCTTCCCAAAAAACAAACAATTTAAAAAATATTTGTATGAAATAAATATTCGGATCCACCCCTAGTATGTAGTAAAAGTGGATGCACCACCACTGTTTGGAAGAGAATGGCTGAGAACCATTAGGCTGAATTGGAAGGATTTCAAAACTGTGTATGCAGTACAGCTGGGAGAGAAAAAACAACCTTGGGAGTGTGTTAAAGAGGCATTCCACTGTTTTCTCTAATGAGCTTGGCACACCGAAAGGAATTAAAGCCAGAGTGACTCTTAAACCTGACTGCATGCCCAAGTTTTGCCCGCCAAGTAATGTGCCCTATGCCCTTGACCTAAAGTGGAGGCTGAACTGACACGCCTTACTGAGCTCGGAGTGATCTCACCAGTGGAGCACAGTGGCTGGGCCACACCCGTGGTTCCACTCAGCAAGAAAGATGCCACATTGAGACTCTGTGGTGATTTCAAGGTCACAATCAACCAAGCTCTCTGTGTGGACAGATACCCTATTCCGCAGATTGAGGACCTTTTTGCTTCTTTAGCTGGTGGTCAATGCTTCAGTAAGCTTGACTTGTCAAATTCTTACCTGCAGATGGAAGTTGAAGAGGAGTCAAGGAAGCTACTGACTATCTCTACACAGAAAGGACTTTTCTGCTACAACTGCTTACCTTTTGGAATAGTGCCTGCACTGGTGTTGTTCCAGAAGGCTATGGACCAAGTTCTCCTCGGGTTTCCCTTCACTCACTGTTACTTGGATGATATCCTCAAACAGGAGAAGTGTCTCTTTTTCCAGGAGTCAGTGGAGTACCTGGGTCATATCATAGATGCTGCGGGTCTCCACAAATCAGTGGGTCCTCCTGCACCCACTAATGTCAGCCAACTACATTCTTTCCACGGAATTATCAGTTATTATGGATGGTTCATTCCCAACCTAGCCACTATCCTGAATCCACTGAATGCATTGCTGCATAAGGGAAAGACATGGCAGTGGACCACAGCCTGTGAGTCAGCATTCTGAAAAGCAAAGGAGCTCCTGGTATCCCAGAAGGTGCTGAGCCACTACAATGCTGAGCGTGGATGCACATTCCAAGTGGCCCGAGGTGCATATTATGGACAACACAACAGCTAGCAAGACCACCCAAGTATTGAGGGGCCTCTTCAGTCATCACGGCATCCCTCACGTTCTCGTGAGCAACAATGGCCCTCAGTTCTCTTCTGAAGAATTTGCTGCATTCCTGAAGTCCAACGGTGTTAAGCACAACTGCTTGGCACCGTACCACACTGCTACCAATGGGTTGGCCAAACACTGTGTAGACTTTCAAACATGCCTTAAAATCTTCCAGAGGCACCGCACCTGTGAAACAACGGCTTGACACGTTTCTGTTAACTTACCGTAACACCCACCACACCACAACCAAGGAATCACCAGCTATGTTGTTCCTGAAGCGCAAGCTGTGCTCTCGGCTGGACCTCCTTAAGCCCAGTGTAGCTGGAGCAGTGCACTGATCCCAGGATTCCCATGGCACAAACTGGACCAGTGTCGTACAAGGTAAATGTAGGCACACAAGGAGTATGGAAACGCCATGTGGACCAGATTTTGGCACATTCAGTGCAACCAGTCAGTCAACACATGACACAACAGTACCAACATATATAGTAAGGTATGGAGCAATGGTCCTCTGGATGTTTTTGAAAACTGTCTTCCATAACTAAATTGTCAAATCAACCATGATAAGGGACTGTACGGAATTATTTTGAGTTGGTCACTTATTAAGTTAAGGACCTCTCCAGTGTTTTTAATACTTTCTATTGACCCTCCACTCAGAAAAACAATGCATCCTCCCTCTAATATACTAATTTCACCATTAACAAAAAAATGTGCATAAAGCAAGTATGATGGTGTTCGCCTAATATATTTTAATGGAACAATAATTTTCACATAGCCACAAAAATGCACATTAGAAATGGAATTAGCAATTGCCACAATTATAGCGAACCTAGGGCCAAATCCACAAAGAATGGATTGCGCCCGCTAATAGCACCGTGAATTGCGCAGCATTTGCTGCCGCAATCTGCCCTGTTTCAAGGTCCTATTCACAAAAGATTTTACACTAATGATATGCAGGCGCAAACATGTCCATAAAGTTGAGTGCAATTTGCCCTTGTTTTGCGTCTGATTGGGTAAGCGGAGCGGTTTCCAGTGTTTCAGGCTTTTCTCCATATTTCAGGACACAGATTCGTCCATAATGAAAACTGCAGAGAGCACAAACGCCTCAAATTGTGTGTCTTTAATTAACAGAGATGTGCACACACAGAGCTCTCCACAATCACAAACCAACTTTCATGTATTTCGCATCTATAACATAATCTACTGAAATGTCAAATGTCAAAATACAGCTATTAATGTGACTCAGGCAGGTCTGAAACGTGTTAGATTAATGTCTGAGTCAGATGTCACTGAATGTATGCAGGATTTCGCAGAAACATCAGTACTGATGTTCTGTTTGTTGCCCACAGCTGGCTGTGTGTCACAGCTGCAGCATCACACAGCAGCTGAAATGAGAAGTGCATCTCCAAACTGAGAAAGAGGCTGTGTGCATTTACACACGCGGCACAGCACAGCAGCAGTAACTTCATTAACACCAGGATCAGGATCTGATGGTAATTAATGTTGTGTGTTCTGCTACACATCTACACAGGTCAGCTGTTACACACAGATTCCAGGTTTATATGGTGGAATTGTTTGTAATAAAGCAGACCTTATGGATGAATCCTGAGCTCCATCAGCGCTGTTATTTTTATTTTTAAATCCGAGATTAGCCCACAACCCCACTTGATCCCCCTCCAATGTCTGACTGTATTTTGCCCTTAATATCATTCAGTACCAATTCAATATCATTCAAGCCTCACAAACTTGATTTGAAGAGAGAGAGAGAGAGACAGAGAGAGAGTGAGTGAAGAGTGAATGTGTGCACGGTTAACACCAACTATCTGAAGACGCTAATAACTGTTAGACTGTTTTTGCAACAAGGCATAGAAAGTAGTCAATTTTGCGCCAAATGTATGAATATTACCTAATTTACATACATGCAAATGGCACAGACGCACATCATGACGCTATTTGCTTGGCAGAGCAGTTTGCAGTGCACCTCACCCTTTGCGGGTGCTTTGAGAATTTGTGGATTTGGCCCATAGAGTCCTCCTCCACTCAAAAATGTGTTTTGCCTATTGTTACTTCACTTGGATATTTGAACCTCACTATGCAGAATGATGTATGTGCAGAATTTGTTTTCACATTCATCTGTTGTAGGTGGAAAGCTTCTCTGTGCATTTTTTGTGACATCACAACTAGTTTTCAGAGCCAGTATGCAACTTACAGAAGTCTCCAGTGCCCAAACATTGAGAATGGACTTTTCAGTGAAGGAGAAGACATACTGTGTCCAGTAGTTCAACTTTTCAAACTAAAAATATTTGCATATTCAATGATTGTGTTTTTTTTTTTTTACGAGGGAGGAATAGATCTTAGGAATATTTAAGTTAAGTTAGGTAATTTAAGTTTTTGGTGGAAAAACCTTATCAGACATAAATAATTATTTCAAGCAGAGTATTCATATATGTTTTAAAACATGTCTGGAGGGCATCTTAAAGGAAATGAACCAAGGCCTCCTAATTGATTAGTTATAACCACTGTCATTTATTGAGTGGACTAGGCACAGGTGGCAACACAGGTAGCATGAATTAGATGAGATAATGTTGTAGATTGATATGTATGAGACAGGTGACTGTCATAATTGTGTTCAGGTTAACCGTGGCCAGAAAAGAACCAAGGGTGCATGTACATATAGACGGGTGACAAATTGAAGTTAAAAAGCAACATCAAGTGATGAGTATGAAAATGATGTGAATGATATGCTGTAGCCTTCAAAGTCACCAGAGCTTAACCCAGTTGAACACCTGTGTGAGATTTTGGAGAGACACCATCATCAAATCACCAGATGAGGGATTATCTTGTTCAAGTGTGAAGGTGCAATAAATTCCTTCTTGTATTCAACAGGAGGATGTATACACAACTATGTGGTGGAAGGTAAAGATGGATTTAAAGGAAGAGTTTAACACACGCACAGCTCTCAGACCTTCACTATAGTGTCTTACCTCTGGGCTTGTGGCAGGCGATAGGGACCAGACAGTCTTCTTTAACATGAGGTTTGAGAGTTGTGTCACAGCCTCCAATGTGCTGCCCACGATGGTCGATGCACAGAACCACTCGGTAACGCAGGCCACGGCCACACGTCACTGTGCACTGCAATGAGAGGGCAACACACACTTCACAATATAAACCTCACAAGTGACCTAACATGATCAATTAACATGAAATATTTGATAAAAATTGGGTGAAATTCAACCCTGGAACAAAAGCTTGGATGAAGTACAGATGGGTTTCCCTTTGTTAGTGACTGACCTGAGACCACTCCATGGCCACCCACTGGGGGCAGGCGAAGGTGTTGCAAATCTGGCGAGTGACAGGTCGAGGGGAATGGGTGCACTTCCACTCGTCTACCTGGGAGAACTGTCCGTGGGTGTCCTCCTCCACACACACCACGCTGCGATCTTGCCAGCCACCACCTTCACCACAAGACACCGAGCACTGGGTCCAGGGGCCCTGCTCCCAGCTGCACACATACATACAGGACAGGGGCCAAGGTCACTACATGCTCGCTCATGTTATTTAATGATGCAGATAATCATTTCCCACCAAAACCACCATTCATACTCATGTTCTGTGAACAAACTGGAGCAGTAACTGATGACTGAAGACAGTGAAGTCATTCTACTAGTTCTAAAATTATATTGTTGTCCACATAGTGTATTGTAGTTATGGATGACATCATCTAGTCTTTTTCTAGTATATAAGAAAGAGGTCTATAATTTTCAGCTTAGTGACATGTTTTTCTGACAGTTTGGCAGGGTGGACGGCTCTAAATGCTACAATACACTTTTAACTGTTTTATATACAAGGGTTGTTTTTTTTACTGGCATTCTATCTGCTTTATATGAGATTATTTCTTTTATTTTCATTTTATGGGTTTATATACTTATATACTTGAACTTATTCTTTGAATTTGCACTTGTACTTTCATCTGTTTTATGTATGGGCTGTGTGCTTAATATATGTGCTCTAATGTTCCTAATTCTTGTATGTCATACAGGGGGTGGCTTACATAGGTTTCTGATTTTTTTTAATTATTTTTATTCTGTTAAATTATTTTAATCTGGAAAACATTTGCACTGTGCTTATGCTTGAAAAATGCTATATTAATAAAAATATTATTATTATTAGGTGTGCTGGCACCAAAAGTGCAAAGCACAACTGTTGTAATCCTGCATAATAATAATAATAATAATTTTTTCTTTTCTTTTTATTCTTTTGCCAAAAGTTTGGCATGCTTTTTATCAAAGACTTTCTAACACAGTTGTTAATCTTTTCAGCTGATGATTCAACTGGGAGGAATTTCATGTCCATCCAAGCTGTGGAAGTTTTTCAGCTGTGAGTCAAGTAACACTGTTTATGCAAAAAATACATTTTGTAACCAGAGGCACTCAAAATAGTTTCACATAAACATTTGAATACATCTTTACAGAGAAAGAGGACTGTGGATTTTGTTCTACATCACTTATACTGCAGGAATGATTAGAGCAAGAAAAACCTGTTTCAATGTTCATTTGGGTGCCTGCTTATTGTTTTAGGACAGACTTGGAAAAAATATGAACCTATCCTTTAATTCATCTTAAAAAATGGATATTATATGCACACATACAGTTTTTGGGGTGCAGTATATCCATTACTAATATTCATATTTGTGGTGCAGTATAATCTTATTTCAGGTAGTACATATTTGTGCCTTACAAACTCTGAGCCTCATGGACTAGAATGTGATTACTCTTGGGAGTGATTACTGTGATTACTGATGTCCAGGATTGGCACAACACTTTGACCACTCCCATGTACACTTGTACCCTGAGGTCATGCTTGTATTTGTGCCTTTACACAGATTCTGGAAAATGTTGATTGGGACCACTTTCATGAAGGTCTGCATTATATTGCCTATAATATAGTGATGAGCTCCTCTGATTATTGATTTGATTTGATCCAAAGCTCCAAAGCTAATGTCTTGTCAACTTCAGACTGTAACTTAAGGGTCAGCTGTCAATAATGGCGTGCACACTCTCATGTTACACACTCCCCCACACATAAATGAGGGTGAGGACAATTACAGAGGCAGTATTATAACAATTAAGGCTATTCCTCGCAGTTGGACTATGTCATATTATGATGTAATAGGATAATAGCAGTGAGCAACAGCTATTCCACTGCCAGTGGAACATCAACCTCGCCAGACATTATCTGTCTATCCCCTGTTGGCGTTGTATGATATGAAAGAACTGATGCATCTAACTAAACATATAAAGCACAAGTCATCAACACCTACTTAAAATACAGCCTATTTACACACAATAAACATTTATATTTAACCAGGCCCACAATCTTTCCTATAACCATAATCGAATGCTGTGAGCTGTTAGTTAACAGGAGTGGATATTGAAGGGGAAAAAAAAGAAATACATTGACAGTGAACATTTGGAAGATCCTTTTAGTATGAACATTTTGGGTTGGCAGTTAACTGTTTGCAGATATGTTCAGTTTAAACATTCCCTGGTTATGATTCAAGGTATGTTTCGTATAAAAAGCATTTGCTAATGCAAATTTGTTATATATGAACATAACATGGTTGCTTCAAGACCAAACAGTCCAGCTGACTTTGGTACTTGCAGATATCCTGAAACACGGATGACTGAATATAGCTTGTACACTTTCAGTTTCATTAGCATTCTAGTTACAGTTGCTCAGTCTTGTTGTAAATAGGTTTCCAGCAGCCATGTTCATGCTGCATCTTTGGCTGATATAATCTAATATGATTTCCTGGGTGCTGATTACTCAAAAACAGGTACTTTATAGAACCAGCACAGCACTTCAATTAAATTGTTTTAAAAGGCATGGAGCTTTCAGACAGGCAGCCTTCTTCAGCATGTAAACTGGCAATGGTAAAATCAATCAAAACAATAAATTAATTAAGACTGTGGACATATGATTATGGGTTAAATACTATACTATATTATGTGAATGTCACATGACAATTCCCACAAAAAAACAAAAACAAAAAAATCCAATGCAATACATAGCAGCAATAACATAGGTACACATACATGCACTGTAACATTTAGTTATTTGACATGTCAGTGGAGATTAAAGTCAAGCCAGCCTTCTGGAAAAAAGCCTTGTATCTACTGATTCACACACATCAGTAAACTCTTTCAGCATTGATTCCACACACATGCAGGTCCTGGTGTGAGGCAGTAGAAGTATGGCGCTACACAGCCAAGCATGTCTGAAGGAAATGATGGCTTGTTATTGTGTGAGGCAGTCACCACTGATCACACCTAATGTGCCAGCAGCTGAGCTCAGAGCTGAAAACGTCCACATCTATGAAGACAACTTTTGGAAGGAATTAGAAAAAGAAAAAATTCATAATGCAAAACTGGAGTGCTCTCCCTCCCCAATGCATAGATGAAGTCAGACTGTAAGAGACAGACCTGTGTTGACTGATGGATAACGCTACACTTTGGGAGACAGCTGCTGTGGAACAGAACTCAGTAACTGTATTTAATTGTGTTAAATAAATAAAGCTCAACTATACAACAACTATTTGCTTCTCTCCTTGTAAAATTGTGGTGGGTTGGGGGTAGGAATTTTAATTTTTCTTTTGGTTGAAGGGAAGTAGTTTTATTTTTTATTGAATTTATTGAATAATAAATCATAACGAATAAATAAAAAGAAAACAGGTGTTCATTAAAGCTTGGACAAACCTGAAACCTACAAAGACTGGACAAACCACACATAAAGACCTTATAAATGAGCCATCACACAAACAACACACTGAGTGACTGCTCAGTAACAACCGGAGTTCTGGTGGTTGACGACTCCACAAATCCCTCAAGAATGCAAATTGCCACATGTTCTTGTACAAAAACGAAGATGGATGCCAACTAGCTGCTTGCACTGTTTATATGCAGTGTGGTTTGCAGTGAAAAGGCAAAGAAAGGAAGAAAAAGGTGCAGAGTTTAGGTGAGATCCTGAATGTAGAGGCCTAGGTCACGTGGACTGTAGACTGTAGCCCACAGAGGGAATTGGTGGTGAGTGAACTTTAAATGAAATTGACTTCAGGCTTTGGTCAGCTGTAGCTCTTTGGTGTTGTAGACATTCATTTTATTTACAGCTCAATCAGCATTTCAGCTGTCCAGTGTTCTCACATCACAAACCTTTCTGCTCACCATTCTCCCTTTCTTTTGTTACATCTCCCTCGGGTGAAACACAAATACGTCATCGGTTTCCGATGTCAGTTGCATTGACTGGATCTGAAGACTTCAGATTAGAATCTTCACATATCACACACTTTATGATTTTGTCTGCTAACTGTCAACACCAACTGACCCACACAGAACAGACCCGCTCCAACTCACTCCCATCAGTTGTCATACTGTATCAAATTAATTATCGGCTCAACAGACGTAATGTGGAGGACCACAGTCCTGTCTGTATAAGAATTATTTTTCCATCACAATAAACTAATAGCTTTGACTAATAGAAAGAGCCAAAAAATGTTTGGATCATTTTTTCACAACAGTTACCACCACCTTAAATCATAGTTTATATGGTTATGTATGACTAAATATAAAAATATAAAAATATTGATTACAGCAGCTTTAATGTTTCATATAAAGTTTGTCTGTAATATAATGCAGGTTCAACATTACACATTGCCAACAACCATTTATTTGGCTAATTAATTGTGCAGATGCAGTTGCATCTTTGGCTCATCTGTCTGGAGGAAACAATAGAATATCTGGAATAGATATTGAGATACTGAGGCTTAAAATCCAATTTGAATTACATTTAGTCATCTCTTTCATACATTAGAAATAATGTCAATGTGTTTTTTGAATGTGTTGTTAATAGTTAATGTTAATAGTGTAGTTTAAGAAAAACTTACAACATTTTGAGAAATCACAAAGAAAATAAACTGTGCAAAAATGTTAAAACAGCCAGCCTGTATTTTCTACTGAGAATATGGCTAATAGCTTTGGAGGGCTGTCATGTCACTTTTCCATGTAGATGTGATAAATTCCTCCAAGCGTCTTGTGTGAAGGATTTACAGCATTTCTCCCCACAAGGGAAGTTTCATATGTTCAGAGGACTCTCCATAACTCTTATTTACATCCTTCTTACTGTTACTCTTTCTACTTCTGATTTCCTCACGGTGCACCAATAGGTGTTTTCCAACCAGTAATTTCTAACACTTTCTGCCTACTCCCTTCCTGTGTTACATCTCATCCACCACTGCATCCAGACTGAAAATATGCTAAATTACAGCTGTGAATTACTGTTCTTGTAAATTCAAAATGAGAGACTGTAAGAGATACTCACCGAGGCAGAGGTTGAAAGTGATCATATGGCATCACCTCTTTGAATCCATCACTGGAGGAGACACAATATCACAAAATACTGTAAATTTATGAGGCTATAACATCCAGTTCGCTCCCATACAGTAGAGATCATAAGATTCTTGGTAAAGCATATATGATAAGTACAAGGCCACTCAGTGTGCTTATTAACACCAGTTTGGCCTTCAAGGTTATAAAAATAAGAGAGTTAAAAGGAAATGCTTTGTGTCTCCAGCTTCGCATTTCTGCTCTTAACCTATTGATTGAATCCTCCATCGATCCAGCCTTTCATAAAAGAAGCACTGAGATGTGCTATGATGATAATCAGCCATTTCACCCATGTATTTTTTTCTGGCAGATGTGAACATTTCAATGGTTTGACTTGGCTTGGAAATCTGAACATTACCCGATCAGATCCTGAGGAAAGTCCCTCCAGCAATTCCAAACAAAGCCTGAAGCCTGGTTTGAGCGTGATTCAAACCAGTCAGACCCCATTAGGCTGCCATTTCTGTATTTTCATAACATAACAAAGCTTTATTAAAAGTAAGATGATGTCAGAATACAGGTGAGATGATGTCAAAATACATTTTATTACAGGTGATGTTATACTGTAGGGTGCTGTAATGGAGGATGATCACCCTGAAGTATGTGCCACTGAAGAGCAAATCTATTCATAAGTGGTACTTACATGAGGCCCTTTGTCTCTTCCTGTCCTCTTCAAAGCTGCAGTCAGCAACAGTTTAGATATTACAGTAAATACCTCCAAGTTTGTGGAATATTTGCAGGGACTGTTAATCACCACTCCAGCATGCAGTAGTACTTTGTGGTTTTCAACTAATTGTTTTTTCGACTATAATTTTTTGCTGCAGCTCTTATGTGCATGCTTGTTGTTGTTGCTGCTTACTCAAGACAGTTGTGATTGCTTAAAGGACAAGTTCACAGTTTTTCCAAGTCTGTCTTAAAACAACAGTTAGGAGCCCAAATAAACATTGAAACATGTTTTTCTTGCTGTAATCATTCCTCCTGTTCATACTGACCATTAGAAGATCCCTTCATAATGCACTTACAATGTAAGTTATGGGGCGAAAATCCACAGTCCTCCTTCTGTGCAAAAATGTATTTAAAAGTTTATCTGAAGCTAATATGAAGCTTCAGTGAAGCTACAGTACAGTCTTTTTAGTGCCAAAGTTCCTCTTTTTGTTACTATACTTCCACCACAGCTCAACAGGGAAAAGAGGGAATTTGATGCTAAAAGACTGTAAATGTGGCAGATATCCACTTGATATGACCAACTCAGACTGCTGAAGCCTCATATAAACTTCACATCAACTTTTAAATGCATTTTTACACTAAATGACTGTGTGGACACACTGTGGCTTTTGGCTCCCATCACTTACATTAAAGCACATTTGAAGGGGATCTTTTAATAGCCAGTATGAACAGGAGGAATGATCATATGGACACCTGACTGTTGTTTTAAGACACACTTGTGAACCTGTCCTAATATATGAGGTCAGCATTGTGAACATATCATTTCAATGTAAAACTGCTTAAATGTTCTCATGTCAACACCTAGAAACTAATCTAACTTCTACATATAAAGTAGCATACAGTAAATCAACGAATCTTGTCTGCTTGAGTCAGGAGATACATGTAAGATGTAAGAAATTATATTTGTATTTTCAGTGGTTGTGATGAAGAAATTGAATTTCTGTTTTAAGAACACATTTGCTCATAGAATTTAAAGTTTATAGAGCTCAAGACTGAATCAAAACTTCAGTGTGTCAGCCCTGTGATGCCTGAGCAGGATAAGTGGATTAGAGAGTGGATGGATGTGACATTGTATCAAATTATTCCTTGTAGGTTTTTGTGACATCATATATGTCAAATACCACATTGTAATGACTCCTATACCTCTCCGGGCAGGGGTCCATGTTGCACTCCTTGAGTTTTGGTGTGGGTTTGGTGTTTTCAGGATAGCTGTTACAATGGTGTTCAGGCAGGGTCTGGTTGGATCGGATGTCTGTGCACTCTGCAGAGTTCAGCTGATATCCTGGAGGAGGACACAGGCTCTTTAACTGAACTTTACTTTACAGTTGGCAAATATCACCAGGTAAACCACTCTATATATCACCACTCTCTACTGACTGATGGTCACCTCACCTCCTCCACAGGTGACAGAGCAGGGGAAGAAGTCTGTCTCTCTCCACTGGTACCTGATTGGCTGGTAGAAGAGAAACTGGACTACTGTGTCCTTGGATCCTCCATACTTCATCTGGGCAACATGTAGGGTGACAAAAGAGTAGAACAGAACAGCATTAAATCAAATACTGTAGGGTGGAGGAGAGAGGAAAGATGAGGAAAGTAGAACAGAGTTGAGCTCAGTAAAGTAGAGGATCCCACTAAGAATCAAGGAGAAGAGTCATGTTAAAGGAGCCCTCCACTGATTTTGTCAGTCAATTTACAAGTCATGCAGAGTACAGCTCAGCCTATAAAAACAGTTGCATGATGTGATTCTAAAGGGCTTTTTTTCAAGTCTGACATTATCAGACTTAAGTAATCTCAGCATGAGATATATTATTCATGACATATTTATTATTTATTTGAGTTTGAGGAATGTGGGTCTTCATTCAGACAGTAATTCTCTGTCCTTCCTCTGTGAGCAATTCAAAGGTTGCACTTTGCATCTTGTGTGTTTTTTTACTTTCTTCTGTGCACTAATCAAAGTATAGCAGTACACATTCCTCCACAGATACCATGTTTGTTTACTACTGTGGTCATGGAAATGCTCTGATTAGCTTTCACTAGCCTATATCGCCTACTTGAGGACTGAGATTGATCACTTCCACTGGTGCATAAGAGTGCACATTGAGTGTGTCCACCATTTGTGCGTTTGTGTTAGCTGGGCCAGGCGTTGCCATTTGTGTTTGCATATGTGTGTGGAGCATGTTTACAGTGGCCTAAACAGGAGGTAATGATTGCTTTTGTTTGACACATTTTCAAGTTCAGTGAAACAAAGCAGTGGCTGTAATTTGGAAAAGTTTAGTTAAAACATCATGATTGTACAACAGAACTAATCTTAGAATCAAAATTATGGTCACAACCACATTTCTGGCTGACAATTTGACACAAAATGAAAGACTTCAAAGTTTTTCAGTAAGTGAAAGTGTTACACCTTCCTTCAAAGGACAAGGAGGTGCCTTATTAAAATATGACTTTATAACAGCCCCTCCTTTTCTTTTGATGATGTAACTGACATGTAAGTCATTCACTACAACCTTGCAGCTTTGGATAGTATTTGGCTTTCTGGACAAAACTCTTTACTGAATGTGGAAATGATAAAAAAAATACCCCCTGACTCGCTTATAGTATACTGAAATACACATGTGTGATGACTTAAGTGAATTTCTAAGCTACAGTTCATCTGGATAGAGGAGAGGAAACAGAAGAGTGCTAGTGTTGACTGGATTAGCTTCTGACTAATTGGGCTTGATGTCTACTATAATGAATTCCAGTAAACATCAAGCCCAAACAGTACAGCACCAAGACTTTAATCTGAAAAATTCTGCCCTCCAGCACGCATGGCATAACCAGAAACTGCTGCTATAACATCTACCTACATCAGTAAGTCCCATACCACGGCAGCTGTTTCATAATCAACTTTTAAGCATGTGCACAAACAAGCTGTGTTTGTATTGCATCCAGAAGGAAAGTCTTATTGAAATGTTACTCTTGTACCCACTTGAGATTTGTAATCACCACCAGAGAAGTGTGAAGCTGTAGAAGACTGAATGGATACTGGGAGTCAATGCCCTGTTTCCAACATAAACTGGACAAATCCTTTTCATCCACATATCACATAAAACTGTAGGCAATCAAGGTCTTAAATTATTGATCTGATATGACAGAAATTTTAATTGGGAGAATGTGACTCTTGAAACTGACGTGATGCAATCCCTCTGTTGGTATTGTGGGAACTACAAAAACACTCAGCTTATACAGCTGTGTTACAGAGTGCAGGTTCTTCCCTCACAAATGATCTTTGATCGAGAACAAACAGCGGTTGCAGGGAGCACTTTAACCAGACAAAAGCCAAGCCAAAAATTTGATTCCTTAGTGTGGGAACTTAGCGTATCCATGTATTTTTTCCATCCAGGTATGAAAATTTCTAATTATCTTTCATACTGTATATGCAGTGAAATGCTGTACTGTAGGCTGTTGTAGAGGAGCAGCAGGCTGATGTGGACAAAACACAGTAAAGAAAGGATCTGCATTTGATATGCTTTATTTTAGCAGAACCGATCCTTTAAAATATGCCCAGATCAGCCCCGATATAATCCACAGTATTGGCTTGTGACATCTCTAGTTGGTGTTATCCTATACTTTTGTTATCATCAACAAATCCTATGAAAAGTCCATCTCTCAGTACTTCCCAGCTTCCCTACCCTGTTTGTGGCCCTCAGACCCAAGCCCATTGGTTCCTACAGAAGACTTAATAGGGTCACAAATACATAGTTTTATTTTGAAGGAATAATGAAGTATTCTTATTCACTTTCTTTTCAAGAGAACAATAACAAAATAGTCGGTGAGCACAAGTTTTAGTTTTGGTCTCTGTACAGACAGGATGGTGCCAAAACTGGCAACCCGTACAATGACCGCAAGACTCCAAGAAGCTGCACACACACTGCCCCCCGACTGTTGACCAAGACAGAGTTTAGAAGAAAGCAATTATGCATATTTTCTAAAATATTTAACACTTTCTTAAGAAAGGGCTGCATAATTTCCTAAAACAACTGGATACTGTAGTTTTTAGCAAACATAATTCAAACAGGATTTGTATTTGTGCATTTGTTGGGGACTACTATCAGCCGCAGATTTGGTGCTCTACTGAGTATTTCTGGCAGCATGACAGTTTATGTGGGATTTACTTTAATAACATACAGTGTGTGTGTGTGTGGTCATGGTAATGAAGCAATGTCACCGGGTGCAGCTAACTGATGTGTTTTTAATAGTGTTTGGTCAACACAGAGAATTGAACACAGAGAAACACAGTACTTGTTAGTGGATCAGTTCGTTGTTGGTTTGGGTATTTTCATGGGATTAGATAATGACAAAAATGCAGATTATGCCAGCCTTATCCATTAAAAAAGACATCTAGAATGGTGTTTAAATGTGGTGATGATGGTGAAGTCATTGCACAATGCTTATATCTGTGCAACACGCCTGGATTAAGCTTGCAAAATAATAAGGGTTGTGAAACAATATAGTCTCTACAAATGGGAAGATGTATTTCTGTTTAGATTTAGCAGGCCTCTCCATTTGTGATACTAATCGTGCCGCTGGCAATAACCTCACAATCTCATTAAAAAATTCACTACATTGCTAAATGTTATGTAACAGACTGATTTATTTATGTTGTATCTGTATCTATAATAAAATATGTACCTCAGATGCCAGAAGACCTAAGGCTGTTTTGCTCTGAGCCTATGCTTGTTGGCCCTCCTTTGTCTCACCTTGATAATGTAATCAGCGTTGAGTGGGCCATGTGTCCTGAGTGTCTGCCTGTCCACCCCTCTCTGGAAGTCCAAGGAAGTGTTTCCTATCATGTAGGAGCCTGTAGACACTAGACTGGTCTCCTCCTTCCTCCCCTGAAGAGAGACAGCCTCAATGACTGAGGGAGAGACAGAGCAAGAGGGACTTTCATTAATGTCAGTGTGAATATTAACTTCATGTTTTAATTATATGTGAAAGTTAACTTCAAGGAAATGCAAATGCAGAAAACAGGATGAGCAAATCTGAAGACAGTGGTTGTACTCTCCAAAAGACTCATACTGTTAGGTTAGGTGAGACTGTTATCTCATACTGAAATCAAGAATAACTTGTAGATATTCGGTGTGCAGTGGGATTCAAACTTCTACAAAATGAAGAAAACACTGTTGGGGAGAGATACCATCAGACAAGGTAGGGCAAATCAGTAAGAGCACAACTTAAGTTAAAAATCAATAAATCAAGACAAGAATGTAGACAGGACAGGAAAAAGTAAAGAGTAGGATAAAGAACATGATATATTGTACAGAAAAAGTAGGGGGCAGGGCACATCCTTGGCTTGCTCTTCAGGATTTTAGTACAGCAGTGGTAGCTGCTAATTTCACTTAGGTATAGTCCAGGTAGGCATAAAGACATGTTGATGTGTTGTCAGATACCCACATTACAGGCCTACAGAGGGAAATCATTTGAAGATGACCAGCCAATCCTTACGTTTTCCACCAGCTATTGAGGTCCAGGTCATGGTGGCAGTAGATTAAACATGGTAGCACAGATGTCCTTCTCCCCAGCCATGTCAACATCTGGATATGTGGTCCCTATAGTGTATTCTGGGTTTGTCCCAGGGTCTCTTCCCAGTTAAACCCTGTGTCCTATAAATTACATTTATTTGCAAAAACAAATATGTTTTTACGGAAAATTGAATTATGTTTTCTGTCAACATGTTGCCAATTTCCATATCTGGCAAGTTGCAAAAATGTTGATACTGCACGTAAAATGTTAATGATATATTTCATTTGTTTTCCGCCAAAATATCCGATCTTGTAGTACAATATCAGCTGGTAGTGCCCTATTGAACTTGTTTATGGTTGTGTTTAGACACTGGCAGCAGTTGGTTAAGGTTAGGGAAAGATTGTATCTCGGTTTAATACAGAAAAAAGTCTGCAATGACTTGAAGCACGTCATTTTTTTATAACATTTAAGCCAAACCACCATCTTTCACTAACCTTAACCAAAGTTCTTGTTAAAACAAACAACACATAGGACTGCAAACCTCAGTCATCAGGGTAAACGTCCTAATCATAACCAAGGCAGCATTTACATTTATTATCATAATTGAAAAAACAGTTTAGTAGTTTATAAAAATAGAACTTTATGGGGCACATATATGGATGTGCTTAGAGAGGCATTCAGGAGAGGCATCCTGGTCAGATCATCTCAACTGACTCCTTTTGATGAAAGGAGCAATGTTCCAATTCTGAGCTCCTCCCATATGTCTGAGCTAAGGGTGAGCCCAGACACCCTGCCAAGGAAACTAATTTCAGTCGCTTGTATCCACGATCTCATTCCTTTTGTCATGACTCAAAACTCATGACCATAGTTGATGGTTGAAAAGTTGTTTGGCTAGTAAATCAAGAGCTTCACTCCAGGCCTGGCTACCTCTTCACCACGACAGTCCAACACTGCCTGCATTACTGTGGGCCAATCTGTCTATCCACCCTGTTCACTCATGAACAAGACCCCAAGATAGATGATCTCCCTCATTTGGGGCAGCTACTCACTCCTCACCAAGTGAGCAGAGGAGGACCCTGGCTTCAGAGCTTCTGTGTTTTAGGTCCACTCTAGTTTGCTCTTTTGCACCCTTAATGACATCTGGGACTCCAGTAACTTTTGGAAAGCACCTTTTCATCCACCCCCAGGATGCTGATGTGTTTAATAGGTTTTTCCTTTGTTGAAAATCCATTACCTGTGTGGTGACATTGAGGTAGAGATCATTCAGGCCTGTACCACCAGATAGACTGACTGCACTCACTGATGCATTAGTCTCAATTCAGAGATGGACAAAGTGAATGGAAAAGGTTAGCAGGTTACTAATATATCTTTCTTGTGTCCTTCAAGTCATCAAGACTCAAAGCTCTGAAAGCAAAGAGTGGGCTCTGAGCGAGGTAATCTGTAATCTATGACGACAATGAGATCACAATACAGTGAATTATGGTGAGGAAACACAAGATGATTGTTAAACATGTGTGACAAGATAACAAGGCTGGCGTGTGGGAAAACAAACACTAGACAGCAAGTGATCTTGTGAGGGATAATCATTTTCAGATGGTGCACGGCTACTGCTAATGCTACATTTCTACTTACTTCTGACCTTTCTCTACTAGCCATCTCTCACTTTGAAAAAAATGTCTTGCTGATACATTTTTTTTCCATTCAAAAAAGAAAAAAGTAAGAGCATTTCAACAAATCCACTTATTTTTGACATTAATTACAACCTTTTTCCCTAAAGCTTTCACAACTTGAAACAATTAACAGTCCTATAGCCTTTGCCATATCATCAATAGAAGTCATTCAAAATCAAAACAGTCTGTGTAAAGAGGGCCCCGTGTTGCCAATAGTGAAAATATGATTAGACTTCTGATGATATTTCATTTCAGAAGAGTTCATGAACTTGGGAGCTGGGTTTGCTGAGCTGTAAATGTGTGTTTGATTTCCTCTCTTTTACTGTGGTCTCCTCAGCTTCTCTCTCTCGTGTTCCCCATCCGCCACACTGATCTCCTGGTAGTTGATGAATGCTCTGCTAAAGTAATTCTTAGGTCACTCCTCAATTCTGAAACATCTGACAAAGCACACATCCAGTAAATCCCGCAGCTCTTCAGGGTATTACGCTGTCGGAACTTGAGTATATTAGCAGGGTAAGTCTTGTGGACATGTGCTGGGTTTATCTGCATTCATTGTGGGCTCTTGCACTCTTTTAGCTGCCAATAAAATAGGTCAGGAAAACCCAAATGACACAAACAAATACTCAAAGTGCTCTGAGGATGTAAGGGTTCAAGCTGTGTAGGACATTTTTATTTATTTCATATCCAGAATATGGAGGGCTTTAAAGTTGCAATGCATGACATTCAGCCACTAGATGTCACACTATAGCACCAACATCTCAGACCAAAACAAATGTGTGTGTTTACTCAATAAAGTTGGAAAAAAAGTAAGAAAGCAGACAACTCACAAAACTCAGATCAAACTGTCAAACTAGGCAGAGCTGATCAAATATGGATCTAGATTCTGTTAGTGCATTGCCTATTTCTCGCCTGAAATGTTTTCAGTTTTATTGTACTGTTTAACTGTAAGTTTGTGATGCGGCCACCATCTTGGAAACAGACGCGGAGGACATGGAGGGACTCACATGCACTAACATGCACGCATGTCTGGTGCAGCTACCAAAACAAAGAACAGAGAAGTCATCAACTGCTCAGGTCTCCATTACTCCACTATATCCTTACATAGCAAATAGTTTGCTGACACCCAGTGAGGCTCAATGTCATTTATTGCCCCATTTTATATCTCAAGCAAGAAGTTCTGGTTAATGTCAAGTTCACACTGACTTATTGCAAACAAACCAAGAGCTGTAAACATGCATTGACAGATAATCTATTCATTGGACATTGGACAGGAACTCATGCTCAACTTCATTGCCCCTTATGCATTTATTTCTCTTTAATGGTCACAGAACTGGGTATCTGTAGGTCTTGAGAAGTTTCTAAAAGCACTGAATTAATTTCCCTCAAAAAAGGCCTTACTGTGTGATCAGACAGAATGCAAAGCGAATTTTAGATGCAAATAGCCCCGGGATGGCATGAATGAACACAAAGATGTGTCCACACCAGCTGAAAACATTTCAACTTCAGCAGAAAATTGACGTGTATCCCAGGGATACAGGATGTTCAGACACAAGAAGAAAAAGGAGAACTGAAGTCTCTGAGTCCTGATATAAGTCAGAGGCTAAGCTGAACACAAACACACAGAAACACTCTCAAAGACATGGTCAGTTCTTCTGTTGCTAGCTGGCTTACAGCTAACATATGTATAGTTGGTACAGTACATTGGCTTTTTGGGGTGAACAAACATAAAATACAGCGGTCAAATTCTCAAGAATGATTTGAGGCGAAAATGTGTTTCGAGTTCTGTCTGAACACACCTTTAGAAGGTATTACTTACATTTAATTTACAAAGGGCTTGAATATTTTCTCTTTCCTGCATGTTAGTTATTATTTTTTGTATGTTGGGAGACATTATATATCTATAAACTACAAGTGAGACTGGTGCGACAGTGGATTGTGCTGCAGGAAGCTGTTTCAGCATCTGCATCAGACCTGCAGCAAACACTGTCACTACTACTAGCTACAGTAGCTAGGAAGCTCATCCAAAAGTGTTGATTTTACCAAAAACTGAAATGAACTTGAATTATTTTGTAATTGGTCACATTAAGTGATTAATCATCTTACTAGGGATAGTTCTTATATACAGCTGGGAAATACTGACAAATATGTGGCATAAATGTCAGTCACTTAATGTACTTATAAGTAGTTGTAGGCCTTATTGTCCCTGCTGGTTTTCTGTAATTCTTATGAAAAAGCCATTCTATGTGGTATTAAAAATGTCTTAAAAAGTCTTATATTTTAATTGGTGAACACTGCAGAAACCTGACAAGAGCTCACAAAGAAGTAGGTAATTATGAACATCGTTGTTTAAGACTGCAGTCAGTCCTTATGTGTCATAAATAGTGAAATAGGATGAAAACAAGGTTTTTTAATATCATCAAGAGTTCAAATGAACAGCATGGCTCAAGTGGATCCAGATGATCCAGATTAACAGTAGTAAAGCTTCTGAATTCAAGCTAAAACCACATACAGTATCTACTACCACACAATTCATAACACAAACAAACAACAGAGTTCACCTGGAAGTAACATTTAAAATTACATAACATTAATTTGATGCTTTTGTGCAAGGTGACTTATATTTTTACCCATACACATACTACATCAGGGGCAGTTTAGGACTCAGTGTCTTGCTCAAGGACACTTTGACAGAGAAGCTGGGGATCAAACCACCAACCTAAAAAATAATGACTACTCTTCTCTACCAACTGAGCTACAGCCACAGAGAGGTGGACCGGGGGCCTCCTTCTCAAATGGTCTTGGTTCCAGTTGTTTATCACCAGAGTTTGACTGACAGCTTTCACACCTTTCCAAACCAACTGAACCAAACAGGCAAACCAAACAGAATTCGCTTGAACTGCACCAATCACATTAGATATGTGTGAAAGCACCCTTAAAAGGTTCATGTCAACCTTTGTTCTTTTACTTGATTATCACAACTGGCATGTTATTTCAGTATTTATATATAAAACCATTTACCCACCATGAAATGATTACTATCTTCCAAAGCAATTATCTCTCTCTCTCTCTCTCTCTCTCTCTTGTTCTTTTTGTAAAATTTAATACAAAACCAAAACCATATATCACAAATACATAAAAACAACCACCCTGCTTCATTAGCTTGTGTTGATCATTCTTTACATTCAGTCCAAAGACCAAATGCAAGACAATAAATAAACAATTAAACTAAAATTATATTAATTAGTAGGTAACATAAATTAATTCTATATTCCTTGAGATTTTCTTTTTTAATTTCCTGACTATATATGACTGTGAATACTGAGTTTCACATACACAAAATCGGAAATTAAGCTGACAGTAAGGAAACAGTGCAGAATTACTGTTTTTGTAATCACTGTACTCAACACCTTCCAGCATAGCCTCATTCATCCAGAATGATATACCAGGGTAAAAAGCAGTGCGTGAAGTGATTGCCTGTCATTGTGTGTGTATGTAAAGGTAAGAAGGCCGGGGGTGTTAAACATACAAAACAATAAGAATGTAGCTGCTCAGAGTATGAACTGAACTGTAGTCACTCACCTATCATATCAGGTCCTTTGGCATTGAGTCTGACAAAGCGGCTTCCCACCGGCACCTCTAGCACTGTCTTCACAGCTGCAGGCAGACACAAGGTTGGAAATGAATGGAAAGATTTCATTTCAACATACAATACAGTACAATATACAGAGAGGAGGCAAATTAATATGAGTGGAGAACTGAACACTTACAGTATGTGACATATTACACAGCATTCTCCACCACCATCATCAAAACACCAAAAAAGAGAATTTTTGATGAATAGTGCACTATCCCTTCAGCTGAGTTAAGTGTTTACCATTACAATTGTTTTGAAATCTCCTTGATCATAGTTCAACAGGATGGACAACAAAACAGTCAACACATGATAAAACCATGATGTAAATGAACATATTCAAAGCAACAACATATCATAAATAACAGACACAAGGACAGAGTGACACCATCTTTCTTCAACAGTCCACCACAGAGGTCCAGAAATGTATAGCCCTCAGAGCCAAATTGCTGATTTGTCATTTTGGGCTTTACAGATAAAATTTGACTAAAAAATTGATGTGGAGACACTATGACAAGGTTCATAGAGGACACTTTCCATAGTATATGTACATACATTTAAAGCTGCACTAATTACTATCTTAATAGAAACAATGAATCAAATGCAAAAGGGGTGAATTGTGATAAACTGAATGATAAACTGAATTATCTCCAGCTCTGCAGTTCCCCTCACCTCAACAGAGCGTTTAAGCGTCTTTTGGCTCATTTTGCAACTTTACTTAGCCGATGGACATAGTGGAGCATGCTGAGCAGCTGCCAGATATTTTCATCAGGAATTGATGTAGACCAAAACAGAGCTCAAAGGAGAGTGAGTATATTGAAATTACATTTGTTCAGAAACAGGATTCCAAATGAATGCTGATGTTGCTCCATGTCTGTGTAAATAGGAAACTGTTAACTAACACATTTGCATAACAGCTTCATAACTTTTATGCTTTTTTTTCATTTAAAAACACATTCCCTGATTTTGTTGCAAAAACACCCTGGAATCCCCACATTTAGTCCCATCTCACCAAACCTACCAGCATACTCTATACAGTTCACATGAGTTTAAAGACAGTTATCTGTTTAATGATATCTGTGGCTATGCAAACACTTTGTGAATCAGTGACTTCCTTTTGAATAAGGCTATTACTTTGATGGATAACAAATACATGATAGATTTATTGCCTTGTTTGTATATGTGTTGCAGCTGTAACAAATTATTATTAGGATCACTTCTTGCAATCTCTTGTTTGCAGCACATTAAACACTGACAAATCTACAAAAGCTATCATATCTGCACATCAGCAAAACACAGTTTCTCAAAAATAAATACATGTCCAATTTAAGTCTGAAATCATACTGCTCCATTTGCATTTGGATTTGTTCCTATTCTTGGCTTGTGGCTGGCAGATTGATGTCCCTTGCAATGGTATCATTTACTCTTATCGTAGCCGACAATTTAACAAACACCAAGCGAGTAATGCAGTTCTGCAAGTTTATTTTGACCTTGAATCTGTCAGTACAATGAATTGTGTAAAATTAGATGTTGAGAAAAGGAAAAATGTAAAAGATGCATCAATTTGAGGGGAGATATCCAAAAGTCTAACAATTGAATGCATTATGCATACTGTAGGCCTTTGAGAATTAACTGTTAAATGACATTGAAAGATGACACATAATGTTGCCAGTTTTGACTGTGGTAATGTGAAGACAGTGGCATCAAAACATTAAAGATTATTACGTGAGTCTTTTCGATATTGTATCTGTGTACTTGTGGATGTCTGTCGTTGTGAGGACCATATGATCGTAATACGAAGAAAACCCTCCCAAGTGAAGATTATTGACGGTACACTCTTTTAACAAAGAGGGGCCTGTGCCAATTTCAGACATCACAATCTGTTTCATCACCATGAAGTCTACTAGGGACCATCTAAAAACTTTTTATAAGGCATTTAATGCCTGAAGAGGGAACTGGGAACAGTTTGGAAGGTTTGTGATAATTTGTGCTACTTTTTGTAATGTTGGGCAGCTCCTCTTGAAAATTAGACACATTCTCATGAAGAACCCCTCTTTTCTTCCAGTTAGTATGATGGAGACTAACTGGGCACTGAGTTTGGTAGGCTTGACATCCAATAATTGATACCTGATGACCGACAAATGCAATCTCAATGGTGGTTCAGTTCTAGCCCATCTTCACAAGATGACAGTATAGGTCAAAAATTCATTCATGTTGGGACTTGTTGGGTTGGAGACCTTTGTTGAATCCCTCTCTCTCTTGTTTCCTGTCGTCTCTCTCTACTGTGGCTGTCTAATAAAGGCCATAAAATGCCCAAATAATTCAAATGAGGTCATCTTTGACATCATTTGAGTTGAGTGGAATTGGATTTGTAACTGTGCCATAATATCATATTGACAGTATTTTGTACTCATTAAGGTTGACGTTGTACTCTGCCACTCTTGTGTCATCCACCAGCAAGAAAGTCACTTAGACTTTCTTCAAGAAAAAGTCTTTGTGGGCATCAACAATCTTGCATAAAGGTTCAGTGATGTTCCGATCTTCTAATTGGGGTCAGACAATAAGTTTGATCTCATCCTGCTGCTCATGAAACCCCTCGTGAATTTGTTTAGTAGTATGGATATGAGTGTTATCACCACAAAGTATGGGAACATCATGAGGGAAAGGTGTTAGTAGCCTAAGGTGCTCCTTGTCCTGTAAAATGTCTTCCATCCGCTGGTCTTTGCAATTGAGATGTAATTATTTGTGAAAGGTACAATGTATACATTTTCCCTTTGGGGGAGCCTCATTCATCCCATCATCTGGTAATTCTGATTACTTAGCACCACTAGCTTGTTATGCAGCTGGTATACAATTTAAAAGTCAGTTTCAAGCATATGGATTAATGTACAGTACAGGCCAAAAGTTTGGACACACCTTCTCATTCAATGCGTTTTCTTTATTTTCATAACTATTTACATTGTAGATTCTCACTGAAGGCATCAAAACTATGAATGAACACGTGTTCATTATGTACTTAACAAAAAAAAGGTGAAATAACTGAAAACATGTTTTATATTCTAGTTTCTTCAAAATAGCCACCCTTTGCTTTGATTACTGCTTTGCACACTCTTGGCATTCTCTCGATGAGCTTCAAGAGGTAGTCACCTGAAATGGTTTTCCAACAGTCTTGAAGGAGTTCCCAGAGGTGTTTAGCACTTGTTGGCCCCTTTGCCTTCACTCTGTGGTCCAGCTCACCCCAAACCATCTCGACTGGGTTCAGGTCCGGTGACTGTGGAGGCCAGGTCATCTGCCGCAGCACTCCATCACTCTCCTTCTTGGTCAAATAGCCTTTACACAGCCTGGAGGTGTGTTTGGGGTCATTGTCCTGTTGAAAAATAAATGATCGTCCAACTAAACGCAAACCGGATGGGATGGCATGTCGCTGCAGGATGCTGTGGTAGCCATGCTGGTTCAGTGTGCCTTCAATTTTGAATAAATCCCCAACAGTGTCACCAGCAAAACACCCCCACACCATCACACCTCCTCCTCCATGCTTCACAGTGGGAACCAGGCATGTGGAATCCATCCGTTTACCTTTTCTGCATCTCACAAAGACACGGCGGTTGAAACCAAAGATCTCAAATTTGGACTCATCAGACCAAAGCACAGATTTCCACTGGTCTAATGTTCATTCCTTGTGTTTCTTGGCCCAAACAAATCTCTTCTGCTTGTTGCCTCTCTTTAGCAGTGGTTTCCTTGCAGCTATTTGACCATGAAGGCCTGATTCGCGCAGTCTCCTCTTAACAGTTGTTCTAGAGATGGGTCTGCTGCTAGAACTCTGTGTGGCATTCATCTGGTCTCTGATCTGAGCTGCTGTTAACTTGCGATTTCTGAGGCTGGTGACTCAGATGAACTTGTCCTCAGAAGCAGAGGTGACTCTTGGTCTTCCTTTCCTGGGTCGGTCCTCATGTGTGCCAGTTTCGTTGTAGCGCTTGATGGTTTTTGCAATTCCACTTGGGGACACATTTAGTTTTTGCAATTTGCAATTTTCCGGACTGACTGACCTACATTTCTTAAAGTAATGATGGCCACTCATTTTTCTTTAGTTAGCTGATTGGTTCTTGCCATAATATGAATTTTAACAGTTGTCCAAAAGGGCTGTCAGCTGTGTAGTAACCTGACTTCTGCACAACACAACTGATGGTCTACCTCTTGAAGCTCATCGAGAGAATGCCAAGAGTGTGCCAAGAGTGTGCAAAGCAGTAATCAGAGCAAAGGGTGGCTATTTTGAAGAAACTAGAATATAAAATATGTTTTCAGTTATTTCACCTTTTTTTGTTAAGTACATAACTCCACATGTGTTCATTCATAGTTTTGATGCCTTCAGTGAGAATCTACAATGTAAATAGTCATGAAAATAAAGAAAACGCATTGAATGAGAAGGTGTGTCCAAACTTTTGGCCTGTACTGTACATGGGTTATAGACCAAGTGACTAATAATGTATAATTTATCTTGTATATAATTGTTACTTTAATGCTGCACTAATAATATTTTTTAATTAGAAAGTGATTAAATGAATATATGTTGCATGAAAGAGGTTGTTCATAGTGACAAACCCACAGAAAAATATTCACCCAACTCTGCAGATCCCCTCAGCTCTATTTGGCTTTTTAACTGAGGAGCTCATTATTTTTGGTTTTCTGGCCATTAACTTCATTCTCATCAACCTGGTTTCCAGCAGCAGCAGGCAGCTGTTTCAGTGAAAAAGCTCTGATAAATCCACCTGCCCAGCACCAAACAGCAGACAGACACAGTTAGAGACAAGCTGGTGAACATAGTGGACTATTTTTCTCAGGCATTGGTGGAAACCAAAACAGAAACTAAAAGCAAACTGAATTTTGGACTCACATTTGTTAGGTGACCAGACACAAGATTTCTAATGAATGGTAATGTTGCTCCATGTGTGGATGTGTAAATAGGCAACTGAGATCTGACATTTTCAAAATAACTTTATATGGTGATAATGTGTCAAAAAAATATTCAACCTTTAATGTTTTTCCAAATTCAGGGCCCCAAGGTCTAAGGCCCTACAGTGCCAGGGGGCATAGGTAAAATGCACTGTTACTTCTTTGCTAACACAAAATGGAGGAAATTAGCTAGCCTTGCTGAAAGGATAATCACGGCACCAAACCGTCTGAGAAGTAACATGGCAATCATTTGGATTTGCCTCCAAAGATAGGAAAATTGTTGATAAAAGTGACTGAAATTCAACTGCCATACAGTAATGATAACACATTTGAAGTAATATCTTGTCACTCAAGTGAGGTAAGAGGCACAGCGAAATGGTCAACAGGAGTCCCCATGTAGGTATCTACAGCATAGGTTGGAATTTATAGTTCAGTGTTGGATTTCCCATGTTGTCATGACCACTGCAACACTATATCGATGTAGTGTATGTGATAAGGTTGTATCGTGCTTTAATTATATTCCCTACAGTGACTGTGTTTACATTCTTTCATTCCCTGTGATATAAAGCAGTGCTCATTCATTGTGACAGACAGCTGTGATTGCAGCGAGCAGAAGATTTGGAGTGCATATAGTTTTGCTAGATATATGATATAATAGATATGATGATAGGAATATGTTACTGAAAAGGAGAAGATAACCCTTTCTTCAACTTCCTTTACTTCCTTAATGTTGTCTGCACACTGAACAATCCCTTCCACTATCAGAAACCTGTAGGTGAAAACACAAACAGTCTGTGCTGGTTCCTTCATGGTATCTCTATAGCCCCAATGAACAGTTACATTTTTGAAGAGGTGCATGACAGCTACAGTGTAGTCTAAGTCAAGTCAAGTCAATTTTATTCATATAGCGCCAAATCACAGCAATCAGCTATCTCAGGGCACTTTTCACATAGAGCAGGTCTAGGCCATACTCTTTAATTTACGGAGACCAAAAAATCTCTTGGTTTCAGCTTGCACACTGCCCCTAAGTGGGTAAAAAGATCAGTTAATGCATTTAATTCATGCTGCCTTTTTTGCAGGTTTAATTTGAAAAAAAAAGTGGCAAATTGCAGATTTCTGGTGCAGTTGTGTGCACATGTGTTGTCTCATATTTTGTCCACCAACTGCATGAGAGAGAGCACTGCTCTGTATGATTTGCCTCGAAGCCCCTCACATAAAAGAAGATGTCTCCTTCACTGTACACCCTGCTTGTGGTAAAGACCTCTCACTTTTTTGTGAGCACTGACTAAAGGAGACCACCACACTACAGCCTCTGCCATCCCTAAATCTGTCTGCTTTACAACTGCACAGCAGCACTGACCAACTCTGCAGACCTAAATAACATCCACATGTGTGCTGTTAAACGTCAGTGAGCCTAGCTAACTAGTCAATCATGACACTCTCTTAAGCTCATGCACACAGCATACACAAACAGCACAGAGCTAAACTATTAGAAGTATTTACTGCTGTGAAAGGATTTCTGTATTTTAGCCTGCAAAAATACTTCCTCGCTTCTCACACTATAAGTGTTTCTCCCTCTGTGGTTAAGTGAGGAGGTGTGGTAACGAGGCGAGACCTTTACAGGTATAGACAAATGGAGTGTTAATTCTATTTTCCACATTTTATGAAAGTTACTTTTCCTTCTGGCAACAAATGAGTGCTGAGCTCAAACGATTAAGCTGCTCTGGCTACTAGCCATGGGGCTTTGCCCCCTAACATAATTATGCTTGGAAACTGCATCTGCAATGTCCTAAATTTATGGGAGCAATGAAATAAATTCAGCTGCAGCCATTTGCATTTTTTCACTCTAAAATGGAGATTAAATGTAAAGCCAAGAATTTTCAAAAAAGTGACCTTCAAAATAAATTAGGGGAATGAAACACAGATAAACAGTTATGAGCTCATTTTACATGAGTCTGCTGGAGCCGTAAACTGAGGCTTTAGGAAATAATATAGCCAATTCATATTCCAAATGCAATGACTGATAAATGGTAGAGTCATAAATAATGGATGAAGAGGAACAAAGGTGATACTCTGTGTGTCTGTAATGGTAGATAAACTCACTAACCAAGGTAAGCCTAAATGGTTGTGATTCGTTTACTGTATCAATTCGCTTCTTTTGGGACATTAAAGCAGAGGCAAAGCTAGAGAAGACATGAGAGACAGAGACTTTAAAAGTGAATGGAAAAAGAACAAATGAGTCTGGCAGAAGGAGTCTCTCTGGTTAGAGGAAACGCTGACACTGGTGTAATGATAACCACAGCTCTACAGGTTCCCCGCTGGCCTCTGATAAAAGGATCGTTGGCCACAAGTCACAGTTCAAAGCCAGTCTCAGAAACATATGTATTCAAAGTACTGCAAGCAAACCTGCATATTGTGATACTTCCTTGATGTTTTAAAAGGAATTCTCTCACTCCCTCTGCTGAAGTCAGAGGTCACAATCAGTCCTCCTGGAGCTGGTGGACAGTCAGCATCATGCTTAAAAAGATAAGGCTGGCAATTTTCTATAATTTACTTATTGTCAAAAAATCTCATGTGTAGAGCCAAACCAACAATGAACTCATCCTACTTACAAGTATTGTGCTTGTATCCAAAGCTTCATATATCTTCTTCCTCTGTGCTGTAGAGCTCCATTGTTGCCCAAAAACTATTAAAAACATGTCAATGAGCCACACTGTTGCACTGGGTGACATGTTCCTTCATCCCTGAAGACAAAGACAGCAGTTACTGTAGCTTGTTTAGAAACATCTCCAAATATTAATAACAGTGATAAGATGGTAACCCTCAGGAGTAAGGTTCCTTGTCCAGATGCCACTGTGCAAGCGCGGGAACATGGTTCTGTTTACAGCTTCACTAGCTTATTGTGCTACATATCACAACCTCTTTACTTTGTATTACATTAGAAATTTGTCAAAGAACTTCAGTACACTTCTGATGGTTACTATCTTATTGCTGTTTTTACTTTTTGGAGACGTTTCTAATCTAGCCATGGTAATCACACTCCTCAGGGGCAAAGGAACATGTCACCCAATGCAGTGGTGTGTCTCACTGATGTGTTTTTAATAGTTTTTGGACAACAATGGAGCTCTACAGCACAGAGGAATAAGATATATCAGACTTTAGATACACACAAAACAGTTGTAAGTAGGATGAGTTCATTGTTGGTTTGGCTCTGCACATGAGATTTGTTGACAATAAGAAAAATATAGAGAATTGCCAGCCATATCCTCTAGATGCAGTCCAGGACAAATTTTGAACTTGGGCTTAGATTTGGGTCATGTGGTTCTCTAGTCACTAGACCTCCATTACCTGTCTTTTTGAACTGAATTTGAGTTTTGTATAATTATTTAACTTTACATTTAAGAGAGCCTAATTTTATTGGTATTCATCTCTTTACTTTGGACTAGGGCCTGCAGTCTATTATGACTGTGATCCATTAAAAAAACCTAAAGCTATATGTAACTCAAAATTGTGAATTTCTAACTAAAAACTATAAATTGTGTTGGTGGTCTTGCCATAAGCTTCTAGAGAGGTAATCACTAATTGCTTCCTTGCTGGTTCTTTACCTCAATTTTAACACCTAAGACACTCTGTTCTGAATAGCAGTGAATTGCTTCGCCACAGACATGAAAGTTTCAAATTATGGAATACAGCTTCTCCCTGGGTGTCACCCTTGATGTGTTATTGACAGGTCCATCAGTTAGATTTGAAGAAAATGGTGACTGGCCACCTCTGTGCAGTGTTAAACACTGCAAGAGGTATCCCAAACAACTTATCATAAGTTATTAAGAAAAATGATATTTTTTAATGCACGGGGCATTTCAGCCAGGGCTCAATACAAAACTATAAAAAAATTATAAAATAGTGTGTTGTGTTGTGTGTTGGCATCTGTGGATCACAGCAACAAGCGAGTTTTTCAAAAATTTAATACAACTTGGCAGTAATGTTTGTTAGGTCAGAGCTGGCTACCAAATATCAACTCTGCACATATTCAACATTCAAACGCAGGACTATGACACTGGCGAGTGAGGTTCACATCTTGAGTCCTGGGCTTGGTTAAGACAAAAAAAACTCTGTGGTTAAAGTCCATGTAGAGAGATTTCTTTTGAAACGCATTATACATGTTAGAAAATAATTGCTGAAAACATGTGAAAAGACTGTGAACTATGTAGTACTGAATTGTGGAGTTAGACCGTTAAACTGCTTTTCCCCATTTCTGTTCATTTTTTGGGCGGGCCTGAAATGGTGGATCCATGACGTAGAGGGGTGACTAGCATGAGAATATATATGAGAATACATTAATAACACATTTTTCTGTGGTGTGAAAAACTCAGAACACATATATATTATTGCTTTACACAGACTTTAAGGTTCAGGAAAGATCAGTTAAATGTTACTAAAGTCAACACATTATCCCTTTTTATTTAAGTCACTGTTGACTTTTTTAATGTTTCACTTAGACCACCACTTTTGCTCAACCTTAACCCAGAGGTTTTATTTACGTAAACATAACCTTAAAAACATTAATCATGATTTAATTGTCAAAGATATTGTAGAAAAATGTATTAAATATGCTGTCAGTGAACATGCAGATACTTTCATTAAATATGTTTCCTAATTATGTTGATAAAGAATAATTCAGAATAGTTCAGGTGACATTTCTCTAAAAATGTATTGCCGTTGCAAAGTATAGAAGACATGGTGAAAATGATCATGATTCATAGCGATAATGAGCTGTCTCTGCTGATCTACACACAGATTGGTGTCATGGTCAACTGTATTAGGTACAAGCTCAGAGAGATTTATCCCTCTGTTACCTTCACCACTGTTCTCTATGGATTTTAAGTACCAACTTCATGTGGATCTGTAGCTAAATGTATTTGATGCCTTGAAGTTACTTGTATTATTTATGTGTCCTTCTTAATTTCACTGGTATCTGATAGAAATGCCTCTACCATCCTATCATCTGGACTTCCATGAGAAAGTAAGCATAAAAGTGTGGGGGAAAAACATGACACTAGATGATGTCTCCTGTAGCTTTAAGCTTTCACCCCATGAGCGTCTGTCTATATTCTTGCAAGAGTGCTGCAGGTATAACAGCTGAACAGCCCAGCTATCTGATTATTGTCAAGTGGCCCTTCTTCTGCCAGCTCCTCTAAAGGACCTGGCAGGAAGCAACATGTCATCACAACCTCTGTGACTTCTTTGAGAGCCCCTGTTTTAAAAAAAAAAAAAAAAAAATTAAAGTCAGAGTAGGTTGCTTGGATTGAATTCCTCCTCCTTGATCTACAGGCTCTCTAATGGTCCAGGCACGGTGCTGTGAAAACGCCTACATCTGCCCACTGCAACAAAAGTTCCAGTATTTCTTCACTGCCTCACTCCCGAGGACTTTGCTCTGGCTTTGGAGTAGGGGAGGAGGATTTTTGGATGAGGAAAGATGACTTAAGTGCAACTGGCAGTCGCAGACAAACCCAATGCTGAACCAGAGCTCTCCAACAACAATACAGAGACTCTTTCCACTGCGTAAGGCCCCACTCTATCCACATTACTGGTGCTACAAAGGCTGCCTTGTATTGGCCATTAGAGGACATTGGCTATGGCACGGGGAAATGTGCTAATGCCATGGATTAGGCTTGGGATGGTCAGTATAGTGATAGTAAAGATCTTTCAGTAAAGCTGGGTATTGAATTTATTTTTGTTATAGACTGAAATGTTAAGTCAGATTTGTAGTCTTCTTTCTTTATGAGTTATTCAGATATTTACTGATTTAAATCATAATTTAGCCAGTTTTAGACTATCTATTTATTTTGTTACATTATTTTTGTAAGTCTGCTTGTTTTCAGACAATGTTCAACATTTGAGAACTTTTGCTTCTTTTTTCTTAAATGAAAAAAATGGTTTGAAAAAATAAACTTGAATCAGGATCCACTTATTAGCTTTACTTAAAGCTTTAAGATGAGATAAGATAGTACTTTATTGATCCTAAAGGATATTGGTGTGCAACAGCTACATAGATAGCATAGTATGAGGTAGAGAAAAAAATAATATATATTGGTATCAAACGAGGTAGAGAACAATCAACTACAATATCAATAACAGTAGCAAATGTACAATCTGCATAGTGGTCAGGTCCATCAGTATATAAATTGACTAAACTAAAATTTAATAAATATAAAAGCTATATATCAGAAAGCTCCATGGTGAAAGTAAAGTGTCCAATGATTAGTCCGGAATGGAAAATAATCCCACAGAATGGTAATGGTAATAAAATCACCAAGAAACCAAGGTCGCTGCTGTCAGTCTATCAGCGGGAGGTACATGAGTTAAAAAGATTGATGGCCACCAGCAGGAAATATTTCCTGTGGCGTTCTGTGCTGCACCAAGGTGGTATCAGTCTGTTGTTGAAGGTGCTCTTGTGCATGATGAGTGCATAATGGAGTGGGTGAGAGTCATTGTCCATGATGTTCTGCAGTTTAATCAGCATCCTACTCTTCGAGACCACTGTCACAGAATCATGTTCTACCCCCAGGACAGAGCCCACCTTCCTGATGAGCTTGATGATTCTGTTGATGTCCACTGCTCTCACCCAGCTGCTGCAGCACAGGACAGCATAGAAAATTGCACTGGCCACCACAGAATGGTAGAACATCCTCAGCATAGTACTGCAGACCTTGAAAGACCGGAGCCTCCACAGGAAGTAGAGATGGCTCTGGCCCCTCTTGTACACAGCATCAATGTTCTTGGCCCAGCCCAGCTTGTTGTTTTGGTAGACTCCCAGTCCTGAACCATCTCACAACCCTCAACTGCGTCTCACGACCTTCATCACTGAATAAAATCCTGATAATGGCTGTGAAATAAGGTTGAAAGGTCTGGAAAAAGCTAGTAAATGGACCTTAAGTTAAGTTTATTTTGTCAAACTACTGTTCCCAAGGTCAAGAGAAAACTTTTGTCAAACATATTCCTCAAAGTAAGGTGTCATTTTGGTATCGGTACTGTAAATCACTGAAACGCAATGAGTCAATGAATCAATATTTGCTCTATGTGTCTTGAAAACGAGTTTTAGAAATTATATTTAGATGAACTGTTCTTTCTTAGCAACAATATCCAGTTTTCCATGCAAAATTCTGCATTTTTAAGACTCTTATTCTATTCATTTTGTTTATTATGTTGGTGTTATGTTGCTAGATGTTTGACCTCTTCAGATCAAGGTAATGGAGCCAAACGTTCATCCTCAAATGTTATAATTCAACCTCAAATGCAATCCCCAACATTTTCCTCAATGCCCTGATTTTGCTGACTTGCTAATCATTTGAGGTTAAGGTGTGCTTCTGTTTCATATTTCTGATGTGTAATGCTTGTATACAATTCCACCCAAACAGCACAGACACACCCCTAGTGCTCTCTGAAAATTTTCTGACATATTAAAACCAAGAGAAATATTTACACGGTCACCGGCTGTGATCTCAAATACCAGTCTTTTTCCAGGATCCAGCCATATTCATTTCCACTCCCCAAGGCATTCCAAAGCAACTTAATTTGAAACATTTGATACAATACCCGAGCTCGAGAGCCAGTTACTGGGGTATGAATATATATATTTGTTGCCAGTATCTACTTCATTAACCTAGTAAAACTTGGAAAAATGCTGAGCAGCTCTGGGAACATTTAAACAAACTTCCACCTCACATTTCAAATATTGTAAAATTGCTATTTGTGCTAGTGGTGCGTCTAGACATCTCAGGCAGGTAAAGTTGAAAAGAGGGGGAAAATACATTGCTTTTTACATAAAGAGTTTCATTCAGGGCAGAATGTTGAGAAGTGAACATTTAGTATTTATGTATTTATTGGTTGGTTTGTTTATTTTGCAATATTCCAGCAAACTACAGCAAGCAATGAATACTGATATGTTTGTCAGCATTTTTTTCCATCTAATCTCTTGTGACAGACTGAATGATCAATGCTGAGACAGTTTTGTAAAACTAAGATGGAAACTGATTGAAACTCCTTCAAAACAAACATTTTCTGCTTGGCTCTTCCTATTATGCACATTGTTAGATTTGGATTGGACCAACCAATTCCAAGCAAAAACAGAAAAATAGAATTCTGAAAAGACCAGTACTGGCCAAATCACAATTATGAATTTTATCTCTGGGTGTTAAATTTTATGAAAATCTGCGAGAAAAGAAGTCATTGATAAGTTAATGGTGTAGCTCCATCTGCTAGTGGATGGGTTGCTGTAGCCAGATGGCATTTTAATAGTCCAGCTAAGATGGCTCCTGAGGACCTGTGGCCAATAGGGGTGGGAATCAGATGAATTCACCATATGATACTATCATGATATTCTTTCCATGATAACGATATATCAACAAAGGCGATTGTGTGATACACGATATATCACAAAGAAATAATCTATGATATATCACGATATCTGTAACTGAAGAAGAAAGAAAAAAATATTTCAAAGAGCAGGAAATAGATAATGTACAATGTTTATTAACAGTACTTAATAAAGTTTCACAGAAAAGAAATGCTGCCATGTATAAATATCACTGCTAACTGTAGCCTCAGTTTGTGCCTCTCACAAAGCTGCTGGCAGCGTTAGCAAGTCTAATAAGAGACAACAGAATGGCAACATCGTGCTAATAACCCAAAGATTTATTCTTTTTCTGTGGCAGTAAACACAACACACAACCCGCCAATAACTGACTGCTATATTCAGAGCTTAGCAAGATATTCAGGGCTGACTACGTACTCACACTCCCCCACAGACACATTCACATAGCAGAGCCACTAGCTCCACTACAACACAGGTACCACACAGAAACTTTTACAAAGGGCCATGAATGTGCTTAGTCAAAGCTCCAAAGGACTCTCTGTGTTTCCAGCGTGGACACGGAGAGTCTGACAGCAGCTGCTCATGGCTGGTTACTTTGCTTGCATTTCTTCTTTGTTGTCACCTACAATTGCAATTGCCATCCATCAGACCATTACCAGTCTGTTTAGCGCCTCCATAAGGAGGTGGAGAATAGTGGTGCTCTGGTGGTGGTGAGCTAAAGTAGCTGAATCAATTCAGAGTGGTCCTATGTTTAAAAAAATGTATTGATACTTGGCGCCAGTGTATCGATAACATATTGCAAATGCAAATATCGAAATATGTTGCAATATCGATTTTTGGTCCCACACCTGGTGGCCAACACAGAGAGGTTTGACATGGAGCCAAGACAGGTGAAAGCCCCAAGGCCCAGCACACAGATATCCAGCTTTGTTATGTTCCTCCCATAGAGCCTGACTGGGAGGAAGGTTGTGCAAGGATGTATGTCTGGAACCAGCAGATAGAGATTAGGCCTGAGCTGAGGGTGTATTCTCTAAAATGACCAAGAAAGCTCATGGGATGAGCCATTTGCAAAGGGCTGGAAGATCTTAGACTCAGTAACATTTGAAGTGGGGACAGGGGTATAAGGGCATTTAAGATTTAAAGTGCGCTGTGTTAAGTATTAAGGATTAGCTTGGAGAACATGAAGCTTTAAATTGAAACCTTAGTGATATGTGAGTTGGGCACAGATAGGAATTACATCATTGTGAGGCTGGCGATCAGATACCTACATTCTTCTGCTGTAAGGTGAGGCAGGGCCTGTCCTCGTACCAGCCGGCATGTGGAGCCGTCGCCGCCACAGACGCCGCAGTTATCCTCCCTGGCGCCACTGGCCAGCTGGCGATCACAACCCACCTCCTGCACACACATCACAATTACACACCCTTAAAGTCAGATATGGCGCTGACCAATGGATGAAGAGACAGAAAGACGAGAGAGCTCCATATACAAAGTAAGGCTGGATTATGTGATGTTCCTCATAGCAAAAAGAAGTTATTTCTGTCATGCCTGTGTCCAAAGTAAGGATTAGTCAATAGAAAAAAAATATTATTTCAATGGTCAACTAATCAGTAATTGTAGTTGTAATTGATCAAATAAAAATGCCAAACATGAATAGATTCCAGCTTCTCTAATGTGAGGATTTGAAGCTTTTTTTCTCTGTCATTATGAACTAAAACCCTTTTGGGTTTAAAGCCACACTGTGTATCATGGCTGTAGGGATGGCAATATTGTTCGGACAGTTGGTTCAGCAACTGTGGTGCTGTGTGAAATGTCTTAACAACTATTAGATGGATTACCGTGAAATTTGCTACAGACATTTATGCTTCCCTCAGGATGATCTATAATAACTTTCAAAGTATAGATCTCAATTTTTATCCATCTTACAATGGATTTGTCTTTACACAGAGCTGCTAGCATGGCTGTAGACAGAATGAGCAATTTGAAGAAAAAACCTTGCCCTTAAATGTCATAGACCAAAAGATTAACCAAATACTTGAAAACATAATGCATACATTAATCAGTAATACAAATAATAAGCCTATAAATTCTCTGTATACTTTTCTGCATGCACCATGTGGAGGACTGGTAACCTATTCAAATAGTTTCCCTCCATGTAATCTTCCTCTCACAGCATGCTCTATATTAAAATTCAGCTTGAATAACATGAATAAAAACACAAACAACAAAATAAAAGAAGCATGTGTAATGAGTTTATCTTAATATTTTATTTCAAGTCACAGGATCTTTGTACGCAGTCTCATGCAATACAATGCATGACAAATGAAGTGTGATCCCAGCATTACTGTGCAGGCAATGTTTCCAAAATCCCCATGAGATGCAATTGTTACAAATGTGGCAGCACATTTAAATTAGACTTCCTGGGTTTCAAAAGCAACTGCATAATTTTGTATAATTAATTGTAGAATTGTGTATAAATCCAATTATTGATCAACCAATTAGCAGAAAGGATTTTGAATAGATTTTTGGTGGGATGGGGATGTTTCTCTTTTACTACCGCCTGCACAAACTGTGGACAATGGGAATGTTACATTAAAGATAACTCACACAGACCCAAATGGTCATAAGTGCCATACCTACACACAGGGATGAGGTGCAGTTTTAGTAAACTATCCCCTCCAGTGACACTGTTCTCATTGGAAAATTGACAGCATCTCTCATTTGTTTAAACAAATGAAGTGAAGCTTGCGAGCTAGTTCAATGTCCACTGCTACAGTTACATGGCATATACACATCTTCTCACTGCAACATATATCCATTGCACCCTTGCAATAATGTACTGTGTACTTAAGCTGTCAGTGCTCCATTCACTTTTTTGCTGCATGCCTGCTGCCCTACCACTCACCTGACAGCTATGCGTTCATTGTTCATACAGTATTTCATAACCCCACCTCCACCCCAGCATCCACGAGTCGATGTTCCCCCAGGGGAGTTTGTATCGTCGCTCCCCACTCCCTGCTGTGCTGAGCTCTGTGTTTCCGTTTGGGGAATGATGAGGTCAGGGCCAAACATCAACACTGTACATATTCTACATTCAAATACTAATCTAATTTCATGCTTTGGCTGACTGACAAGTTCACATTCTCCTGACATGCAACTTTCTGTGGTTGTGTGAATGACTGACTGTTCTCTCAGAGGCTAAGGTAGAAGTACTGTGTTATAGCACTACAAAACATCCTCCAAAGTCCTCCAGATTGAACAACAAAATACATTGTTGGTCCATGAACTCCAGAACAACTGAGGCCCCTATCAACAGGATGACATCATCTGTCTGTGCCTTCCTAATAAATACATATGTTTTATGATATGACAAAGCTATGGTTAAGGTTTGGTTGCTTAGATTTAGGGAAAAAATCATGTTTTCTGATAAAATAACTACTTTGAGGTTTGTGGTTTGGGTTAAAATTTAAGGTCAAGAGACCTTTTTCGTCATGGTTACAAAAATAACCACATGATTAAAGGGCACCTATCATGCTTTTTGTAAGTTTCTGTTATTTTTGTACTGTTATGATGTTGGATATCTATGTTAAACATGGTTGTAGGTCCAAAACTTGAGGTGAATGTACAGTATGTAGAAATGTTCTCTGCAAGTCAAAAGCCAAGGCTTCAGTCTGTTCTGAACACTTTGTCTTAAAATCTTCTTATGCTAATATCAGTTTACTATAATAACACATATATTTTTGCTGTAAAGATTTATGTAAGACTGAAAAGTAAATTCTGTTCTACAAATAAAAAGGTGGGTCAGCTGAGTTTTTGATTTAATTTACCACTGCTCTCCTCACACACATACAGTCTTGTAGATATGCTGAAGCTTGTCATTGTAACTTACGATGACAGGCTGGCAAAACAAAGTGACATAAACATAGAGACATGGACACACACACACACTGCAGCTCTCCTCCCATTTACTCCCAGGAATTGTATTTATTTTCTCTTCTCCTTGTATACAGCTGGATTTCATGCTGCTGTGTGGTGTATTATTAATCCATATACAGTGTATGCACTAGAGGAGGAATTGGCCTCATTCCGTCACAGACAAACTTCCTGCTACAGTACCCCAGCAACCAAGTGCTAACTCCTTGCACTGCTGCCTCCATCACTGGGTGACGCCATCTCATCCTTGCCGTGCCCAGCACTCTCTCTGTGCGCTGACAGCAGCTGCTGTTTAAGCACATCCATCATCCATTTCCCATTACTGATGTGAAGTACCTGTGTCTGGCCTGATGACAAGGAGGCTTCTCAGTTTAATGATGCACCAGAAGCAGCCTAAGTAAACTGAGTCTCTCCAGAAATTGCTTTTAACTTGCGAAGATTGTGACACCCCATTCAAACTAAGTTCAACTTGAGTGTCTGAGTGCTTGCCAAACAACCCAAGCTGAAGTGGAGGGGGGTAACTAGTTCTAGCCTGGAGGAAATGGGCTCCATTTGTGAGGGTCTTTTTTTTTTTGCTACCTGGGTCCTTGCCAAACAGCAAACAGCTTCCCAATACTGAAGTCTCCCACTACTGAGGCCCTGTCTACACTAATGTTGATAAATTTGAAAATAAGTATTTTGCAGTGCCTGCTGATAGCCTTCCACACACACAGAGTTGGCATATCCTATCAGGGAAAACAGAGCTTTACATTGCTGTTTGGACTCAGAAAACTGATCTTTTTGTTTTTAAACATATTCTATCCCACAACAAATCTGTTGTCACTGACATACTGTATATCTATATTTGTGAACATTAACAGAAAACCGATTTTCATTTGAGTCTGAAAGTTCTTTTTTGACACTGGATGGTAACCCCCTCTCTCTTCCCCCACAGCTGTCAGATGACATGATGTCATGAGGGTGGGGGTGGGGTGGTGGGGGGCAAGTTCTAATGTATGGCACCTTTCAATAACAAGGCAATTCATAGTGCTGAAAATTATATTAATCCCTGTGAGGGAACAGTTTTTTTGCAGCAGTAGAGAGTTATATATTGTTAGAAAATTACTGCTTGTAACGTTTTTGGTTTCAAAATTTAAAGATAACAAATATCAGCATGAATAACTGGCTATTTGCAGCCTCAACAGGAACATATGGTACAGACCTTCAAGAACCCATCCATGTCAAATCCTTTTTAATTCTGTGCCTTTACTGGATGGAGTACAGTAGAGAGCTGGAAGAAAATGAGGGGAGAGAGTGGGGGGAAATGACATGCCCGCAACTAAGGCCCCTGGCCAGACTCAAACTAGGGACATTGCGATTTAATGGTCAGCATTGTAAACCCCTAGGCCACCAGGATGCCCCCTAACCATACTTTTAATGATAAGTGTCTTCGGGTTTTACTACTTCTATGAGCTCCTTTCCTCAACATTAAGTTAACTGACTGGTTTGAAGCATCTCAAAAACAAAGAAGTACCAGAATCAGCCTGAAAAGTTCCATACTGGTGGGAGCCAAGTTGGATCTGGATGACTTGTCAGACATTAACAATGGTGGCTTACTGTAACGTAAACCACACTCCACGAGAAGCACTCCGATGAGGCCCATTGCTCTCAGAAATTAAACCCAGGCACAAACAGCTTTTACTCATTCAGACATGAAAGACAGCCGACGGTGTCTGTGCCTACTGTGGGCTGGCAGCAGAGTAACACAGCAGCTCTCATAAGAAGAGCGGAGTAATACTCACCTCTGTTCTGACATGTTAAAAGTGCAGAGTTCTGATGAAAAAGAGCTACACAAATATAATCCATCAACTTCTCAACCATGAAAGTGTCTGCTCTACTCTTTTTTCTACATCTTGCATATAATGTTGGAGAGCCATTGTGGCTATAGACATTGGCAAACACATTATTGCAGCCACAGACTGACACAATATAAAGGAATGAGAAGAGATGGGAAGGGACAGCATCTAAAGACAGAATCAGGGTATGGGGAGCAAAATGCTTTATGTATTAAATGAGTTAAATCTTTTTTTTTTTTTTTTACTTGTCATGGCAGGAAAAGCCCAGGTGAAACTAATAACATTAATGATGGAAGTGTCACAGGAAGCCATAGCAGTGAGCCATCATGCACAATGCCAGGGTCTTGGAACTGGCAAAATTAATGGGATGCTGTCATTATAAATGTTATTAATTACACCCATGCTTTTCCTTTGAGCTATTTTGGATTACCCTATCATTAAGACAGCTGTGTTCAGATCAGCTTCAAATGAAAGGCTTGTCGTATCGCATGTCTTGTCGTATCGTGTCTGACACCTCCTCCTTCCACACATTTCTGACAGCAGAAAGGTGACACCGCTTTGAACTTCACTCTCAAGCTCTGTTTTTTTTCCCCCATTTATACATTACATTGTGTGTAACCGCTCTACATAGTCCTCTTTAGACATGCTCCTCATGTAATTGTGATGGCAAAACATGTTTGTCTCATGACTGAATCATATGCTGGCCCTGAGAGCTTGATCCACTGCAACTTCAAAAACGTGCAAATAGATAAAACATAAGCAAATAAATCTTCACCAATTTGACAACACATGTTCTCACTTGTGTTCACAAGAGAACACAAGCAAATACAGAAATACAGAAATCACAACACAATACAGAAAACAACTGCATACAAAAAAAGTCACAGGGGAGAAATGACAGGAAACGAGGGAGAGAGAGATGTATCAACAGTTCCTAGCAGGATTTGAACCAGGGACGTTGTGGTAGTTGGGAACCTTAGCCACAGGTTATGACAGCAGGCTTTTCATTTCGATTCGGAACAGGTATAAATACTTTAGACATGGTTGGAAGACAAATCATACTACTTAGTTCATTTTACAGAGCAACTTTCAGGTTGAATTTTTTACTGGATTTACAGCTTATGTGTCATGAAAATTATGATTTTATTAGTTTAACGAGACATAAAGGTAAATGAAGATGGAAAAGTTTTGAGCAGCACCCTTAAAACGAGCCTCATATTACATCACAGAAGGGAGTCACTGTCCCCTCCTAGCTGCAGTATGGTACTAGGTACTAATAAGTCTGAGTAGTCGTCATTAAGTGAATTTGTTTTTTGGGTTTTTTTTGCTAGTTTTGTGTTTAATTGTGTTTGTGCAAGCTGCACAGATTCCAGGCTGTCGGGACCTGAAGTCCACTTTCCTAGCAAGAAAAACAACAGCTAGCTTTCATGCAAGTGAAGAGACTGACTTCACTGCTATCTCTGTGATGGAAGAACACAGTTGTGTGTAGGCTCATTTTAGAAAGGAGGGATATGTTATTTGCGATATGATGAAGTTCAGGATGTGATGTAGAAGCCAGGACTGTGTGAGGCTGATAGCTGGTGCGGTTCCTCCGGTAAACACAGCTGCTTCATCAGCAGCTCTGCTCCGAATGGAGATCATCAGAGATTCAGCCCCACGATGACATGAACTGCTCTAGTTAGTCCTTGTTTCTAATGTTTTTAACTTCCAAATCAGTCAGCATGCTGGCTTGAACTGAGAAGTAACGTCTGATGTGTGTTTATTGTTGTTAGGCAGTGTAACTAATATGTAAAACCACCAGCTGATGAGGGGTAATACTAATGTTAGTTAGCTAGCACTGTTAGCATCCTATTTTGTAAACACAGTTAACATTTGACATGGCATGAGGTTAGTTATTAACTTCTGTTAGCTAACGTGGGAGCCTGGTGTCTAATTACATAGCTTGGTGACTTTCTGTTTGATCAGTTAAAATATGTGTAATTTTCATTCTCAGGTGTTGTTATGTAGCTGTGATATAAGGTTTTGGGAGATGCTGCAGTAATGAGTGGTGGTGTCTCTGAGGTCCTCATATGTTATCTGCATGTGTTCTATGTCACACAGTTATTAATGATTGACCTTCACCATATTCTCCAGCATAATAGTATATATATGATGTTGCACTGTTATGTAAAAAAAGAGTTACTCTCAAAAAAGACAGACGCATATTTGCAGTTTCAAGCTTTTTGTGTAACTTTGATATCCCACCTCTTCTTTAAATAGTGTTGTGTCCAGAAGGAACAAACCATTTCTTTAAAGGTCCAATAAATGACATTGAGCCTCAATGGATGTCAGCAAGCAACTATTTTCTATGTAAGGATATAGTGGAGTAATGGAGACCTCAGCAGTGAATGACTTCACACTCCCTCTGTGTGTATTGTTATCCGAGCTTCTCTGTTCTTTGTTTTGGTAGCCGCACTGGTCGCACATGCATATTAGTGCATGTGAGTCTGTTCCCAAGATGGCAGCCGCTTCACAAACTCTCAAATTACAGCTAAACAGTACACTAAAATATGTTTCTGAACACAAATAGGCAATGCACTAACAGAATCTTGATCCATATTTGATCAGCACTTCCTAATTTGACAGTCCCAACTTGATTGAGTAAACCACACACACGTTTGTTTTGGTCTGAGATGTTGGTGCTATAGTGTGACATCTAGTGGCTGAATGTCGTGTATTGCAACTTTAATACCTGGCATGTTGGTAAAAATTGTATACTGATGTTTGTAGTTTAGTTTAAGTTGGCTGTTTTTTATTTCTAACATTTTCTGTTTCTGTTCTGAAACCGGTCCAGGGAAGCATGAAGAAGAGGGAGTGGAGAACCTGAAGCTGTGGAGGCCAGCCATCATCAACCAGTTAGCAAGTTCAGTCAGTCATTTAATCTAATTTGTTATTTGGGTCAGTGCATGTATTAAATATTATATCACTGAATGTGATGTAAATATTTTTATTTCCTCCAGCATGTGCCTCAGCCCTGATGGAGTCTCTGAGGGAGTCTACTCCTCCTCACCAAAGGCTCTACGAGACAGCAGCGCTGCCCTGTCCTCCACTGCACCGGAGTCCCTTTCCAGATCCTGCCAGCAGATCAGCAAACACAAGGCAGTGGGCCTGTAACCTGCACAGCCTTCATGGTTTAACACAGGACTTTAGTGTGAAACCCAGCACAGATGTTATGGTTCTCAGTTTGCAGTTTGACATTATTACAAGTGAGATTAATTCTACAGTTCATACTCATATTTACCAAGAGTTTACATTTTCAGTTTCAGACTGACTCAATTGTTTTATTGTTTATTTATTTATATTTGAAAGAGATTTGTAAGAGATTTATATAAAATTTGGGGCAAAATTTCAATCATGAATGATTGAGTGATGGGGTATTTTTGAACAGTTTCACTATTTACTCATGGTTATTAAATAAAAATCATGTTTCATGATTATGTATCTCTGTATGTATTTCGATGTAGAGTCAGATGCAGATTGAAACATTTTGAAATAGCTAATTAAGCACTGTGCAGCTTTGGCGGTATCCACTCTGTGCTTTCTAGTTGTTTTAAAAGGGTAAATTGGTATTTTTTTGTTTGACCATATATGTTTGAGATACATCCAGATTCATCATTTAAAAATGTTTGTATGTCTTACCTGATTCTAGTCAAAAATAGATACAGTATATTTCATGCCAGTGTTTTATAGGTTAGTGGTTGCCTGCTGTTCACTCTATGTGTTAAAACACTTATTGATCAGTTTGATGGTGATAGCAACTTCCAAGTTATTGTATTGAATATTGGTGGTGGGATTAAACCTTGGATACATGTGTATTACATAATGTGCTTTATTTTACTCTTTTATTTTACTCAATTGGAAACTGTTAGAATGCACTAATAGTTTTTATTTATATAGGTTTGTTATTAGTATTAGCTGCTGCATTAGCTGAAGCATCTGTTATTATATAATTATGAAACAGCTCTTAACTGCATAAAACGTTTTAATACATCCAAACATTTGGTTGTTATTGGGATAACTTTTATTAATAGTCTCCTTAATGAGGCCACTGAAACTGTTTACATTATTTACAACCTCTTCAGTGTCAAAACTAGCGTTGAGATCCATTCATTTCTTATTGTTCAACTTGACAGCTCTCCCTGTTACATCACTTCCAGTTTGAATTTTTTTTAGATGTGGAAATAAAATTATCTCACAAAAATGACTCCAGAAGTCACTGGGGTCTCCAACCTGCAAGTTGCTCTTTAAGCATACCTTTAGTCCACGTACAATACTGAGAAGCAGAGGATGTTTGTATTTATTGTGTAAAGCTTCTGCTGTGTACAGGACTCCCTGCCTGCCTGGGAAACTCAGTTCGGGGAAACAAAATCCCTTTACTGTGTTGTGTGCAGTGTCAACTGGCTAGTGACACATTTCCAGCAGAAACAAGGGAAGACACTGAAACACAAGTTGGAGAGCAGTGATTGCAGAAGACGAGGGGGGAGAATAGTGTGGCCTTCAGTTAAAAAGCACTGAAATTAGACAAAGAACTTTCCAGAGATGCTGAAGATGCTAGTTTTTGGTTGAACTGTGGCAGATTTTTAACCATAAACTACATTTGAGACTCACTTTTTCCCCTTCAAGGGGCACTTTTTTCATTATTCAAGCTAAATATTAGAAATAAATCCACCTTTGGTACCTCAGGCCATTTACTGGAAGCATAGTAAGGTAATAAAAAAAGGATTCTGCTCATCGTTCAAAATAGGACTGGGTAATGGGAAAGTCTCAGTTGGTATTATACTTTTTAGTGTGCAGCTGAGAAAATCCAAGGAAGAAATGACCGCGTGACCGAGCTCAGATTTAATTCTGGGGATTAGAAGCATGTAATACTGTGTATCATCGTGTGTGCGAGCATGCTACAAAATGTCAGATTACTGCATCTCAGAAATGTTTTTGAAAACTTAAACAGCTTTTTATTCCTTCTTTAAGTGACATACTATACTTAAGGAGAAGGAATTTCCAATTTATCAAGTAAAACAGCATTAAAGAGGAATTTCACTGCTGTAAATAGGATGATTTCTTAAAAGTAGGTCACCTATGTAGTAGAAATGTGCAATTAGATTCCCCAATTACTCTAAAGGGGAAAATCCTACAACAACCAGAATGCATTGTGTGAGGTCCCGTACAAGGCTTCTGATGGTGTTCATGGAACACAGGTGGTGAATATGTTTCCTAGCGGAGCGGCCAGTTAGCAGAGACAAAGTCAGCAGTGAACAGCATTGTATCTCTTTACTGAGGCTTCTTTTCATTTACAAAACATTTGTCCTCATTGAGTCCACTTATATTGTACCGGTGTGCAAGAATCATAAAAACAAACAGCACGCTGGAGTTAGTTATGCGTATCATTGCAAACTTAGCTATACACAAACCAGAATGCTGCCAGAGCACATCGGTGGATAGTCAAAAAACCTCAGAGTCTATTTCTGCTCGGTTTGGAAAACAATGTTGGACAAAGGAGTGAAAAACTACAACCAAACATTTCTTTTATCGCTATGGACGACAAGGAACTAGGACCTGATTGTGCTCAAGCTGAATGCAGCCACATATGTTATAGGTAACACACAGTCTCTGTTGTGCTAATATAATATTCTGTGAGAGAATAAAGTCAGGTTTACCAAAGCACCATGAAGTTTGTTGCAGCGCAGAATTTTCAGTTCTGTCTCCATTCTTGCAAATGCATGTGACTGATAGTGTGCCCCAACTCACCTAGTATGTGATATTTTAAATTAGGACCCATGGCAAACATGAACTCAATAAATAGTTCCATCTATTAAAACTGCATAGTTGGGAATTGGGTGCTTTTGACTGGGGCCCCCCAGGACCCCAATACACTGGTATTTTTAAAAAGCACTAATTAAAACAGAAACAGAAAACAATGATATGAAGTAATTAGGAACTAATTGATTGACAAAGTCATGAAAAAAATAAAATAAAGCACCTGTGAGATATGACACCCCAGTTGGTAGGATTAAGGTTGAGCCATTTTTTACAAACAAAACCCACAGCCAGAGGTTAATCATGTAATGATACTGTAAAACTAGCTCACACAGCTAATGGTGATCGGCCAGGAGTAAACATGCTTGCAGAATAGCTTGCTAGTGCTTGTACTATAGGTTACCCTGTCAGAAACATGAAGGCCAAGCCCCCAGGATGATGCTAGGCTGTGAAGCAATTTCGTCATAGATGTTGCACTGAGTAATGACAGCCGCTGGGTTCATCACATGACACACACTGGTCCATAAAGCATTTTTCCCATGGATGTATTAGGAGAACTGGATATGGTGCAGCCGCTCAGCCTTGCTGCCAGTTTTGCCTAGTGGCCACTCGCAGTATTGCAGCAGAAAAATCCCCTGCAACCCAAAAAGCATTTTCCCTATAGACCACCATTGTAAAAGAGACGTCTGTAGAACTGTTTGACAGTACACCTCCAACTGCAAATAAGGTTAATTATCACTCTTTCTATTATGAAGTTTTTATCCATGAAGGTTTCATATTTGTAAAACTTTCCTTGAGCCTAGAAAAGCGATTTTAAAATCTGTGACATCATCCCAATGTGAAGTCTATGGTTGAGCGGGAGAAACACTACTGTGCATATTCAGTAGGCCGCACAATGTGGAAGCAAACCTGGAAGCTAGAGACTTTTTTGGCTTATACAGCAGGCGAGAAGCTCTCATTTGATTGAATAGGCACCATCTTTGAGTCCGGTATCCAGTTCTTATAATACATCCATGATTTTTCCCCATACACAATCATTGGAAAAGGAGCAATTGTAAAACAATGAATACATTTGTTGAATAGTAAAATTGTTTGCTACAATTTTTGTAACTTTTGGAAATTGCCAAGCACAGCCACTTCATGCAGCGATTAGCCAGGTATGCAGAGGGAAAGGTGAGAAAGATCTCTTTGTTTTTCTACTTGTTTATTCAAAACAGCTATGAACACATTTGCCTTAGAACATGATTGAATTTTTTCATTTGTTTTTTCATTTGTTTAGTTTGAATGCCTCATGACACTCTAACAAGGTTTGTCAAGCCTGAGAAAGAAAACAGTAACGGATACTGTACAGACATGAAATCACACATACGCTGCACACACACAAACACACACTCAAGTGTATTAGAGCACAGTTGCATTAAGGGTCATTTTGTTAATGGCGTATGACCAGGGTCTGGCACTGTGACTGCAGAACCACAGAATAGGATCTAAACACTGAAATGTAATGTTGATACTAAGACACTACATGTAAACACTGGATATTTTTACTCATGTCCACTGGAGTAGAGTCCATCACTGCTACATTATCCTTCAGCTACTTGACATTGTTTATGTATTTTTTAAACTTAATTTAGAGTGTTGAGTAGAAGCGAGCAGAGAAAAGCTAAGCAGTTTGAAAGCTACTTTTCCTGAGAGTAGAAATGCCTGTTCTGCTGTAGCCTGATATTTAAGGATGACAGCTGGAGATGGGGAAAGGTGTAAGCCTCTCATTAGAGGATATAGTGTATTTTGGAGTGTCAGATTGTAAATGTATCTGCCTTTTCCACTAAAGGAGCTGCATGGTGAGCTGCTGCTGCTGTATAATGTAGACAGCTGGATTTGCATAAGCAGGGCATGTTGTTAATGGATCTGATGAGGATGTTACTTCACCATCTTGGCTGTTGTTGAGAAAAGATAATGCCTTTCTCTCTCCCCAATTCCCTCTGTTGTTTACTCTTCTTCTGTCAGTTTTCCAACTTTTTCTTTACTTTTGCTTTTTTGCCAGAACTCCTTCCTCATTCTCTTTCACTATTATCCTTCCATCAATATTTTTATTATACACCATTTCAAATACAGTTTCTTCAGTATCAGAGAAAAGTCTGAAACTACAATAGTCAGTAGTCAGTATTAATCAGATATGCACTGATAATGTGCTCTGAACATATACAAAAGATTTAAACAAATAGGCTATAGGCGTAAACATGGAAGTGTAGATAGTAAAGTTTAATATTCAGACATTCAGCAAGGTTCATCATCATTAGTTGTGTAGTGCAGGATGACTGATGATCCACCGCTGTTATTTTTACCTCATGATCCCATATTGAAGCCTGGCACATTGTGCAACATGACAGTAGAGGGGAAACTGAGGAGCTGAAGTCAGGGACCATCTAAAAAGTGTGATACATATCGCCTTACCAGTCACCTTTACAATATAGCTCAGGTGGTTTTTATCTCTGATGTTCAGGTTACCATACCAAGCAATCATAGAAAAAGTAAGAACCGATTCAATAAATTACTTGTAAAACAAAGACATCATTTTCCAATCTACATTAAAAGCATTTATCTTCCTAAGTAAGTACAAACGTTGCTGTCCCTTCTTACAGACTGCATCAGAATTTGCATCAAATTTCATGTTATTATCAATGACTGTTCCAAGATATTTATAATGTTCTACAAATTCAATGCTAATTCCTTTGATGATGGTGGGAGGGATGATTTCCTCCTAAAATCAATGACCATATTATTGGTCTAAATGGCATTTAATTGGAGAAAGGTGTCATCACACCATTTCTGTGAGAGTCTACTAGGGTCTGTGTGATGTAAATTTCATCATCAGAGGGTGTACACGTAGGCTCTGTGCGGGCATCCATGTGCCTCCAATTTATTGTGACTTTGCAGACACAATGCTGTCTTCCTGTAGATGCCAATCTCCTACGCAAGTATGACACAGTCTCCATAAAATAGTATAAACAGAACTACTACATGTCCGTGGTGTCCCCAGCTGTCCATTTACGCGTCCTCTCAGGAGAATATCTGTGGCTTGAGACCTACATGTTAAAAATTCTACAATCCAGCCCACAAAATTTACATCAAGATTTAAAAAAAGAAACAATTTCCTAGCTAAAACATGTGGCTGGATAGTATTAAACACAGATGAGAAATCCAAAAATAAAGTCTGGCACAGGTGCCAGGACCTTCTAGGTGTTTATACAGGAAGTTGAGTAATGTGATTGAGGCATCCTCTACTCCCATCCCAGCCCTATATGCAAACTGCATGGGGTCCGGAGCCCCCCCCACCACTTCCAACATTTTCCTTTTGACCAGCCGTTCAAATTACTTCATGACCAGTGATGTCAATACCACTGGTCTTAAGTCATTTAGCTCCTAAGGGGTTCCACTTTTAGCCACCAAACTTTAAAACCCTTCACTGTTCAAGAGACATCGTAAATATATAACACAACACCTCACAGAGCTGTTCTGAACAATACTCAAGCAGTCTTCCTGTGATTCAATGAGGCCCTGGGCTCTTATTTGTCTTATTTTTCTGAAATACTGCCTTAACATCATGAGCATCAAACATCTGGTTTGACTTTGTGGGGGGGGGGGACTCGGCATATTTCCCCTAAGTTCATCTGCAAAGTCATGTGTATCAAATCTAAACAAAAAGTATTTAGTGCTTCAGCTGGGTCTTTGTTGCTATCATAGCCTGCAACGCTAACTGGCTTGTTTTCAGTTTTTTACTACTTTTCCTCATTCCATCCCACGTTGCCTTCAAATTGTTGCTGCTTTTTCCTCTAGCTCATTCTTATATTGTAACTTGGCCCTCTTAATTTCCATTCTGACCTCTTTCCTTGCCTTATCACCTTTAAGGAAGGCCCTATGTTTTCTATCTAGCACATTTTTCAGGGAGTTAGTAACCCATGGCTTGTTATTAACATGCTTCTTACCACGTGTCTAGACAGCAAGCACGTCAGGAGCACGTCAGCAAAGCAGCAGCGAGTGCTCCATCTGTGTCTACACTGGAGGCGTTCAGGTGCAGTGTTGAGCGTAGGTCACCTGTGTGTTGGAAGCGCTCAGAGCCCAATGACTTTAGTGATGCACGTAAAACAGAAGAAAATAGACTTGTGGCTACGCCTGTGAGCTGCAGCTGAGATGCGAGCCTGCACGGAGCTGGTGCAGATAGCTGCATAGATTACAATGACAGCTTATGTGTTGCGTGTGATGTGCACATAAAAAACGCATCTGACTCACTTGCTGTCTAGACACAGGGTTAGGAAGGACAGTATCCTCACAAGATATATATAACTGCATACAGTGTCAGTGAGTTCATCAATATCTGAAACAGTCCTTAAACACAGATCAATTAAAGCATCCCTGTAATTTTGAATTATTTTCTTGCAAAAACTGAATTCTGGCATGGAATAGCAGGCTTTCTAATTACAAACAGTTATCAGTATGATAAATCTAATGTTACTGTAATATAGTATATTACATATTTGATAATTATATTATATCACCTTGTTTTTTGGCATTTTTAGGATGTTTTCAATGAAAATAACAATCATATTCAGGTGAATCCATGGTCATAATGCTGATACTAGTAATAAAGCTTAACCAAATCCAAATTTAAACACAATAACAATCACTCTGATCACTGGGGGTGGTGCAACCTAAAGTTCTGTGATACAGTAGCTGGTGATAAAAATGCATCTGTCAGATGAACATTTAACCCTAACAGTTGCTTTGGGTGCTTTTAAATGTCAACCTCCTGCATGTGTCTTTTCTGTGCAGAGGTCAAGGTGGTGTGGCTGTTAAGTGGTATACGTCAAAATTTGCCAAGTGTGATTTGTTATTTTCATCTTCATACAGCATGAAATATAGTCACTCTGACAGCAACATCAAAATGAAAAAACAACAAGCTGTCTAAAACTCATCAATTCTTGTTTTCCACTTCAACAAAGCTAATGGAAGTGCATCTGAATTCACTTGACAGTGGGATGAGAACATTCAGTAGCTCATAATAGGTTTCTACTACACCGCTATGTGCCAAAGAATATATATAAATAATTGTTTTGGAAATGGCTCTGTTAAATGTGATATGTGTGCTCCTCCTCCTGTCATGCAGTCACAAACAGCCTCTAATCAAGCAGCCAGCCTGGGAATGGAACATATCTGCAGTAAATCCCCCTCTGTGCATCCTAAAACAAAACTCAACTAAATATAGAGTCTCTGACATGATTGCAACACTGCAGGGACCAAAGTTTCCATGTTTCAGCTCATCCTTTCATTCCATTAGGGCCCACTACCACATGTGGCACCACATTATTGGCTGCAAAGCAAAGCAGCAATGTAAATACTCTGAGCAGCCATGTCCTGTATGTCAGAATATAATTTAGACAAAACTACTGAGTGTAGAATAAAGCTGCCCTCTAGGAGTGAGAGGGTTAACACCGGATGTTTGGCCAGGGTCTTTTTTGAATATACTTATTGGTTTTCAGTTTTTTTCACATAAACAAGGACACAAAAAGCAAAACGGAGATCATTGGCTGTATTCACTGTAACATCAATTTTTTTTCTTATTTTCTCTCCATATTCAAAAAAATATTTATCATTATATGTGTAGTTAATTTATGATTCCTATTTGCCACTTAAGCTTTAAATACATCCCTTCTAATAAAGGGTGTTGTTTGAAAGAATAATGCAATATGCTGATCAATAAACTGAATACAATTATTCTTACTCTTGTATCTGCTTTGTATTAAACAAGTCTCTGGGTGGGCCTCTGAATTCTTTACTGGTGTTAAACTCCAAGGATAGTTGTGCATGGTCAGTCAGGTTATTAGTCTTGTTTATTCTTTTATCAGATATTTTCTCATTTAAAGAATTTCCACTATATTTTATTTGACAAAGTTCAAATAAAAAGAGTCATTGTGTAGGGCTGATGGTTACAATGACTCTGATGCATTTTATAACTGTAATTGTTTTTAATAAAACATCTTTTTGTAAAAGAGTGTGTTTATACTCTGCTATAACTCAGCTATCACATTACCACCAGTATTGAAAATTGACAAACTGACTCTGTTCATATTATTTTTTTTATTTAATTCAGTATCAAATTTTAAAATGAATAATATTACAGGTTCCTTATTACAGGTCCTGTAGTCTAAGGTTGCCTTCACACATGTGGTTTAGTTCAGTTGGTTAGGACCAAAGAGAGAAATGATCCATTGATGCCTTTCAGTTCAGTTTGTTTTAATGCTCACTCTGAGTTATGTCTGTGAAAGCTCAGTGATGTCCCATTGTATAAACAGCAAGTGTGTGAGGGCTCTCTCCCTGACTTTTTCTTCCGACAGCGGGCAGTAGTAAATGTACACTCTCTGTAATTCTGCACTGCTGCAGACTTACAAGAATAATAAAACCTACAATTCAGTATTATTAAATATGAGGATGAGAGAGAAGTCCAGAGACATCAACAGCATACAAATGAAACTAAAGGACCTGGAAAGAACGTGCTTGCAGTTATAAAACTCCATATCAAACATGAGCCTCTGCTGGGTAACATTTGATGTCACAGAACTGTGCCAATTCTTGTTATGATACTATTTCATGCCATTGCACCATTTTTCACTCACATGGGTAATGAGACAAATGGTGGAGGAGTCTAATAATGTCAGAGGTGAGTGATACTGACTGGACAACAACTGATTTACAATACCATCTCTTACCTGACACACTCCACTGATACACATGTCAAAGGCATCTGCACGGCAACGTGTTCCGTCCAGCACCTTGGGGGCCAGTTCAATAGTGAGACTCTTTCCTTTTGCCTGACATCTCAGTGCACAGGGTGCTGAGGGGTCATAAGGTGCTGGGACCCATTCATGGGTGACACCCTGGTACTTGATGTCATTGTGGGCTGAACACTGCTGGGTCCGGAAGTCACCTGACTCTGCTGGGCAGTCCTGAGGAGAGATTAACAAAGACAGAAGTTGGAGAGGGCCACTGCAGTAATTCACTTTTCTGATACATTTATACAAATTATTTCAATGTCAATGTATGTATTTTGTCAAGACTTTGATTTAAAGACATGCATCCAGTGTAGCACAGTAAATATTAAATAAGGCCCAGCTCAGACAGTAACAGAAGCTCTTAGAGGCCAGATGATAAGAAAGACTTTGCTTGCACGAGCTCACTGAACTACAAATGACAGCTCCTGTTACTGCTCCAGTTTTCCACAGATTTAGGGACCGATTTTCGTGGAGGCAAAACAACCAGCACAAGCAGTACTACGAGTGTTTGGTATTTTGCTGACCTTGAAACTCGCTTTGCCTGTTTGTGTGGTATTTTGGTGACCAGCACTGTGCACAGGTGGGAGGGGGGGCACAAATACATGGGAGGTTCATTCAAATGAAGCAGTGCAAAGCAAGTTGTTGTATTTTGGATTCAATTTGGTCCTGGACACTGAAAATAGATGTCTCAGTACCACATCTGTTTCTGGCACAATGGTATCTACAAGATTTCAATTAAACACACTGAAGAAGCTTAGCCAGAGCATTTCGGAAGAGGCAGACTCAGAGACCTGTTCAATGACTAAAATAGGTGATTTATTCCAACCAGTGTAACCAAAAACAAGTGTCTCAAAAAAGGAAATGAAAACAAGCAAATCAAACTCATCTTAACTGGCTTAAATCAGGAAAACCCAACTCTCAACAAACTTGGGCATGATCACGTGCACACAACGACACAGAAGCCCTCTTTCCTTTCTGCTCTCCCTAATCCAACAACTCTCCCCTTAAATAGGCCCTCCAGTCTATCTAGGTAGAACCATATTTCTCATGGGGTGTAGTAGGTGTAGTCTCCCCCTACAACAGGTAAACACCAATGCTACTTGTATCAGTTAACATTGTTCACACACACATCATCCCTACCATAGTCCCCATAAGCCAAAACTAAGTACAAAATCACACAAATATTAAACCAAATGTTTAACATAATACAATAACTTGCAGTTACATTGCAGTGCAAACACTGTTTAACATTAATTACTGAACTATGCGAACATTTACAAGGTGAGATACATTAGAATTAGGGCTCCAGTGCAAATATATTAACGGCTTCACCAATTTTTTCTTTTTTTTCTATTTCTACCATTATTATAGCAACTAACTAATGAAAAAACCTACACCATCTGTCTTAGGCTGCAGATTTGAGGTGATGTGTGTTCATGTCATGGCACTCTGAACAATCCAGACATTTCCTGAAGAAGCGTTTTCCATTTGTTGAGCTGTCGTTATCACGTTTAACTGTGATCAGCACAGCTGTTTCAGAGCTATGAGAGCAGTGATGTGACTGGCTGAGATAGTATTTAATAATCATCACACCCTCTGATCTATATTCACCTTCATCCAGCCCTCTTGCTCTTTGTGCTGCTGCATATACATGAACCAAAATAGCAGGTGAGCATGGAGACATCCACACTGTCCGTACACCCAACCAAGACCTACCACACTGTGCTTGTCCTTGTGCTTGCGCAGTTAAAATAGAGTGCAGAGTTTATTTTTGATTTTTGAGTTTATTTGTAGTGGAAACTCAGGGCAGCACTGAGCAACAAGAGTTGGTTGCAAAGCAGCGTTAAATTCACAAGCATACTAACCATTGCACATCAGTGCACCATTTAAACTCCTTCAATCAACTAGACTGTAATTTTAACTGAACCTAAGAAATAATAGATACAAAAACTTTCTTGGGGAGGGAAAAATCTTTTGGTTAGCTGCTCAAATACATTCTATATATTGAAAAAACTTGTTGGTTGGACCTCCTGTGATGTACTGTTATGCATAAGCTACTGTATGGTTAAGTACAAACACTTAAGTCTCTCCGCATTGTTGTTCATTCTTCATTTAGTCTCCCAAACAAGGGATTTGGATTATGTGCTACACTTTACACTTTCACTGAACTTTGCAACCCATGAGTGTTGCTGTCCCGGGGCCAGATGCATAAAACTGTGATTCATGACTAAAACTGTGTGTACACACAAAGCCAGAAATATGCATATGCATTCTGTTTGTCAGATTTATAAAGCCATGCGTACGCATGGTTCTGTTTTTATAAATCTCATAGAGGAACTGGGTGCACGTGAACGAGCCTCATGTCCACTTCCACAATTAGCCATAAATGGATGAATATGCCTGAACCAGCTGTTTTCATTTCAATTTGCCGCCTGCTCCACCAGTCTGTACAGCTGTCAATGAAACAAACGGGAAAGAAGAAGTGCTGTTTCACTGATTGTGTTGCCCAGATTGTGAGGTTCTCTAACAGCCAGGTTACACACAACTGTGCATCTCTTTATACCACCTGTATCATTATTTCATCACATGGACTGTAAACCATCATCAGCAGTGATATCTCAGAAATGTAATCAATAATTAGTTTGTAGCGCTCATATCTAAACACACTTTACAAGTGTGACACAACTAAGGATAAAATAAAAAGAATATTAACAGCAAAATAAAATGTTCTCCTATGTAAATTAAAAGAATGATAAAAATAATCACAAAAATTATGAATCAATGTTACATTTGTAAAAGCATCTTTGATTGGCATTTTATAAATGTCTGTGTAAACACAAAAGACCACACAATCAATGCAGCTGGTTATCAACCTAAACAAACAATGCTTTATTAAAAGATTCTGTCTCTCAGCTTATATGTCATCTCCTCCTCATCACATCACCTTCAGATCGCTTTAGAAAAACATGCGTACACCTGGTCTGAAGAATGCATGAGGTGTGCACATTCTCACTGCACATTCTGCGTTTATAAATACCAGTTTATGCGGGAAATGGTATGGTTTTGGTGTGTACACATCGGTTATGCATCTGGTCCCTGGACTCCATTCTAGTGATGTCACTGTGCCCCAAGATTTCAGCGATGAAGATTGTGAACAAAATGTTATGTAATTAATAGGAATACATTATTATAATGTCCAATTATAGCCTGACTGAAACTCGATTTTTGAGGCTGACACCGATATTGACATTTGTGAGTTTCAAGTTTAGTCAACTGTATATCTTCTGATATTACTTGTTTTCTTTTCTTTTTTGAAGAGAAGAGTTTGGCCAGCGACCTAGGGCCCTGTTGTGGTGGTAGTACCAGGCACCTTTCATTGGCAGAGTGTAGTGAGCAGGAGGGAGTTCAGGTAGGTGGTAGCTGTTTTAGTTGCTGTTCTGTAAGTGGGTGTCAGGGTTTTGAATTTGATGCAGGCAGCAACTGGGAGCCAGTGGAGGGATATGAACAGCGGGGTGACCTATCAACCAATGCCAATGCAGATACTGCATCTGCAATAAACTGATATCGGCCAATATATCAGCCTTATTTATCAGTCGGCCTTGTTTGGAAACCAAAATAAAGAATGTCCACATTGGATATGTGGGATCCCTGAACTTGAGCCAAGGCGTCAGAAATGCAATTTCCACAATACAGGTACAGGTATTGAAACAATTAATAAACTATTGGATTCCATACAGTTTGTGTTTGTTTGCGATTCAGATTGGACATTGGAAAAATCCAGCCCGTATGACCATGGCAGAGGAAGTAATGCTGCAGAAAAGCTGTCAACAGATTAACACCTGGATGCTTCTTGGGACTGAAAGCTGTCTCAGATCAATAAACGACGCTTGTTCCTGTGGGTGACGACTGGCAGACTTTTGGCAGGCAATAACTCTGTCCTCCTCTCCCTGACTGAGAACTGGACACATGCAGTCTGACACATCAGCTTCACTCACTCACACTCTGCCAGTGTACATATCCTTCTGATGGAGCCTGCTGAACAGAGCCTGCAGTTCAGACAGACTTAGCCTCCATGTGTGGAGGGGGGAGATGGGATAAATATTATCTTGGGAACATTTCCCACTGAATGTGACTGAAGCTCTACAATGAATCCAGACTGAACCACATCAGTGGGCAAAGGAGAGAAATCAGACTTGTCTTCCTCTGATTAAAAATGGTGTAAGAAGGTTGTTTCAACAGGCTGGATTTGTTTCTGTGGTTTGGGAAAGTTCAGACCTACTGTAGAGCTGCCATCGTGGGGGTGGTTGTGGTTGTTGGTCTCCAATGGATCAAATGACGCCCGTTGATATTACAGGCTGAACTCTCAAGGACTGGGAGAGGGATTATTCACATATAACATTAGACAGACTTTATTATAGCAAAAGAATTTATGTTCTTTATTTCCCTACCCTCCCTGTTGGAGTTTTGACCTATTTTTCCTTCTCCATGCACCTTGGTAGTAGGTGAAGTTGTGCCAAAAATCCCTACTCTGCTTCAACACATACAGTGCATCACATATTTGTGGTATTACTTGAATTAATACCCAGCAGTCATAGAGAGATGAGAGTATATTTAATGTCCACAGTTTCCTATTCTTTCCTCTTACAAGTAATGAAATAAACAGGAAATACTAGATTAAACATACAGTCCCTGGTCATGTTATAGCACAGAATAGCTTCCTGAAATCACTTCCTTCCTCATGGCTCACTGCTGAGTTTCAAATCCTTAACAGAAAACTAGGAGGAAAACTGAAGTTTTGAGCTGTTGAGCACCATGAAAAATTTGTGGAGCAAATCCCTTCTTGAATCTATTTTGGTTTGGTTTTCAACATTTCGACAAAGATTCAGGTGACATGTTCAAGTATCTTTTTTTTGCCTGAGAGAGGGAAAAGACATGAAAGTTTTGAGTGGCAGCCTAATTAATGTTCACAACTAGCAGTTATAAAATGTTGGTTAAAAATGTATCTGACCCATTGAAATAACAGATGTAGTCTACTGACTTCTGCACACTTTAATTTTGACAAGGTATTTACTCCGTATACTGGAGGTCAGAAGATTCATTATTAAGTTGGTAAGCATGAATTATTAACTGCAAAATTCCAACTACTGAAACTAAAGCGACGCAATCAGCTTCACTAGAGAAGAATCATCACTCTGTGGATCTAATTGAACTTGCATTTTACAATTGTGTTATAGAGTGGTGTATCTGTCCTCGCAAACAATCTTTGACAGCCGCAGCATTTATGGTTTGATTCCAGCTGGGGGACCTTTGTTGCATATCATGCCCAAGCCACCCAGCAAGTATGCCGGGCTGTGAAGCCACTTTGACAAAGTGGCCAAACTGTGTAATTACAACTTCCAGGTTCCTCACGTGATGCACACTGGACCAAAAAGCATTTTTCCCGCACACAATCATTGGAAAAGGAGAGGTTGTAAAATGATGAATACATTTTTTTGAGCATCACAACCCCCGCAAAATGACCTGTTTCACTATCAGAATTTGATCCATTCGGTCCAACAACATTTGGAAAGTCTAGAAAGATTAAATGATTTTATCCCCATTCAAGTGAACAAGGAGCCAAATGGCTCAAAACGGCTCAGCCAGCAGAAGTCTCTAGTGAGCATGCTCTATGGGCCCAAAATTGCAGAAGCGTGAGCAACATCTGGGTAATTTCTTTACAGCTGGAAGCCGATTTTTAAGCTTCATGCACCACTGAGTAACTTTCAAAGGAATGAATGGGGTCCAGTATCCAGTTCTCCTTAATACATCCATGATTTTACCCCTCACTCTACCCATGTTTCCTGTCAAAAAAAAAAAAAAAAAAAAAAAAAAAAAAAACATATATATATATATATATATATATATATATATATATATATATATATAGACATACAGTATATTGTTAAAGAAAAATTTAAAAAATTTAAAGAAAAACTTAATTGGCTACAGCTGATATGATCTGCTACCTGAATGTTTTATACATTTCTCTCTGCTAATAAAAAAAGATTTGTTTGTTTTGTTGGCATCAGAGCTTTGTGATGAAAATTTGCAGGAGACTAATAATGAAATATTATCATCCAAACCCATAGCATTGTTCTGCAACAGTCCTTCAGACCTGGAATATTGACCATAATAGTTGAAATGGAATTATGGTATCAGGTATGGCAGCAAAATAAGATAAAAAAAGTCAACATTAAATCTTTGGTTTCGCTTGTCTTTTTCATATTAATTTCTAAACAGCATTGCTGACCATGTGCTTAACACACAGTGTGCTGAGTGTAAATTGACATCAACTTGGGGGTGGAATACATACACAGTGTTTGTCACCTCTTGCAGAGTTGTCTCATTCTGCTTTAAAAATCGTATCAGCATGAAAAAGCTGTCAGTGTGAAATATTTTTTCTCTCCTAGATAACATGTATGAATCTAAAATTAATGAGGCGACTTTTCTTAATGAATTGTAATGATCAGACTCACCATGTTGCTGCAGGTTCTGTAGCGAATGTTTTTGCCATCACAGTTTCTGCAAAGGAAGGTAAGAAGAAAAACACTCTCAGCATTAATGGAAACCAACAGGTGACTCAGTGTGGAGCTGTGTGGAGAATCAAACCTGCATCATCTTTAATCAAAAACTCATGCGCTTAAAAAACAAAACAAAACAAAACATAAAGCCAGTTATAAATCATCTCTTTTGTCATGTTGCCATGTACAAGCTCTTGTACACTTGAAGAACATGGAATTGAATTATTATCCTTTTACATATCACATATACTATATGATCATTCCATACTGATAGTTAGATAGATAGATTTCTGATTCAGTTTCTGAAGGCCTACTGTAGATCAACTACACTGTTCAGCTCTGTTGTATTAAGGCAATGACAAGACTCAGCGATGGATTTCCAAAACCTCTGAAAATAAAACCAACTATCTGCATGGCTAGATAAACAAAACATATTATATATAATATTTGCTGTGAGTTGGGTGAGCTGATCCTTTAAGTCCCCCCCACCAAAAGAGAAGAAAAACCAAACAATTGCATAAATATATTTTGGGGATTTTTTTTTTACAGTCTCTAATATTGTGTTGTTTGTCAAGCTTTTTCACCATCTCAGCTCATTTTATGTACAAAATGTTCTTTCAAAATCTGTTTAATTTAGATTTTTTCCCCTATATTTTGACCTTGACCTTTACTGAGCTTCTTTTAATTTGCTCTGAATTGGAACAGCAGCTAAATCCTAAAATGTACAGTAAAGATGGTGGATGAATGCACACACCTACAGAGTAAAATACCCATGCACACATGTATGCATGTGTACACACACCTGTTAGATTACAGCACACTCCACCTGCAGCACGTCACCCAGCCAGCAGCCATCTCAGCACTTCACTGAGCTCAAGCTGGCAAAGCCCAAAATGTCAAGCAAAACTGGACCCGCAGACACACACACACACACACACACACACACACACACACAGTGTCAGAATGAACCTGAGCCCTGTGTGAAATGTGCCATAGCAGAACGTTCCTTTCCCCGTGACAGCATGGACATGCTGTTAAATCCATTCCACCTTGTTAGCAAAAATAACAACACCCAATCTCTGGGTGTGTGTTAACTGCCATAAAGTGCACACAGCTTACAATAACATTAGACTCAACTGGTAGCAGCTCATTTGTCCCAGTGTAAAGCAAGCCTGGTCTAATCTGCCATTTAGGGCAGATAGAGAGATGAGGCCATTCAGCTGGCTCCAAGCTAAACCAGCCACAGAAACAGCCAGCCATGGCTCCATATTAATGAACCAATTCATACATTTCTCCTGTTGAAATGCACAAACTACTCAACCATGGTGGGACAAACTGTATGTGGGCGTACGCCTGTCCGTGCATGTGTGAGTGTGTAGGTTGGTAGATTGTGTTTTCAGGCTCTGGGAATGTGGGAATGTCCATTAGTCTTCGACTAAACTCACAACGCTGACGTGACAACAGTGCAGGCTGTTGATGACTTTTTCAGGACATAACTACTGTGCCACACAGCATACTGTAAAGAAACAATTACAACAATGTCAGAGAAGCACTGCAAAGCTTTGTTTTGCTGTTCTCTATCAATGTCTGCAACAGTACAGCAGTGATTCAACCTGTACTTCCTACACCACTTCTGGTTTGTGAAAGTCATTCTTGACCCTGGAAATAGTAGTTTGGCAAAATGATCTGTTGGTCCACTTAGTACATGTGCTGTAAGGCAAAAGCTACTATCTGCTGTGTTTGGATTTACACTGGAAGAGGGCAGTGCCTCCATCAGACTCAACAGTGGTCAAATACATGTCACAATTGCAGTGGGACATATTACAGGATTTTCCTTTGAAAACTGGATGTTATACATACAATGTGAAGTGAGTCCAGATGAAAATAAAGTTGGTTTATTAATGCAACAAGAGGTTAAAGGACAGATTCACAATAAGGGGCAGCTTTACACTGTATGTGATTTCTAAACACATTTATGGATGTTTTTCCTCAGTGGAAATTGGAAATATGCCATCACTGGAAAGAGCAAGTTCCCGCTGAGTGTATAGTACCAATGTGTGTATGAGTTGACTGAAGTTTCACACTTGAAAGAAAGAGTGGGATGTTTGTGTTAAATTGTGTCAAGTAAGGTGACGCAGGAAAAAAATTGGATGCTGTTTGTATCTGATCAGAGCACATTATCTTTTCATAAGTACGACCTACTTGTCATAGAGTTGGCTCATTTGTCAGTGACCTATAAGGAACTTTTGCCATGTCATATCAGATATTCATACTGTATAAAGGGGGACATCATAACTTCTCTCTTTGTTCAAACAAGCTCCATGACAACTGAGCAAACTCTGTTGTGAGCATGAGCACTGTTCACCTTAAAGCAGTGGTTGTTAAAGTATGGCTCCTGTCCTAAAGAGAGTCATGGACTATTTACAGGTGGGTCATATCTACAATTAATCTTTTTTTTAATATATTTGTTGTTCAGAATGCTCCCATATACTGTCACATCTCCTTGTCGTAGCCATTCACTGCAGTATTGGGCCACTTCATCACCCAATACACTCTCTTACCTCTATTTATCGGTAATAACACAAATAACTAAAAAATATATATTCATGTGGAGCAAATGTCCTAAAATTGTAGTATTTTGAAGGGAAACAAACAAGGATATGAAGGATATTCATTTACCTTCATACATTCTGAATATGTGAGTTATGCCTTTGATAAAACATAACAGTCTGTCATTTTTCTGTCATCTTTCACCAAGTAATGTACAGCTGACAAAATGAAAAGCGATGATTACAACTTGTGTCAGGCAGCTTTATGAGTCCACTTGAAAACAGAAGAAAATATATTACAAGCTGTCAAGAGGCGCACACAGGGATGAAAATAATGAACTCACAATAACATATTGACTGAAAATATGACTGAATGATTGTTTTTTCTTTACACATTGAACACTGGCTATAATTCAGTCACTAATAAGACAGGCCTTTCAACCCATCCACATGATTATCCTGGTCTCCAATGCATAAGAAGACAAAAAATGAGGAGGAGAAGAAGAAACTAGAATGCTATAATCTTATTTGTGGCAAAACACCACAGACTAGAGGAACCATTCTGAACCAAACTGTGTGAGGATGATTAACCTCGTGAACTGCTTTAGCCACATTGACAGTCCAATGGAAGGACATGTTAATTTCCTTGTTGCTTACATAAAAAGAAGAAATAAAGAAATCTCTCTTTTCAATTTAAGATATAAATGATGAAAAACCAATTAATGAAATGTACATCTCACTTTTAACCACAGGCTTTTTTCTCACTCACTTCTGTCATAGTTACTACTATGTCTTAGCTGGGTATGCCATATATTGTTATGTACATGTTCTAGTGCAGTTTTTATGAAAAAAAATTGACACAGTATGAAATAATTTGTGTTTTTTTTTTCTAATCATTACTTTGATTATTTACAGAGAGGGAGGTAAGATATGATGAAGGTATAAGGAGTCTTTTTTTGCATGATTTCCAGATTCTACATAGATTTTCTTTGTAAACAGCCATTGAAGAAACAGCTAAGTAAGTTGGGATCCTGCACCAGTAAAACAACTGTGTGCTTCAGTTATGACTCAGAGAAGATTGGGTGTGACCTTTGACATAAAATGTGGTAATTGGCTGCTACCGATGGGATTCCCATTTACAAACAACAGAGGATATGCACACAGCACAGGGGGAGAAAACTCAAAGCTGTAATGTCATGATAGCTTATATATGAACATTTTCAGTGTTTAGAAATAAAACAACTGGCTGGAAACCAGTTAATGTACTGTTTAGAGGTGAATTTCAGCTCTGGGTATGGAGAGAAAGAGCAGCAGTAACAGTAAGAACACTAACCCAGACTACACATAGTTAACATAACTCTAGAGGCTAGTGAGAAGTCACCAGGCAGCCCAGGTTGAAAGCACAGAACCCCCCTCACACAGGTAACTGTAGCATTACTATGTTAGCAGAAAAAAAAAGGGGGGGGGGGGTGTAACATTAGATGAAATTCCTGCTGTTTCACTGCTGCACAAGTTAAGAGCACAGCTGTACTCATACTGGTCATTATATTATGTACTGTATATGAGTTTATTTATTTGCACAGATTAAAATCAAACAAATACATACAAACAAAAAAAGAAAAAAGAATGTGCAGGGAGTGAAAAAAACCTAGCAGGCTTATTGATTACCTCTATCTAAATAATATACATGCACAATTACAAAAGAAAAACAAATTTTAATCCAATGCGAATAATAGTTCCATAAATTTGGACGTCTGTATCTGATTGAAAATTGACCTCTGGTTGTCGGATGTTTGGAAAGATGAAAATTAGATGATTGTCTGGTTGAGTCAGAGTGAATCTGAGAGATAGTTTCAAAATAAGACCAGAAATGATCTGGTGTATTTCCTTCCTTGAATTGTATCATATATATATAAATGTACATATTTGGAAAATGTTAATATCATAGACTGTGAGAAGTTAGTTTCTTGAAATAGAGGAGCTGATGGGGAGCAAAGATCTGAGTTGGTTGCAATTCTTAACTTCCTTTTACTAGATTTACCAGACACTACATATACCAGATGTGTTATGTTAGTGCGAAACCTCATATCAGATGCCTGCAGTAAACACAGACACAGCTTCACTCATTAGAATCAATGCAGGATATAATAAGTGTTATTGATCAGCCACACAGGATCATGAAAAGAGACTCTGCTCACTTTTTTTTCTGAAAAATAATGCGTGTAACGTGAGGCATTTTCCTTCCAAAGCCATCAGTTTGACACACATCAAACTGATCGCCTAAGCATTGATCATAGTGCCTGACAAACTTTAGCAATATTCATTAAACAGCATTAACAGGCAGAAACAATGTGAGCTGTCTTAACTTAAAACAGATGATTCTTCTTGCAGTTTTAGTGCAAAATCACCATTATTAAAATCAGGGGCTCTGACCACATCCCTTTATATAAATAACTAATTCTGCACCCTGAGCTAACCAGGAGGTTTCCTTCTCGGGACAATGAACATTTTCCACTAATTTCTTTTGTGATTCATGCAGTTTAAGACACAAAAACAATGTCACTTGTTGATCTCCTCATTCTGGCTTGTTTTCTGCCGCCTGTGTGCACATGCATCTCACGCTTGGAAACCTGTCTATAGGTTTATTTAATTATTACCTCAAAAAGGACTCCAACAGCTTACTGAGAAACACATCACACCCAAAACCTACAGTAACAAGCAGTTTTGTAGTGTACACAGCTTACCAACTGTTGACCCAAATTAGCTTTGTGAAAAGATCAAAGAACATAATTTAGCAAAAGCATCATTCACTAGCAAGTTATCATTCAACATAGCATCTGACAAAAATTTCCCTGTAAAATCTACATTCACATCATGTAACAGCTAAAGAGCAGCAGGAAAGTTTAGATTCTTTTGGCCACAGACAGATATTTCCTCTGCTTGCTGAGTGTTGCTGTAAGGACAGACAGAGCTAGTGGGGGTTAATGGACCTCTAAAGAGGAGGAAGACACAGTCTGGCACCAGAGGAGCGCAAAGACGAGCTCCACTCCAAAAGAAACACTGGACCCAGACACAAACCCAGTGTGTGTGTGTGTGTGTGTGTGTGTGTGTGTGTGTGTGTGTGCAGGGTACTTTGAATGAAGTTGCAGATTAGGCTGGATGTTCTCACTCTAGCCAGATGCACTGTGGCCCACAGAGACAGACACACAAATACAATATATATGTACTGTACACACACACACGCACACACACACACACACACACTTCACTACTCACAGTTTCCAGCCCTTACCAGTGCAGGCAAGTACATGCTCTGTTGAACACACATATGCACATACACACACACACAGGCATACATAGCCTTGCACACACAGAGACACTCACTTCTCCAGAAAAGCCTCACTAATTATGTCCAGAAGTCAAACTGGCCCTCACCCGTACAGTCAGTAGCACACACACACACACACACACACGTACAGGTCTAGCAGGTCAGCTGGCTTGTTGGGAGTTGGTTCCGTAACGACTGGAGTGTGAATCTCCCAGTGCGGAGGAAGTCTGAACAAATTAGGACCCTCAATTACTTCCAGACTCAGGGCACTGTGATCAGGGTTTACAGTGATCAAGGCCACACTCAGCCTGTCTCAACCATCCACTGCCAGCCTATAGACCTGGAACCTCATCAGACTTCAAACAGTCCACAGGGACGTGCAGGTCAGGCTGATAAAACGCAGCTTTGACATATCATCATGGAGGACTTGCAGGGGGGCTTAATAAGCATAATCAAGGACAGGAAATGAATGTAGATACCTCATTTGTTGAGAACTTCTACCCAAAAGACATCAACATGCCATGATCAGATGTTCAGAGTAAGATAATGTAATGCTTACGGAAAGCGAGAGTGGACACGTGGCTGCAATTATTTTTATAAAACTGTGATGTTGAGATCACAAGTTAATTATTCTCTGTTTCTCTCACAAACAACACAGAGCTACTGACATCTGTTCAGCTGTTCAGTATGTAACCTTAAACTAACTTCACCTTGATGCAGACTCTACTGAGTGAAATATGTGTCTACCTGGGAGGTTTTTCTCTCACATCCCCTCCTCACTGTGACTGAGTCATTTGTCTAAATTTTTCCACTTGTAAAAACTCAGAAGGTTTTTTTTTTTTTTTTACCAAAATTGCAACATGCTGCTCTGAAAAATGACAGTGAAGTGAACACATGATGTGTTGGCTCAATCAGTCACCTGTTGAGCTGAATCAGATAGATCCTGATACATCTCATCTCCTTAACAATGTAGTTACTAGATGATGGTCTAAATCAGTGTCCCAGCCCTAGAGTCAGGACCCCACCAAAGGGTACAGAGGTTGCAGATTTAGCGCAGATATCTTTTGGGGAGTTTTTCCATATTCAAATTCAGGGTCTAAGGATAGTCATATTACTGTAGAGACTGAGCCCCTGAGCCCCCTGAGATAAATTTGTGATTTGTGATATTGAGCTATATAAATAAAAATTAACTTGACTTAAAGGATGCTGTAAGAATCATCCATATTCATTTACGTGATTTAAGTGAATCTACTGGTTGGAAAGGGTTTAATTACAATTTTTACTTTTCAGCATTATTCTGTCATTTCTATAGGCTACAATTGCTCAAGGCACAAATTAATTTGTTGATGGTGATTGAAACTGTTTGCACCTCTCCTACCAGTCGTGCTCACTGAGCACTGAAATACCACAAAGATGGGGAAAGCAAATGTCAAGGTCAGGAAAATACCAAACTGTAAGAGTGCTGCTTGCACTGGCTGTAGCGCTGCCACAGGAACAGAGCCCCGGGTGTGTCAATCAGCCATGTTTGTCACAGGTGTTAATGGCAATTACAGTCTAATCAGGCTGATGCAGACACGTCCTAAATTTAGTTTGCACACACCATCCTGTGCAATCAATTCTGGGCCCCAGCAAAATGAGTGTGTCGCTGCAGCAACAGTTGTGCCCATCATCCACATTTTTCCAACTTATCTAGCAAAAGTAATACCTGAAGCCTAGTATATTAGAAACACGTTTCAGTATAACAATGCAATCCATCAATACCACAGCCTGCAAAATCATCAACAAAAGCTGAACATCTTAATGAAGTCAGGATTTACTGCTGGGCTGTTGTGTAAGACTGCATTACTTTAGTTTGACTTAATAAACTGGGCACTGAGGACCAGATTTACTTAGAAAATTTTGATGAGCAAATGTGCTTTGAGTATTCAGTGCCTGATCTACTATGACAGCTCCTGGACTATACCTGGTACTGACCTCCAGTATATGTTCTGGGAGTGAAGGAGAGCTGCCAGATCAGGCAGTTTTCCACCCAACTTGGCTACTTTTTATTTGAATGTGTGGGCAAAAATTGTTTTGGGGTGGTTTGTGATCATTTGGGCTACTTCTTGTACCATTTGGGGCAGTTTCCACCACTACAGTCTATAGTCCAAGCCCCTCCTGTAATTCAAGTGGAATTTGGGATCTCAGATGAGATCCCCAAACTCAGAAAATAAATAATAATGCATTGATCTTGATTACAAAATATTTACTTTGTCCACAGTTCAACTCCACTCAAATCACCCATATATCACCCATAAAATTATGATATTATACTTGTCTCTGCCAGCAATGTGTGAGTGTGTGAGTGAATGGGTGAATGAGTGGCACATTGTAAAGCTCTTTGGATAAAAGCGCTATATAGAAGCAGCCAGTGTTTGAGGCAGAATGCGTCATACCTGCGCCTGAAAAACAAGCGCGAAAGCTGTAGTAAATCTTGTGTGTACAGAGAGGCTTTAAATGAAAACTAAACTAAAAAGTATATCATGTATTAATATCAGCACATCGTTTAACCCTACAGCAGTCTGAGTGAGACAAACCTGTGACCTGGTTACATTACAGTCAGTATCTATGATGCAAATGGGGAATGAGCATCTGGATTACAAAGTCCTCGTCTTCAAGGCTGATAAACATCTGTCTTTCAGCCCTGGTAACTCTACACCCCATTGGGAAAAAACCTTTCCTCCAAAGGAAACTTTCAATGGCGCAACACTGGCCTGAATATGACAAAACAACCATAAAACTACCTCCAGAGAAACCCAAAGGCCAGTTTGCAGGGTGTGTTTACTCCTCTTTTATCTCTTTCAGTACTAGTCATTTTAACTCATAACCACAAGGTGCCAATTAACAAGCTTTAGCACTGTTGTGTGTATTTACTGCATGTGTGTTTTGTATGTGTGCAGCAGAGATGTTCTTACTTATGACTTTGATGCCCAGAGAGGGAGAAATTTCAGCTGTGGCAGGTGAGAAAGTGAGGCTGGGCTGCAGTCAGAAATAATGGAGACAATTATGTTGCCAGGAGGTGATAGAAGGATGCCACGGGGCACAGTCTGAAATAGAATGACTGTGATGACTTCCCGAACAAGCAACACTGCACAACAAATAGCTGAGCAGACACAGGCTGACAATGAGAGCAGACTGTCTGATTGTGGCTTTTCAAAACAGTCGAGACTCAGAACCCACAGACTTGATGTGTTTATCAGTATGAGGACGATACAGAACACACCCGACCCAGCCCCTTCTTTCTCTCCCTCTCTCAAATCAGTGAAGCTGATTTTTAGCGCTGAGTTCCCTGATCTCAGCTATAAGTACAATGTTAACTGACTAAGAGAAATGATGGCCAAAACTAAGATGTTGTGATATGTGTCTTCAATTATATGATGAATTGCCAAGAAATTCATACATTCAGACATTTATAGTCTTTGCAGGATGAATTGTAATTACTTTAGGGGATCAAACTGCCGATCTTCCAATTAGTGGACGACCCGCTCTACCTCCTGAGCCACAGCTGCCCAATGGATGTTTACAATAAACAGTTTGGGTAATCATTTTACCATTTGCCAAGGTGACTGACCTGGAGGTCCCATTGTCTGAATGCTCATGTTTCTTGGCCCACCAGACTTCTTTTTAGTGATGTCACCATGTTCCCAAATCTCACCAATTAACTTGGTGAGAACAATGTTATTATTACACAGGAATGATGGCTTCAAGCTCAAGCTACACATGATATTCACAGTCACCACAAACTCTTTTTGTGTCCTCCACAGACTCAAAACATTATGTGCCTATGAGGACTTGGCCTCCTGGTGAAGCAACTGAACTGGAAATATCTGCTACATGTACAGTATCACAAGCTTTTTGCAGGATTTCCCTCCCTCGATCATTAAAATGTAACGTGTGAGTTAAGCAGATATAGAATTCTGATTAAACAGTCTCATCACCCCCAGCAGCAAGCAGCAGCTCTGTACAGGGATAACATACTGGATGCTGGATTCTTTTTTCCTTTTTAATGATCAGATTTCAGCTGCAAGGTATTACCATATTTCAAAGATGCTGTCAAATTGTGTCTTGTTAGATATTAAATGAAGCTTACCCTCCATTGAGGCAGCGTCGTAGAGAGTAGGAAGCTCCTCCCCCGCAGGTCCGAGAGCAGTCGCTCCAGGTTCCCCAGGCGTCCCAACCGATGTCCCTGTCCTCATCTGAGCGGGTCATCCTGGACGCCTACAGAAGGAAGTAAAAATCACAAATTTAATTTAAATTTAAACTAATTAGCATTAGCAAACAATTCGCTGCCAACACAAAATATTCATATTGAACATCTGTAAGATGTTCAATGTCAGCATATTTAATTTGTTTGAACATTTTCAGCCACATTAGCAGCCTGAAACATGTCAAGATCTATTGGATGGATTGCCATGAAATTTGGTACAGATATTCATTTTCCTCACTTGATGAATTGTTATAACTTTAGGAGGGTGTATGAACCCCGCAGCTTCACTGTGAGGACAGGACTTCTGGAGGGATGTCCAAAAGGCAGTTGCTGGTCAGTTAATACACTCAAACATCTACTATGTTTTTACTCCTTTACTGTTTCTTTTTAACTTATGATTCTCTTTTGACTTGTGTTCAGTAGGTCTGGTTTAATTATAACTGCTGTGTTGCTGTTAGGGACCAAGCAGTGAGGCAATGAGAAAACATAAGTTGTAGATAGAAAAGTGGGCTTTTATTTACCCCAAAAAATACAAAAAAAACATTATGAACCAAGAATTTAATAACAAGGCCTACAGTATAAAAGAAACAAAACAAACAAAAAATATAACTGTACTTAATGTAACAACAACTAAACGAGATGTTACCTGAACAAACTGACCTAACACAGTGACACACGAGGGAACATACAGTAGGCCTATATAACAAAACTGAGTACACCCCTGTGCAATATCAGTAAAATGTTAAATGATTGAAATAATAAATAAATAATAAACAATAATTGTAGTATTTTTAGTGTGAAGTGTAGGGTAGGCCTCAAAGTACAACTCAATGCAACGAAAGTGAGTACACCTGTGAGCACTGAAACAAAAGCGAGAACACCTGTGATTTCCAATTAAGACTAATTGCCTGAACAAGGTTATAAAAGAACCTGTGAATGCCGCAACTTTCTCACTTTTGGCCTGGGTTGTGTCTAATGCAACATGGCGCCACATGGTGAGGAATTGCCTGAACAAGTAAGAAACCAGATTGTGAGACTTCATAAAGATGGGAGAGGGTACAAGATCATCAGTAGGCTGCTGAAAAGAAGCTAAAACACAGCTGCAGCAGTGGTTAGGAGGTACAGGAGGATCCATACTACCAATAACAGAAGGTGCAGTGGCCGTCCTCGAAAAATGACAATACACACAATTCACTATTTATGCAACCTTGCATTGAAAAACAGACGGGCAAGTGCTTCTGACTTGCCACAAGGGTTATCTGTGGAAATTGGTGTTTCAGTGACGGCTCAGGACTTTGCATGAAGTCGACCTCTATGGACAACATCCAAAAAGAAAACCAATGCTCATAAAATTGCACAAAATGGCAAGATTAAACTTTGCCAAAGAACATGAAAAGAAGCCAGATGAATACTGGCAACCAAAATAAACTACTCTGGATCAGATGGGGTCCAGCATGTTTAGCGTGGACCTGGCCAGGACTACCACAGTGACTGCATAGTACCGACTGTGAAACATGGAGGTGGGAGTGTGCTCATATGGGGCTGCATGAGTGTAAAAGGTGTAGGGGAGACAACATTTATAGATGGCACTATGAATACAAGTTTGTATACCCAAATACTGAATGAAAAGATGATTCCCAGTCTCAAGAAGGTTGGCAGGGCAGGAATTTTCCAACATGACAATGATCCAAAACACACTGAAAAAAATCACACAAGAGTTTTTAAAGAAGAAAAAAGTGAAAACTATGACCTGGCCAAGTATGTCCCCTGACCTGAATTAATTTAGAGTATTTTAAAGAGGAAGGCAGAGCAACAAAACCCCAGACAAACAAGAGCAGCTGAAAAGAATAATCTGTGAAGAATGACAGAACATCTCTCCCCATATTTGTGCAAGACTGGTATCATCCATGCCCAGGAGGATCCAATCTGTCATCAAAAACAAAGACTGGCGTACAAAATATTAAAAAATAAAACAATGGAGTCTCACTAAGTAAGGGTGTGCTGACTTTTGTTGCAGTTCATTCTTAAATATGGTATCAAATGAATTGATGAGATGATTTGTGTAAATGGCGTCACTGTCAGATCACAATTAGATCTTATTATGATTATTGTCAGAAAACCAACAAACCTAACTAAGGGAGAAATTGCAGCAGAGTTTCTTAACCAAGTAGGTGTGAAAAATACTTGACAATAAAATCTTGATAAAATGAAAGCTTAAAGCTTAAAGGCCCAGTGGGACATACTGAAAGTGTGCCATGCTGGCATCAGTTACAGATAATATATCCACTCTGAGCTAGCACAGCAGAAGTTCAGCTCAGTCTGGTTTGGATTGGAGTGACAGAAAAGTAACAAAATCCCCTTTTAAGACAGCTGTCAACTGACTCAACACTGGAACAGAAGAAACACTTCATGCACACATGCCTACAATAGACTGACACATGCCCACACTTGAGAGGAATACACACATCGCCTGCAAAACAAACAAAAAAAAAAAACAATAATAGCCAGAATGTCAATCAGACAGACAAATCAGGATATAGATTTCTCTTAAGCCTCAATCCTCACCTAAAAACCTTCTCAGAGGTTTCTTGGTGGCTCAGTATGATATGTATTTACAACATAGTGGGTTCCAACACACAGCACTCAAAACTCTCCTTCATCTTTCCTATAACTCTCCAAGCAGCAGATTCACCATAATGATCATCTGAAGTTGTAACTCCACCCCACATGTGAAGGGTGCTTTCACTTAGGATGCTATTAAAGCTGAGCTGGAACTGTGGTGCAGACCAAACAACTGGACCGAGGCTGCTTAAAAAGGTGGCAAACCACCAATTTTGTGAGAGTAGATTGATGATGATATTAACATGAATTCAAAAGCTAAACTACTATTAAATAAATGTTAATCACTGTCAAGAAAGCAACCTTCTGATCTATATAAGTGAAGTAAAATTTTATGCAAGATAATTTGGTAACCACAGTAAAACATGCACATTAGCATGAGAATCTGAAAGTGACAACAGAAAGATACAAAACAGAGGTGTTCTGTGCATTTTAGCAGTTCCTAATTATAAAGCGAGTGATATGACCACACATTCACCCCCAATATGGTTCAAGATGTCTTGCTTTTGTCCTGTTTCTATCGACTCAACTGTTATTGATACATGAGGTTACTGTCTAGACTAATAATTTATTTCTTATATTCTATTTCTTATTTCTTGGTGAGCTCATTGTTTTAAAGAAGCATCTTAATTAAGTGTGAGAATACTTACATGTGTTTTTGTTGACTGAATCAGTGCAGTTGTTTTTTTTCCCCATTATCCATAATAAAAAGCTGTTAGGACGGTTCAAAATTACCTATGTTGAACTGAATTGAATAGTGTGCAGAATGTGAGATTTGATGATGTATTACCAACTTCAAGCACTCCATTAATGACTCACACCTGACCAACAACCTGAATGAGTTCTACTGTCGATTTAACAGACAAAAGGACAGTCCACATGACACATCCACCTCTGAGGCCCCCTGCTCCTCCTGAAACACAACAACGTCTCTCTCCATCCTGGAGAGGAATGTTAACAGACTGTTCAAGAGACAGAACCCCCTCAAAGCTGCCAGTCCAGACTCTTTCTCTCCCTCCACCGCTGTCTTCGGTGTTCACAGGCATCTTTAAGACCTCACTGGAGACATGCCACATGCCAGCCTATTTCAAATCCTTCACCATCATCCCCGTCCCCAAAAAACCAAGGACCACAGGACTTAGGCTGTATTTAGACCAAATCAGGCATTTGCTGCGCACCTCTGCAGGGTTGTGTGGAGGTTATCAAATGGAGAAAAATGTCCTGTCCTCCTCATGGCAGGGTTGTACAGCTCTGATCAGTCTGATCACCAGCTGTGATTGGCCACCAAAACATGATGTGGGGTGTGTTTCTCCAAAAGTTGGTTCGGGTTTAACTTTCTTGCTGCATGCTGTTGTGGGACCCCTGTGGCCCCCACCCCCGCAGCCTAAACGCACTACCCCCATTCAAATGACTGGGAGGACGTTTTTGCCGCAATACCTGATTTGGTGTGAATTCAGCCTTATGGACTACAGACCTGTCGACATCTGTGGTAATGAAGTCCTTTGAGTGCCTTGTGCTGTCCCACCTCAAATCCATCACGGACTCACTCCTGGACCCCCTGCAGTTCGCCTACAGAGCCAACAGGTCTGTCACAGTCAGCATGGCCCTCCACCTCATCCTCCAGCACCTGGACTCTTCAGGAACCTGCCCTAGGATCAGCTCCAACTTCAACATAATCATCCCGGTTTTGCTGCAGGACCAGCTCTCCCAGCTGAGTGTATGTGACTCCACCTGCAGGTGGATCACAGACTTCCTGTCTGACAGGAAGCAGCATGTGAAGCTGGGGAAGTACATCTCTGACTCCCTGACCTTCAGCACCGTTTCCTCTCGAGGCTGCATCCTTTCTCCACTTCTCTTCTCCCTGTACACCAACAGCTGCACCTCCAGTCATCTGTCCATCAAGCTCCTGAACTTTGCAGATAACAACACCCTCATTGAGCACATCTCTAGTGGGGATGGGACCACCTACAGGTGGGAGGTTGACCATCTGGTGACTTGGAGCAGACAAAACAACTTGGAGCTCAACAATACAGCCCCACCCTCCCCCATCACCCTGTGTGACACCCCGGTCAATACTGTGGAGTCCTTCCACTTCCTGGGAACCATCATCAACCAGGACCTCAAGTGGGGGCAGCTTCACCAGGAAGGCTCAGCAGAGGATGTACTTCCTGCGGCAGCTGAAGAAGTTCAACCTGCCAATGTTAGTGATGGTGAACTTCTACACTGCCATCATTGAGTCCATCCTCACCTCCTCCATCACTATCTGGTACACTGCCGCAACTGCCAAGGTCAAGGGCAGACTGCAGCGTGTCATCTGCTGTGCTGAGAAGGTGATCAGCTGCATTCTGCCATCCCTCCACCTGGAGACGTCCAGGTCCTACCCCAGACATTAACTTTTTGAAACACTCCCCTTCGGCAAGAGGCTGAGGTCTGTCAAGACCAAAGCTTCATGCCGCAAGAACAGTTTGTTCCTGTCTGCGTCTGGCCTCATCAACAAGGCCAGGTATCCCCACTGACACGGACTCTATCCCACACATGGACATTACACGTTATATTAACGTAAAATCCTATAATTTTATATTTGCACATCTGTGATCTAACACGGCACGTTACATTAACGCAACTTGTATGATGATGATGATGATGATGATGATATTATTATTATTATTATTATTTGCACACTGCATATACTGTTTACACTATGTACATTTTCACATTCCTGGTCAATATTTTGTACATTTCATTTCATTCTTTTCAATTTAAAATTTAAACCTGTAGCAGCTCCTCTCACTTATAATATACTTTACATATTTTTTTACTGTAAATTTCTTTCTTTCTTTTTTATATTATTTAGGATTATTTAATTTTGTGTATATTTTTTTACTGTTATGCACCACAACACCAAGGCAAATTCCTTGTATATGCAAACTTACTTGGCAATAAACCTGGTTTTGATTCTATTTTGGGGGGCCGGGACAGAAACATTTTCTGCTAGATGCCTACCAAGCCTCCCAGTTCCTGCCATCTGTGCACTGTGTTATGTACCCTGTTAATCCAGTGTTGGACATAGATTATAATCGTAAAGAAAAGAATATTCCAAATGAAAGACTGTTCATGTTCAAAGTTCTCAAAGAAATGCTATATCGCCTCTGTGTTGAAGGCTGTAAATTCCTACAGTAAAAACCACCACACAAAGAATATTTAATAACTTCAAACTAGTACCGGTTAGCGAATAAAGAGGGACAATCCAAAAAATAGCCAAATTCAGAGGCTCACAGCTGATGGCTCACGTCTTATGCTTTTAAAATTCATTAAGTCCCACAGTTGAATTCCAGTAAAGCATTCACAGCAGAGGGACCAGGCTGTTGAGGCATTACGGCCTTAATGTCTGTAATCACTGCAGCCTTACTGAATACATGTCAGGAAATATTCAGCTGGAATATTAATACAGATGTGAAAAGGATGGAAAAACACTTGAAACCTAAGATTAACTATTGGGCATGATTTTGTTCTTTTCTCTCACAATATCCATCAAATTCATAAAAATGCACAGGTTCACATAGAACGTGTGCAAACTGCTTAGGTTAAGTTTTGCAGGAGTATCTATGAAAGGCTGGGGAAGTAGAAGTAGTGGTTGTTGATTACTAAACTTTACACATAGAGAACCTAGTTGGGGGCATGTACTAACCATTTCCACCATGCCAACTGACATCAAATGAGCTCAATCATATGAGGCTGAAATAAGGAAATGTGGTGAAGCATAGCACGAGGGACGGTAAGTTCAGTTGGTCTCTATTTCTGTCCACTTTGGTCCAGACTGGAATGTTACTAATACTGCTAAATGGATGCCATGCAATTTTGTACAAACATTCATGTTCCCCTCAAGAATTGTAATAACTTTGGTGAACCCCATCTAGCACCATTATGGAGTCAAAATCATAATTTATTGGTTTATGACCACAATGAATGACATTCCCATCAGCCACAGTTGTACTTTGTGTTCAGTGCTAATTAGCAATGTTATCATGCTAACAACCTAAACTAAGATAGTGAACATGGTAAACATTAGACCTACTAAACATCAGCACATATACACCGTAATTGTATGTTAGCATGCTGAGATTAGCATTTAGCTCAAAGTACCACTGTGCCAACAAACAGCTTCACAGAGCCGCTAGCATGGCTTTAGACTCTTAGTCTGACTCATTAACAATGCCACTTTTTATGTAAACCTTTGACCAGTAATGATGTGGTTACTTCAAAGTTAGTCCTTTTTCATTACATGTTGAAATCATTTCATGCATTTGTGCAGTTGGCGTTGCTGTAGATGTACAATATATACTATTCTGGTTTATATCATTTTCATCATCAGAGAAAAGTGTTCGATCTAATAATTACTCTCACTGTAGGTTTATTCCATTGCATAACCGAATGGTATGTAAACCATCTGAAGCACTAGTGTTATTAATGGAATGTGATATGAAAAAAAGGAACTTATGAAAAACAAAAGACTATACTTTGAAATCTTTTCACCCCAAGAACCAGTGGAAAATCTATGCTCATGCAAGACAAAAGACTAAAACCTGACATGTTTAGAGTTTAAAATATGCGTAAATGAATACTGGATGATCTGTAACAAACATGCATTTAGCTGAAAATAACACACAATAAGACAAAAATGCTATAACAGGGCAAGTGATGTTTACATTTATAGTCAGCACTACATAAACTAATCCATACTCAAAACAAGTCAGACTTCAAATCTAAATATCAGAGTTACTTCTGGTACTTTGTGTTATGCTTCAAAAGATAGTGTTGACCCATTGGAAGTGCTGTCCAGAGAGTGCCAGCAGACAGCCAGTGCAGGCTGGACGTCCCACTCTGCTGAATAATGGGCTGCTGAAACACTAAAGCAAAGCACCCCTGAACAGCAGCATTACCTCAGTCCTGTGATACACTCATCTGTTTTAGGCAAGTATCACCACCAAGCCACGACAGCCTCCATGCATCCCACCCCCAACCTTTCTCCTATCTTATCTTCTGTGTTAAAAGCTCAGATGAAAGAGAGGGAGTGACTGAGAGAGACTTTGATAGAGAGTGGGTGAGATGGAAAGAGAGGGTTTTCCTGGCTGCGTGTCACCAAAAATAGGAAAATTGGCTTCCCCTGGGTCAGTGATGTCACTGCAGACCCTTTGGTGCCAGAGAAAAAAGGAATCTCATACTGGAGCTGTGTGTGTGCGTGGGTGTATGTGTGTGTGTGTGTGTGTGTGTGTGTGTGTGTGTGTGCGTGTAAGAGGAAAATCGAAGCACAATGAAGTATTTATGGAAAATAAGCCAGAGAACCAAAGAACTGAGTTTTCTAAAGTGCTTTTAAATTGTGCCCTTCAACCCGCGTGCCACTGGACCAATAGTCAAAACACGTATTTATACAATTCAGAAAAGTGTTTTTCCTGGAGAAGTGGTAGCGCAGGCCCTCCACCAAAACAGCTCTTGCCGTGTCAGTGAAACTCAGAGCACAGGAACAAACTCTAATTCCTCTGACAATGTTATTTATGCCTGGTCAACTAGAATTAACATTTCTGACATGCCTCCGCAGGTTTCATTTCACCCTGCCTCCCAGGTCCGGATCACTGGCTGACCTTGGAGCTGGCAGAGCGGAACACTTTGCAGTTTTCAACCTTGCTCAGCCGTACCCACATAGATGGGATCGATCCGTGTGTCTTGGACTGTTGCACTGCGGTGAAACTCGGTATTCTCTCGTTTTTCTCTGCCTGCTGCATCCAAAGAGACAGACTGATCCGCTAGAGAGGAATTAGACACGTTAGCACTCCGCTAATAGGATAAAACCACCTTTTGTTGTTGGGCTCAGCCGGCTAACAGCCATCACAGACCTCCAACAGTAATAACATCGGCATGAGGAGAATCTGTCCAGCCAAGGCTTTTTTGGCCTGGATGGCCAGCCTGGCCTATTGTGTGAGCTCTGCATAGTTCAGTATCAGCAATCTGTGTCCACTGACAACCCAGATGAGCTGGACATGCACTGTATATTTCTCTATTTACTGTGATCAGGGCTCCGCATGGCACTTTGTACAACTAAGATAGTCACTGAGTACAAGTTCTATTGGTTCCACTCTCTAATAAGGCATCCTTTATAAAGGGATTATAAGGCTTTATAACTGAAGACCTGATGACTTATGAAAAAGTGAGAAATCCATGGCCATCCATCCACCCTGACCTCCTCCTTACAAGGACTCCTTTGCTCCTATCATAATTACTACAGCCACTAGAGGGCACTGTCACTTGAACGTACACATGTAAGGTTTGGGGCAAGATGCAAATTAGCACAGTGGGGACAGAATATAAATAAGTAGGGAACATAGGGATGGGTTGACATAGTGAACTCCATTTCAGTTCTGGTTCCCATTTATCAAAATACCTCCAAATTGCTAAGCTCCGACATAAACATTCAGGTAACATTCAGGTTAGCAGGCTTATCATTTTTAGCGTCAGTTGACATAAATATCACTCACAGCAGCATATTTTAGCTGTAGCTAATTCATGTTCATTCCATTATTAACTTAAAGATATGGAAGAGTAAGGGGAAACTTTCAGCTGTTGTCTGGTTAATGAGTTCTCTGCTAGTTGGTGTCTGTAGTTGGCCAAAGATTGTGAGGGAAAAGAAACATTGATTTGAAATCATTTGTGGTCATGAGTGGAATTTGTGCTCTTGCACTCCAACAAAACTAACCATGATGAGTCATCTTGTCTAAAATGATTATGCTGATCCCATCAGGTCAATTCTAGAGCTGCAATGATTAGTTGATTAATTGATTAGTTGCTAACTACAAGTGGATACACTTTTTAGTGTATTCACTAAGTATGCAGTCAGGTACTTTATGTAAACCATGCAAGATACATTATAACTGGTTTTCTGTGTGTATGCATTGATAAAAAAACTTGTATATTTTGTGCCTAAAAAGACAAATCCATCCTGGGGGAGGATAAACACCAGCCAAGGGGACTTTTCACAAGCTGCCAACTAAAGCCATTTGTCACAACTTATAAACCCATTATAAAGTGCTTTGTTAGAAAGTTGTACCGCACCAACTTTCTTAGAAGCTCTGTCTCCAAGATTTCATTATAGATTTGGATCTCAAAACCTAATACTGTTCCTGTTTCATGCTATTCACACACTGATGCAATGAGAGCTGATTATCCGGTTATTTGGTTGAATAAATACAGTATATACTGAACTGAATGTGGGTTTGGGCAAGTTGTCATGGATTGATTTGTTCAGGATGAGTTACCCACTAACAAAGCTCTAAAGTATGCAACTGCAATACTTTTTCTTTTTTCTCCCTCCTGCTGCAAGTCAGACACTGCTGGGTCACCATTCATTATTTCATTCATTTACTGATTGATTCATTCAATGATTTATTTATTGATTCCTTTATTCCTTCTTTTCCTCCATTAATCCCTAATTGCATCATAGATTTCCCTCATTGTTTGAGAATCATGAAACATGTACAAGTGCAAATCCTATTAGACAGCTCCGCACTTGATCTCCTGCAGAGTTTCAGCGCTGGTAAACAGACTTGCATCACTTTGTTTGGTTGTAGGAGCTCATACAGATTGAAAATAGCCAGCAGCATTAATCTCATCTTGTGTACTGATAGGAGTGTGTCTGATGGGATAAGGAAAAAAAAAGCCTGCCTCTTTCCATCTATGTGTGTTTGTATGCAGAATACAATCTACTACTTATGAAATCTTTTTAATACAATCTATTATTTATGAAGTCCATTTAAAGGTGCTATATGTAAGCATAGCCCCAGCCTATCCTGTCTTATACCACTTTATACCTCAAGAGGCAATAGCGAGTCACAGTAGCGTCCAGTCTGCCCTCAGCTAACATGAGAGGAAGAAGTAGCGCTGCAGCAATGGTGGAGATTTTGAGCCAGGCTAAAAGCTGTTGTAATGTAGGACCATTATTATGTTACTTTATTAAGTTTTAATATTTTTTCAGGTGAGAAAGTAACCATTTAGATTCCCAATATGTGACCAGTTTATCCAAATAATGCCTGTTTGGAAATTTGCTTTAACGTTTTCAGAGATGTGAGGAGCCGTCGGCCGGGTGAGACCAGCCGGTCATCTCAGCCTCTAGCAGCCCGTCTCCTGAGATGATCAGCCAGTCAACATGTTGTCACCCTGGGAGGACATGATCTGATGAACTGATCTGTGCAGCTCTTTGGTGATTTACCGCTGGCTCTGATGTTTCCATAGCATTTTCATATCTTGGAGACGCCATAGCACAGATTCACTATAAACAGTAGGCTTTTTCATCCTCTCATGTTAGCTGAGGGCAGACTAGATGCTACAGGAGACAGGATGGGCCGGGGCTATTCTTACATAAGCACTTTTATTGTATTCTCAACTGGCTCACTTCACTGAAGGTGTGTGCATTTTGTGCCTATGGATTTAATCTCGATCCATACTGTTAGCACAAACTATCCTAAACCCATTTCCATATCATACTGTTTAACTCCTTAAATATAAATCATGCAAAACATTTTAAAGATCCCCCCGCACGAGTTACGATATATATAAAAAAACTTGCGTTGATTAATAATTTGTGTCAGATTGAGCTTTTCATCAAACACTGAAAAATCTAGAATCTATGAATATGCAAATATGCCTTATTTCAAAAGTTGAACTGCTGCATCATGATGTATCCTACTTCACTGTAAAGTCCATTTGTCACAATTGCTGCCTCAGTCCTGTCTCTCTCTGTTGCCTCTTCCCCAGTGTCTGTCTCCCTCTCACTTCCTGTGTGTGTGATTGTGTGAGTGGAGACAGGTGTGCTGGAGTCAGAGCAGAGCCTCACCAGCTGCAACCTGTTCCATAATCAAGACCTCTACTTAAACCACTACTACTTGCCAGATCATAGCTTCTGCTCAGTCAGTCTACACTTCAAGCCATTTTTGCCTGCATTTATCAGTTATCTTGTTGTTGCCTGTTTTCTCTAGCCTGATGCTGTCTCCTGTTCCCTGCAGTCCCATCTGCTCTGTCTTTGGTCCCTGTCTCCTGTCCCTCATCTCCTTAGCCCTGCTTCCCTGCCCTGGACCATTATTCTACTCTGCTTTCCCCCCACAGATTCCGCTCAGGACCTGCTCCTCTTGCCCCAACTTGCTTCAGCCCCAGTTTCCCAGCTACCAACCCAAGCTTCCCCAGGCCTGCATCCTATCTTCCCCCCTCCTTGTAATAAATACCTTGTCCAACTGTGGGTGCTCTTCATTTGGCTAATTAATGCATCCTTGTGTCTCTGTCCTCTGGCCATGACCCGGAAACCAATCTCCCTCCACCATCATCAAGGTCTAAGGAGATAAGGAGAGAGGAGGCCCCCAGAGGAGCTTAGAGCCAGGAACCACAGGTGTATCCTCTGTGGATTTTGAATATCTTTGATTGGTCAGCTGACAGGACAGTAAACAGTTGGCTGTTGTTGTAATACAGCAGATCAGGAAAACTACCTGTGGAACAGGAATGACAGCACCAACAGCAGCTTTTCATATTTATTCATAAAATAAAAATTACTGAATCATGAATCAATCATAAAAAACTCTCTTGTAACTTTATGTTCTTCATAAGCCAAAAGGCTTCTCCTTTCTTCTTTTCCGTTTCAGTACGTCTCAGCTCCTTCAGGAAAATATGACACCACACAGCTGTGTGTCTCCTATAAAATCATCCTGAGCCTGAAAAGGATGTCAGACTTTCACAAACTAAAAAAAGCAACATTTTATTTTAACATATTCTGCAGGGTACAGAGGTTTTTATTGCTCATTTGTCAGTTCTGTTCTTTCAGAAATTAGCAGATTTAAATAGTCTGTGTGTCTTATTCTGTGACAGCCAGACGCTGCATTAGATCTATAATCAAATAATAAAATATTGGAGCAGTTATTAGGTGTTTTCCTTCCAGCTATCACTATGTGGAAATTATTAACAGTTTAAAGTGTTAATTGTACATGAAATTTTAAGTTTGAACTGTTAGTAATTTCTACATATTGATAGCTGACTTCTACATATTTGACAGTTGAGATGATGTGCGTCATGAGTAGTTGTCTACTCAGAATGCCACTGCAGTGAGGATGTCCCATTTGATGAATTAAGTTCCTCTGTCATATCTGTCTCTCGCATCCTCTGTGGGAGGAGCTGAGACATGAGGAAGAGACGCAAGTGAGGGAAGCAAGGAGACACGTTAGCTAAATGAAAAGCACCCCCTTTCCTCACCTCTAGTGTCTGTGTCAGGGGAGTAGCAGGAGATGGACCCAAATGCAGGAGGCAGCAGATACTGAAGTATCACTCTTCAATCCAAATATAGCAGCCAAAGCAGAATAAGACAGAGCAAACAGAACAGAGGATCCCACAAAACTGAACTGAAAACCAGGACTTAAATACAAACTAAACTGATGAGGGGATGAGGTTCCAGTGGAACAGGAGAACAGGAAAAGAGCTGATTGGCTGGGAAGACACAGAGAGCAGGACAGGACTATCAAGGATGATGCAGGGCAGGTGTGGAGGGAATAGCAGAACAAAGACACAGGAGGAAAAACCCACAGCAGCAGAAAACCAAGAAACCAGACAACACAATCCTCATCATAATCAACTGACTCATTTGTTTGTGTATATTTGTAGAAAATCAATTAATCAATTTGTAGAAAAAAAATCAATTAACAACCTCTTCTACTTGATTTGTGTAATCCATCACAGTGAACATCAGATGCATTTTAAGTTACCGTACATTAAAAAGAAGAAGGAACACCCACACTGTCTTCACTTGCTCAATAAAGATACTTTAATATATACAACGTTTCAGTCAATGACCTTCTTCAGGTATATCTACTGTTACTGTACATTATTATTGTGTGGCGATGCAGTGCAGCTTTTTCATATCAATCTAGACTTAAATTGCATTAACATACAATGCTAATCTAACATTAGCTAAAATGTATGCTGACTTGATGATGGTCATGAACAAAAGCAACCAATGTTAACTCTGCTAGAAAATGGGATGTGAACAGCAGTCTCATGTCCAAGGCACATGCTTTGTTGACTCATCCATCCAGCCCAACCTCTCTAAGAGGTTTTGTGGTGCTATAAAACCATCACGCTTCATCTTCCACGTCTTCCTGACAGATAAGTCATAATTCACATGTCTGCTAGAGGTCCTTGTCAGGTAAATGTACACATAGGTCAATTTAGGTAGAGTATGTGAACAAATGACTAATGCTGCCATTCCTGCCTTGCTTTCAGACCTCAGTATGCTTTAAACAAAGAGCTTAATGGATCATCTAACTGCATCTGAAACCCCCTTTACAATGGTGGCAGTGATGAAAGTTTTTTTGAAAATTTCCACTTTACATCCTTATCAGCCACAAGTGCAGAGGTGTGAAAGTAGGCATGGTTTGAACTTCTATCTTAAACTCTCCTTTTTTCAATGCCATGGTGTGTGATGTACATTTACATTTTGTCATTTGGCAGACACTTTTATCCAAAGCAACCTATAAGACAAGACAAGGACAGTGACTCAAAAGAGCTGTGGTACAAATTCTCAATTCTCTGACCAGGTACAAGTACAATGAGAGAGAACACTATAAAGATGTTTGTTTTTTATTATTATTAAAGTAGGAAATGGCTAGAAGTAGACGTGCATAAGAAATACCATATGACAATATTACAAATACAAGAAGAAAATAGTGCAACAATCAACAAAGTGCTAAAAGCTGAGTTTTCAGGTGTTTCTTGAATGCACCAAGGGAGTCAGCAGACTGTGTGGAGCTGGGTAACTCATTCCACCATCGTGTAACAACAAACGAGAGTCTGGATTGTGACTTTGTACCAGGCAGTGATGGTATTACCAGACATCGTTCATTTGTGAGCCACCACCAGGAGCCAGCGGAGGTGGAGGGAACAGAGGTGTGACATGAGCTCATTTAGGCTGGCTGAACACCAGATGTGCCGCTGCATTCTGAATCCTCTGCAGTGGTTAAACAGTGGTCCAACCAGAAGCAAGTTGCAGTAGTGAGATAACCAGCACTTGGACTAGGAGTGTTGTGTTGTGCTGCATATTCAGACAGGTATGGCCAAATCCTCCTGATCTTGTAGGCTACAAATTGAATGTACATGACAGGGAGACTGCTGCAAAGTGTTCAGTTAAGAACAGCTGGTCTAGTATAACCCCAAGATTCTTTGAGTTGGAAGGTAGTAACAGGGATGAGCCGAGCTGTGTAGTGAGGACCAGGAGTGTTGTTTCAGCAAAAGCTAAGGTATGGAAATGTGACATGATGTCATAGAAATAATCAGTGATGATGGGACTTGAAAAATATGAACTTACCTAAAACTTTATTTAAAAGCCGAGTCCCTTTTACTGGCCAGGTATATCTACATGTTTTGATAAATAAAGGCCAGTCTCAATTAGAAGCTGGGTCTAAATTAATTGTTTTTGTGGTGACCACGGATGCAGTTTTGTTTTTCTTTTTATTATCTTTCACAATCATAAAGTCAGTAATGAGCAAAACTCTGAAACACAGCAGTGAGACATATCTCCATTATCTCTCTCTCTCTCTCCAAATCCAATTCAATTCAAATGGCTCTTCATCACAATGCTTGGTAATACATAATGTTACAACTACAGCCAACTACAAAAATACAGCGTGCCTGCATGACAACTGTAAGATTTACTCACCATTAGTAGTGACACTTGTAAAACTAAATGAAACTTCATCATAGCTCCATTCCTCTCTCTCTCTCTCTCTCTCTCTCTCTCTCTCTCTCTCTCTCTCTCTCTCTCTCTCTCTCTCTCTCTCTCTCTCTCTCTCTCTCTCTCTCTCTCTCTTTCAGATGTTGTAGATACATCTTTACATTTTGTGAAAAGTCCATCTATCTTTACTTACCCAGGGATTTTAAGGCAATACAAGTGAAATTAGTTTCTTATTTTTATTTAATAATTTTTTTTTAACTGATTCCAATGTATGGCAACTGTCATGCTTGCCATACCCCATTTGACACCTATGAGTGAGGTTGTGATGGTCTGTGATGTATTTATGACCTAGTTTGTTTAAAGCACACTGAAGCCTTTAGTTTCCACATGTCGACAGTGTAGGAACAAACAACTGGGAAATGCTGAAAAATCCTGCAATGTACAATAGTCATTCAGTCTGCATTATGTTTCCCCAAAAACATAATTTGCTGATACTAAACACTTGCATATGAAAAATATGAAATTCATAGAAGAAAATGCAAGTTCTAATCTCACACCTATGTACATTTCTCTCTAAAGATTTGCAACTTCTAAAATAATCCATCCATAAATTCATTAGAAGCTCATCAAATCAGGCACTGCTGAGGTTCCAGATGGTCCATTCAAGTGTCTTTGGGCTTGGAGAAGGTATCAACTCTCAAGTCAAATTAAACGGCTCAAGTCTAAGTCAAGTCATTGGTAATTAAGCACATCATTTTGATTCTTTTGAGTCCTGACAGAAGTCATCAAATTTGTGACTTGCGTTGAGAAAAAACAAGAATCTCACAGTGGAATGTCATTTTATGGAAAATACTGTTTTAAGACTCAGTATAAGACTAAAGGACAGGTTTTTCCCGTTTCTCACAGTTTACAGTAGATAGAATGTGAATCTGCGGGACTGCTTTGACCTGTTAAGTCTGTCTCATTCATACGGCTGCCAGGTTGGACTCTGGACTCATTATAAACGATTAAGCTCATTCCCTGGCTGATTGCAGCGGAGCCCTCGCACTAGGAGACCTGGCCTCAAAATGCCACCGAGAACTGTAAAAACTTACTGTACCAGCCTTGATCAACTATACACTGAGCCCTTTATACACAAACCTCAGCTGTTTATCATGTTTGGGAGAGCTGTGTTTACTGAGCACAGCCAACATGGTGGGCTGTGCACATGCTCCCTCACCAGTCTTCATATGACTCTTGTCAGTGACATCATGTATAGCAACAGGACAAATAATAACAAGGGCTGTGGAGAAAAGCTGTATTGAGTCAGTGATGGAGGTGTCAAATGGTTACTTTACAGTAGGCCGAACAAGAAGTGAAAAATCACCTCTATCGGTCTCCTTTCTTTTTCTTTTTCTCTTTTTTCTGTTTCTGTTTTGAACACTTGGTCTTAAGACAGTTTGCGCCCGCTGATTTTTGGTGATCTAGAAAATGAAACTCATTTCATTTCAGTCACGTAATTGTCTAAAGTGTTATATGTAAGCCTATGTTTAACATAATGGTTTTTTTGGACTGAGAGTGTAAGACTGTTCTCACCACAAAAAACAAAAGCTTTAGTCAAACACTTCAAGCAGCACTGCAAAACCTCATGGAGAAGGTCATGGTGGATGGAGACCTGTGAACAGAGACTGTTGTTCACATCCTGTCTCCTACCAACAGGGAACGTTGGTTTCTTTTAACCATGAACATGATTTTTCCCTGACATTAACCAAGTAGTTTTAGTGACCTAAATTTTAAAGTCCCCTTCCACTTGCACATCTTAAATCTGAGTTTAAGGCACCTGTGAGCATGACTTGTGACATCCCAACTAGTTTGGGAGCCAATCATGGGTCAGTATGCAACTCACACAAGTGTGATGTGGAAAATGTATCATACACTGAGAATGGACTTTTCTGTGAAAAAATCTTTTGTCCAGTAGTTAAACATTTTAAATGAAACATATTTTTATATTCATAGATTCTGGATCTGTCCCTGAAGGAGAAGCAGTAGATGTTATTTAAAGAATTGTCAGTGACATCACAATTTTTTTATTCAAAGCAGATATTTGTCTATGTCTTGAGGAGATCTTTAACCAAACCCTAAAAATGCAATAATTACATTTTTTGGTCATTTGGGGGCAACGGAAACAAGTTGATATGTTGAACTTGTTAGCAAACAGTTGCTTATTTCCAGCAGTTATGGAGCAACATTATCATTCATTTGGAGTCCTGTTTCTGTCCACCTGTGAATGTAAGTCCAATATTCACTCTCTTTTAGCTCTGTTTTTGCTCTCTACCAACTCCTGAGGGAAATATCTGGCTCTTTAGCTGCTAAATGCTCCACTATGTTCACCAGCTAGTCTACAGCTAACTGTGTCTGTTTGCTGTTTGGTGCTGAGCAGCTAGTGTAAAGTGGGTTTTTTATAGCTTTTTCTCTGAAAACAGCTGCCTGTTGCTATTTAAAACAATGTTATGAGAGCGCTGAGAGTGAATCAAAACAGTTACATTGCAGCCAGACAGCTAAACAATGAGCTGAAATTCACTATAAAGCTCCATAAAGCTGAGGGGACTGATAATTCTCTATAGTTTCATCCCTATGAGCCTCTCACATTACACATTTGATGTATGGTTATTGTTAAAAAAAAAAAAAAAAAAAAAAAAAAGTGATTATAGCCACTTTAACCATAGAGGTGGCAGATTAGAAAATGCTTGTATGAATATGTATTGTAATGGTCAAATGTGTTTTAGAGGGCTCTGACAAACAATGTCATCCAGCCTGGTCCAAATTATATTCAGTCTAATCAGGTTCGGGTAGAGTCTTGTTCTATTACTGCAGGTCTTGACATCTATGTGTCAATAATACCCATTATCCAGCCACGCGGACTTGCTGTCAGCTGGGATCACATGGTGCATCAGAATCTTAACAGGAGAAAAATATGTTTTTTGAGGCGGGACAGATAGTGTGTTTGAAGTGCAGAATGAAGCAAATAATATGTATTATTTATTTTCTAAAGCAGCTGCTTGTTTATTGGTGGTGCATCATGCTGCTGCCAGTGTTGGTGTTCTCTCTCTGTTTAGGTCTGTTGAAGGTTTAGATATGCTCTAACTTCAAAAAAGGACAAAAATCAAGACTTTTCAACTTCCCATTTCAATATGTAGCAACCTGTACCACAATTGTTTTCCTACTAACCATGAACACATGACATTTGTGTACAAGCTGCTAGCAGCTAAACTAGCATTCAGCAGCTGTTAGCTACTGGTGTACGCATATTCAGGTGGGGCGCAGATATGAAACCAACAGCACTCCAGAATAAAGCCACAGGTACAGTAGTGAGGCGTCTTACTGAGACAGTTCATGACTTCAGTGGCAAAGAATTTGAAGGAGGAATGGCTTTTTAAGTCAAACTCCTTATCAGCTCACCTACACTCGTACACACTGTACCTACATATGACTACACTGACAATTCAAGACTATACAGTATCTTATATAAAGATGCCACATTTAGCTCTGTGTGGCAAACACAATAATCTGTGTTTGAGGAGTTTTATTCATATCATTTTTTCTTCTGAATAATGTCCATCATAATGCATTCTACATATCCATTTAACAAACTTATTATAATTTGCTACAGTCTAGTTATGATACATGCCAAAAGACATAATGTACAAACAGATGTTTTTTCAAATTAGAGATGATCAAATTTTGCAAATAAACTGTTTGTTCCTAATTTGATGGCAAAACATCAGCTTGGCTGCTAACCCAGAAACCTTCCTCTCATTACTCTCCTCGATGTGTGAGAAAAGACAAAAAACATCCACTCTCTGTCTGAGAGATGATGATTTCACTATTCTGTAGTGGCACTGATGGACAGATGGGTTCGATTACAATGTGCTGCAGAGTTGAGCTTATACAGAGTTGGAGCAAAGGTGCAGAGCCTATTGTAAATTAATTCTGCTCAGGTCTCTGCCTACAAGTTCCCTCACTGAGAAAGAAGTGATACTGTTGATGCATTAGGATATCAGACTAAAGGAGGACAATGACTTTACTATGATGCTTCTTTCTCCACTAAATGTCTGTGATAGTTATTTAATAGTGAAAGAGAATTGTGTATCAGTCTGTTGATGTCTACAGACGGCATCGATGTCAAGCATTAGAATTTGATTGGTACTGCATCGACATGTGGTAGAAGGAAGAAAAGTGCAAAACACAACAGCGCTTTTGCTCAAACATTTTAAATGATCTGACTCAACTTTTGCCGCATTGCAAGGCAATATCATCCAGCAATACACTGTACTGGCAAGTTAAATACATGCAAGTGTGTATTCCAGGATAGAATACATTATTATAACATGAATGACATACAGTATCTCTATTGTTTACATCATGATCATGGAGAGCTTTCCAGAGTTGTAAAATCCTATCTAAAACTATTATATATTTCTGTGCAGTGTTTTAGTGTCTGATCACCCTTGAAAGTCATGGATATATTACTCAAACTGAACTTCCTAGCTGATATTTTATTGTTTCACTAGTGTCTGCAGTAACATGCCCACACCAACACAGTCCTTTGCGTTTTTTCTACCACACTGCATCACTACATAGTCACAATACATTGCTGCAACAAAATCTGACAGGGCAACAAACACAAGCAGTCAGATGATCAGACAAGTTGAAAGTAAACCAATTGCAGTTATCAATACAGTACACAGTAAAATGTGGCAAAAGTTGGGTGAGCATTCTTTTGAAAGCCCAGTATTAATGTTAAATGATGTTTTGATCTATCAAGAGGTCCCTGCAGTGGGTATAAAGCTGTGTGTCATCATAAATCTATTGATCCCTCTCATAGGTAACACTATTCTCTAACCCTGACCTAACTTACCTTTATACTGCCTTTGAATCCTACTCTCTCCCAAGCAAAGCCCAGATACTCGACAGCTTTACCCAGCCTTATATCTACATTGTATCTGCTTAGGCTAACCCATACTACCGGTTTGATAGGCAGCATCATTTGTGTTCCCGCTCAGTAGTCCAGCCATTATCACTGTACATCCAGCTCCACTAGCCTTATCAATAGCCACTAGTTAGCAAACAATATGAGAAGCTTTCATAAATCATGAATCATGACCTGTCCTACCAAAGAAAAGACCATGGTTTCAGTATGGATCAATATGGATTGAAAGTTATTGAGGCACCCTCTCAATAACTGGTGTGGTGAGTTCGGCTCACGTCACCAAGAAGGCTCAACAGAGCATGTTGCCAACACTGGCAGCTCAAACCACCAACCAAAACAAAGCCTCTTAGCTACCTCATCCTAGCAAGCAACATACTATTCGCTGCTATCTATAGCATCATCAGTTAATACATTTACCTTTACCTTTCTCTGCCCCAGTCACTCTTCTTTCTTCTAACCCACAGCCAACCAGTCTGCCATGTTTTTCACTGCCCGCTTTAGGCCCAGTTCAATTAACAGGGACAAAACTGATTTGCCAACAAAACTTCTACAGCCAACCTTTACTGGGCAGATCTTAAGTTTCCATCCCACTTCTCTGCTGCCAACTCTGTATATCTAAGCTTTTTCCTCTCATAGGCCATTTCTAATGCATCATCCCATGGTACTGTCAGCTCCACAAAATACACAACACGCTGTCTTTCTGACCACAACACAAGATTAGTGGTAGCTATCTCCAGAGGAACTACAGTATGAGCTGTTTTCCTAAATCTACTCTCCTCTGCCTTTAGTTGCCCTTCCTCATGCCTGTATAAAATTGCTTGCTGCCTGACCTGTTCACCATCAGAAACAAACAAAATCCCATCTTGTTTCCGTTTTGCATCCAGTGAGTTTACTACTAAGCATTTACTCTCAATAGCTGCTGCTAGACTCTTCAGCACTTGGTGGTCTCCAGGTGTATTGCCCTTGAGACTGGCTAGTTTTACACCCAGATAGAATGTGTAAAGCTATAACTGAACATAAAGGATGTTGGGTCCTTGCCTATACATTTAAGATTTTGGGGAAATGGAAGCACATTATAAGTTGCTTCTTGCATGAATCTACATGCCCCACACCTCCCTCCAGTTAAGTTTCTTTTTTTCTACATTTTCCCAACTCATTCTGCACATTTAAACTCCTCTGTTAAACTCTCTTAAATCCAAAATCCCTTTTCTATACAGTGCCACACTGCTGAGGCAGCACTTTCCAATGTAAGAGCTAATCATTCTCTCTAGCCTCTCTACCTTTGAAAGAGGTATATCATACATTGTCAGGGGCCACAACAATCATGGCGGCAGACCAAACTGCAGACACCACAGTCTGAGTTTGCCTGGAAGGCCTATCGTCTCTTGTACATGTACTCTTAATGCCATCCACCTTCTGTCTCAACCCATGGATGGTTCATAAAACTACCTAAACTTTTAACAGGTTTCTCTGGTACTGTTACTAGTACTGGAATTACCTCATAATTTATATAAACCTTTACAATTGAAACACTTCTTGATTTCTCTGGCTTAAAACAGTTTGTCCATACCAACCACTTTATTTGGAGGTAAAACTGAAAGTGAGCGCACCATATTTACATGTCATTATCACAGCCATCATACTTTACTTAACCTAAAAGTATATTCAAAGATGTCGAAGATGCATTTATTTACTAGGGGTGGGCCCAAATCCGAATCCGTTATTTGAAAAAGCACAAATAGTGTTTTTTTTTATGAACATTTATTTCATACAAATATTTTTAAAAAATAATTTGTTTTCAGGAAGAAAAAAAACATGTCAAATACCAGCGCGCAGGTCGGTTACATCGCTATCTCAGTCTCTCTCCTCTGCTCTGCTGTTACATCTATCAGCAGGTCTCAAGGAGGGGAGTCACATCCACCTGCTGCATGACCCACATTTCCTAATTTGGACATCACTCCCAGAATTGAGGGTGTTCCCTAGAGACATGCTACACGCTGTGCTGTCTCTGTGTTATGGGTATATAAATACCTAGAGGTCTATCTGTGCAGTGGTGAAGAGCTAAGTTTTAGTTCAGTAGTCAGTGCAGTCATCTCTGATCTAGGAGACTAAGGTTCGAGACCTGGTGTGGCCTCCTTTGTAAGATTGCTTATTCATGAGCACTTTAATTTTCTGAAATTAAAAGCATAATAAAAACAGGATTTTTAAGCCTATTTCCACTTTTATTCAAATACAAATACAAATAATTTTGCTGCCTCAACAAATATAGATACAAATACAAATACTGGGCTCTGTGCACATCCCTAACATTTACTATTACTACTACTAATACTAATATTTACTCATTAGCTTTTTGTATAGGGATAGTAATTGCTGAATTGGCAGGCATTACACTCCTTTATTGGTTTCATACTGTATTGGTTTTGCAGTGCCTTATACTGGCTTTGGCTGACTCCCAAGCAATAATTATGTCCTGTTGGAATGCACTGTTTATTCTGTATTTTTATGGATTATATTTTTTTTTCTTGGGGATTAACCTCTTAAACCTTGGTTTTCAACTTAAATTTCCCCTTAAGTGGCTTTAAAGATTTTTTCATATTGTTTGGCAACATCACATACAGTACTATCTATCTATCTTGCAGGTTACTGAGCAGGCAGAAGGCCTGCTGAGTTGCTTCCAGCTGTTTTGATGAAAGCACCAGGCTCATTACCTGGATGACAGGTGCCAAAGAAGCTCAGCATTCACACATGGACACACACATGAACAGTTACACAAGTGTAGACGCACTCATACAAACGCACAAAGTGCTAGCTAGCTCCTCAGATGCAGCGCTGCCAAAGCAAACAGTAAGTAAGTAACTTTATTTATATAGCACCTTTCAAGAGCAAAGACGTCATCATAAACATGCAGACCTAAAACACAATAAAAAACAGAATTAATATAAAAAAGAAAAATTACACAAAGGCAAGTCTGAACAAATGAGTCTTGAGCTGCTTTTTAAAGGTGTCCACAGTATCCACAGATACTAAGTCCAGAGAGAGAGGCAGTTCCAAAGTTTAAGAGCCACAACCTCAAACAGCCAAGCAAGAGACTGACAGCTCTCATCATGCTTTTTGCAGCCAGGTAGACACGTGCACACACACACACATACACACATACACACACACACACACACACACACACACACACACACACACACACACACACCTATAGCACATGCACACGTATTGCAAAAAATTGTTTGTGGATTATTACAAAACACATTAAATATTCATTGGACTGCTGCCAGTGATGACAATTGAGAAAAAACAGGTGAAATCCTCTTACTGTTCTGCCACACATAACGCATAAATCAAACAGGCAATTAAGCACTTTATATAAACACTGTAATTAATTTTCTGCTTCCTAATCAACATTTAATCCCCGGTTTCTTGCAGAGAAGCTCCTATATTGAGTCCACACATAACTCTGACCCAGGGGTTCACATTTTTACACTGTAATTCTTTTGGAAAGGCAGCTTGAGGTTTTGTAAGATGAGGCATCATCCTGGATCCTCTCTGACTTCCTGATCCAAGGAAGCGGTCAGTTTGCGTTATCATTCTCCCCCAGAGAGGTATCAAGTATCATCCAAATCGAGTGCACAGTGACTCTGAGATGAACCACAGAGTGAGGTTTTTAGTCAGAAATGATTACTCATTTAAGACAGAATCCATTTCATCAAACACCTTGAATCTATGTATGTATTACTGCTCTAATACATTTTTAATACACTTAATTCACTGTGCATAGCTTCTTGCTTGCTTGTATGTACAGTTCCTATATAGGGAAATCTATAGGAAGGGAACAGAAGCTCATCATTTCACTTACCTACTGGGCAAAAATAGATCTTCACAGAAACACTTCAGAAAGCACAATCAATACATGTGCTAAACCCATGAGCACCGGCACTCAGACAGGTATATTATACAGTATAAGTGTAACAGAGACTTGGCTTTAAGCAACTCCATAAAAAAGGTGGAAGATTGAGCACATCCTCCACTGCTCACAGCCAGGAGGAAGTGGCATGGTGAGCTAAAGCTCGGAGGCGGTTTAGCTGGAGAAGACTGGGGAATATGGAGGCATCTAGGATTAGATTCATTATTAGAGGAACATATGACTTGCCACCATCAAAACCTCAAACTACAGCGACCATGGGAAAAACTCAATGTTCCTTTTTGTTCAGAAACATTCTGTCAAGCTGTAAAGTCACTCTTGCCTGAAGAGGACACACTCAGAGGTATACCCGAATGTTGAGGTCTTTGAAGCAGCAATCAAGACTAAAAGGACAGAGATGAATTTTTAAATGTTAGGATAGAGCCTCAAATTCACATTAGGTATGAAGGCGAATGAGTATGGATGAATGTATTAGTGATTAGGCACAAGCTAGTTTGGCTAGGATAATCAGGGAATGTAAGAGGACATGCCAGCAACTCACCAGAGATATTCAGCCCAGCTGAAGACTTGACTTATTATTTTGTTCCAACACCCAGCAGTCTGTTTAGCTTGAAGTGCTGACTGTATTGTGTAAAGATGTAGTAAACGATGCATATTAAATGAGAACAATTAGATATGACTAAAGCTGAATAATGAGGCTGGAGAGCCAAGGTCTGCCCTGTGAAGGCTTGGAGCAGTGGATTTTTAGCCATATCCACTGCTACTCTCACTTTGGGGGTTTAGGATTTTGGGTCAGGCTTATGGCAGGTCAGAAAAACAGCTTCTAGGGCAGACAGTATGGAAAAGGTTCCAAGACAAAAGTTATACAAGGTCACAGGCAGGAGTAGGAGAATGGGTGTCTCAGCTATAAGTGAGACAGAGTCACAACACTAAGTTATATGTATGCTGATACACTTTGAGCAGGTCAAGTTAAGCTACAGGGGTCAAAGATCCCTTTTGGCAGTTGTGGTAGAATCCAATAAAATGGTTAGAAATAAATACCATACTTACCATACTACTCAAATAAAAAAGTGTTCATTAAATGGCCCAGTCTCAAACCGGCACCAACAATTAAAAACACTAATTGAGGCTGGGTAAAAATTTGATGAGATTTACTGTTCTATAAAATAGCTTACATAATCAATTCAGTATATCTACTTTTACACACCATTAATTCCATCAGTACAACAATAGAGTCATGTCATTAGTTCAACACCATCTCCGGACAGAATGTTGGACCATTCTGCAAAACACCAGATTGTGCTGAATAACAACCTCTTCAACATTCAATGCCAGCATTATTTTAAATTATTTTACACCTACAATATGTGTGTGGCAGTTAGGTCACTGAAAGATTGTGGTTATGGAAAATAAACAATGGTGGGCAAGTTACTTGAAAAATGTAATCACTTACACATCACACATTACTCCTTTATCACTCCTACTAACTACTCAACAGCAAAAGTAATTGCATTACCCGTCACTTTACTTTTATTAGACTTCTCAGCCCAGCTCTGTCAAAGATGACTTTATACAACTTCAAAGCCTCCACGTTCCATCTTCTATGTGTAAAAGAAGACAAGGAGACGTTATTGTTTAATAAGCAGCCAGCCTACAGTTTGGAGGTATTTACTGACCATCAACAGCTAGCTTAACGCAGGGTTGCCAACGTTCGTCAACCTGCTCGAGTGAGATTTGGAACATTTTCTCCCCATGAAAGTGAGAGTGTGGATTATCTCTTCACCTCCACTGTATTCTAGTAAGATATGTTGCTGCTGATATTTTTTAAATGCTTTTTCAGTACTGTAAGCACAAATTAAATTCAATGTACCTATAGAGGAGAAATCTGAGACGGGTATCTCAAAACCTGGACAAAAAACAAAACTATCTGCATAAAGAGACAACTCTAGAGCTAAGAGACAAAATAACTGAATCATTAAATGGGCCAGAAGGAGAGAGGCCACGGTGTTTAGTTTGAGGAACAAAAAAGATCACCTTCGTGTAGCACTGTGAAGTACCAAAACACAATAACACAGCTCAAATTTAATAAACATCCCCATTAATATGCTGACAATGGCAGAGGATATATTTTTATTAGCTGAATGTATAATTTATCCTATGAAATAGTAATATTCCTGTCTTTTATGTTGATATTGCATTCCAACATAAAGTATGTTGCCATCATTTTACTTACTAATGATTAGAGAGGGTGTTTTCAGTGTATGGATATGCTTTCATGAGCAGAATAAGGCACCTAAAGCCACTGCAAATATTTTAAGAGAAAACATTTAAGCAGCAAAATTGAAAACTCTCTGTTCTTGACAGGACACAAAAAATATTTTAATTCTCTAGAGGAAACAGTCTGAACTTTTACTTATGACCAACTCCAGTACATGTATACAGTAAGTGTGTGTGATGTTGTTGCATATATGTGTGTGTTTCTGTCCTACCTTGGCCCTGCTATATGCTATATGTGTGTGTGAGTGAGTTGTTATTAAAATTCCTGAACTGTTTTCATCATTCTAGTTTGCAAACAGTGACTATAAGAAGCGCTGAGAGCAGAAAGACAGTACAGATGTGTCAAGTGCAACAAATATATTTGCAACACACACAGACATACTGTCCAACTCCCTCGTGGTGCATGGAGCTGCATATATTTGTGTTCCACAGCTTTGTCGTAAAATAATAATAATAAAAAACTAGGCTTATATATCAGTATGTACAGTATGCCTTTCCATTTTTTGTCTGTTCAAGACAATAAACTTCAATAATGATGAAAACCTTGTTTCATTTATATTTGTTCAAGATAAAGGTGCTTTATTGTACCATGTATTGATTACATATTTCTTTTTATAAATGTTACATTTTATCCCCAAAAACGAATGTGTTTTACATAAATTTTTATGGTTGTATTGTTTTCAAAACCCAGTAATGTTGTGGTCACCAAACCCACATATGGGTAAGTAACAAAAACATGAACACCACACAAGGGTTGACGTTAGCCGCAGTGGACACTGGTCACCTTCATGACAGTTGGGCATGCTACACACCCATCAACCACCTGGACCTCCACACCCTTACTTTCTGCTTCTCTACACAAAGGGCACATCACTTCCTGTATTGGCCCTGAATGTTGGCATTGGATGTAAATGGTGAGCCGCAAAATAGCCCAATATGAATATACAGAATTTTTTTTCCACTTGCTTCTACTTTTTTGAGCACTGTCAAGCTTCTGTCAATGAAAATCAACACAGAGGAAGTGTTGAGTTTCTTTTCAAAAAAAGATGACAAAGTATTAGCAACTGCAATTAAATGGTGACTGATAAACTCAGAGCAGCAGAGAGGTGAGTATGACATAACTCTGCTGTTGTACTGATGGAATCAGTGCTGTGGGAGTTGGCATCATCCTGAATTTATCAGGATAACATGTCAACATGGAGGAAGTTTTGAGTTTGTATTAATGCCAAACAGTATCAGCCATAAATTAAAATGGGAGTAGATCAGAAAACAAGACAGCATCTTACTAAAATATGACAACACATTAACTGTTTGATTTCAGAGCGATTCATTATGTTTTTAAGCCTGTCTGTATGCATAGGTGCTCTGCTGGCTCTGGTGCAGCGTTGTGAAGCAGCCGCAGAAGACCTCTTCAAATCCCTCCCATCCACTTTTCCTCAGCCTCTATCTCACTAATTCTTCAATTTCATTCCTCATTCCACTCTCCCTCAACACATACCTCCTCTTTTTCCTCACACACACAGAAAACCCAATACAGCCATTAAAAGCCCCTACAGCTATTGTCTGTATCACAAAGCTGCAACCAACTCCCCATATCTGTACCTGCTGTAAGAGTATATGTGTACCACCCACATTGCTGCTGACACATTGCCTATTTCCAAATTGTCTCCGTTTCTCTTGCACAGTCATTGGAGAGCATTTCATTTAACTACAAATTTAAGCACTCAAATTGGCGTCACACCGGGGGTCTTGCTTCTCACCAGGCCATTTCTTTATTTCCTTTTGCACTGTTCAGATATCAACAACCTGCGAAATGGCAATTTTGCTCTTCATTGAGTTTTAATTATATTTCAGCTCCTAAGCAGCAAACAATCTGCTCGTACCTGCCTGAGGAAATTAGCATTGGGCACTTGACTTTGTGTGTGTGTGTGTGTGTGTGTGTGTGTGTTTGTGTATGAGACACACAGAGAGGAAATGGAGCCTAGAGAAGCTGGTTAGAGGAGCCTCTCAAAGGGATGCAACAATATTTGTCCATTATAATGAGTTGTGAGACAGCCATGAATGAAGAGTGACTCACCACAGATGCATCCATTCATGTGCACATCTGCATGCGTTCTCTTAGACCTGATCTATGAATGCCAGGCGCAAACAGCCTTGGATAATATGCCGAGCCTTTACACTGTGAGCATCAACAAGTCATCATTGTTTTCCTGAGGTTGAATCCAATCCAACAAGTCCTCCAAATTTAACAACAAATTATGTCCTTGGTCCATGCACTCTAGGAAAATAAAAAAATACAAGCATTTTTCTGATCTGATGTCTCTATCAGCAGTTATTGGCAGTACTTTCCAAAACCATTATGAATCACATTTGAAAAATTGATACATTTTATAATGTGCCAATGCTGGTTTATCTACGGTGGTTAAGGTTTGGTTATATATGATATGAAATGAAATGATTTATATATGGATTACAGACATAAGAACAAAAAACAAGGGATAACATATTAAACAGAAAGATAAAGAAACATAAAAAATCACAAGACATTCAACATAAAAACTAAACAATACAATCCTAAAATCCAAAAAACACATCATCACAATTTAAATAAAAAAACTAACACCCACATCACAATACATGGACAATTCAAGGTTTGGTTAAGTTTAGGGAAATATAATGGTTTGGCTTAATATAAGTAGTTTGTCAAAGTTAGGGGACCTTTGTTGTCATGGTTACAATAATAACCACGTGGTTAAAGTAAAAAACAGTGTTGACTTGCAGTAGGAAACAGGAAGTGAACAGCATTCCCCTGTGTTCTGTTGACCCATGCATGCAACCCAACCTCTGAACTTAGTCATCATCAGTTATCATCTGGCTATAAATATGATTTCATTTCATGATTTCCCTACTGTAAATTCCTATGTCAAAGTTTTCATTGAATGATCTCCTTGATGTCCCTCAATATTAAGACAGTAAAATCTCCTGGATAATTTAAGGGGATCTTTTATGTTTTCTCTTATTTTCTTATATATGATGTTACAATGTCAGATGTTCACATTAAACATGGCCAAAGTGTCAAATAATGAGGTAAATGTAGAAGTAATCCCTGTGAGCAAAAAGCACCAGCTTCAGACATTCGGTTTATTACGTTTTTTTCTACTTTCAGCCTGAGCCGACAACAGCTTGTGACAGATTTCTTTATTTGGTCATCTACTCCATGCACAGTGCACTGCTCTGCTCCACTAACATTATGGCACCCCGAGCCATGACTCCAGCCAAGCTGGCACACCGTGAGTGTTTTTCCATTACACAGCAGGGCAAAGTAAAATAAGTTGTTTACCTGTTGGAGGTGTGCTGCTCGTCTGCAGCTCTTCATCAAACATCATCATCACTGTGGCTGTTTCTGCTTGTACTATTCCTCCTTGCATTATTTCTAACTGATCCACTCCAAATATGTCCATATGTTGTTGTTGTTTTGACCAGTTTTTAGCTCTGCTAATTCAGTGTGGAACACTTTTAATTTCCTGCAAATTCTTCACAATAAAAGTCTCCCATTATTTGGTCATTTAAAAGCTTTTATATGAAGCAGTAAAGCAGGAAATGTTGGGTTTTCATTGATGGTAACTTAACACGACTCTGATACAGCTGCCCTTCAGCAGGCTTCCGGAAAGCTGGCCAATCAGAACAGAGTGGGCTCATTGGGAGGTGGAAATAATGAGACAGGAGCTAAGACTGGCTGTTAGAGACAGAGGCTGAACTGAGGGGCTGCATAAAGGGCCAATATAAGATAAATAAGGAGTTTTTTGAACTGTGAAACATGCAAAGCTACTCTAGTGGAGATCCAGAATAAAAATATAGAGCTGGAAATGAACATAACGGGTCCCCTTTAAGGTTTATGTTGTAGCCATCAATTTCAATGATTTCACTGTTTCTGAGAAATTATTCTGTTAGTTTGGTATGGTTGGAAGGCTCAAAAATACTGTGATCCTCCTGCTCTTGAGCCTCAGCAGCTGTTGCTATGGAGAAGAGGCCAGTAGAATGAATTGAGAACAAAACACATCACCACAGTTGCTGAATTCATGCAAAAAGGGATTGATGCATCCAGTATCTGAGCTGCTGAATGTTTAATCAGGTTTCTATGAAGCGTAATCTTCAGCTTCACCTTGTAACTGATCGGATGTTCCTTGAATCACTCTCTCCTTGGGGCTCATAGAAGGTTTTATGTACACAGACTGTTACTCAGCTTTTGTACTTATAATGAATGAATGAATGAATGAATGAATTAAGCACAGATAAGCATGACCAAATATGGCCTTATAGCATTTATTTTCAACTCGACACTGAATGAAATATTGTTAAGTGATAGGCAGCAGTTGATGTGGCATATTGAGAGAAAATAGGTACAGTACACTCAAGTGTACAGTTACCACAAGGTTGAATCACATGCTTTGCACAAAAAAATATCATGTATTAAAAAACACTACATTCTTTAATTTGTTGTTTACACACATAGTTCAATTTACTGTGTATATGCACATACTCATACAATACACATACACACATAGAAACACACAAGTGCAATTATAAGCATTTCCTGCTGGAAAATATCTTTCATTTTCAGTATTTACTTTGGCCTGACACTGTACCTTTCATCCAGTCACTAATAGAGCTGCTGTACAGACATCCAGGCTTATAGGCAGCACTCCCTCAGAACTACACAAAGTGTCAGAGCTCCATAGAACTGCCGACAGAAGAAATACCTCCTAGCTGTCAGATGAGATGTTATACAAGGTTAGAATACAAAAGGGTAACTGTGGAAAGCTGCTTCAGACAAGGTCCAGTCTTTATTGTCTACATTTCTCTTTATGGCATGTCTGACTCTTGAATAATAAGATTTCTTCAGTAGATATTCAAACTAATTCTGGACTCTATAACGTATTTGTGGTAATGATGTCTCACATCCTTTGCAGGACAGTTGATTTCTTTTCAAGAAAGAGGTGCCTGACTACAGGAGCCAGATGTAAAAATGTCTGCATAAGCATAAAAATCATGCATATGTCTTTTTACACGCTGGTGTTTATATAAAAAGAACAGACAGTGAGAATGAGAACTCATACTTCAGATCAGTCTGTATTTATCGAGCGTCTCATATCCATGGGATCAGTTTCAGAGCTGAGTCGGGCGTATTTTAAAGGACATAAAGCTGGTCAAATGTAGATCTTTTCTTTACTGTGTTGTGTCTACCTCAGCCTGCTAATATAGCAGTACTGCTCTCCTTCACAACAACCTACAATGCAGCATTTTGCATATATGCAAGTAAGAATTGGAGTGTGTGATTGTGAAAATGCTATTGGCACAACATGGTGACTCTGAATTCTGACATTCTGGTGGGCAATATACAGATTCGCTAAACTCTGACTCTCTTTCTCGTTAGCAAAGAGTAACAATGTATAAAACATTCAGCTAGCAGCTTCTCATTTTTAATCTATGCTGACTGTTGCATTAAACTGACTATAGGCGGACCTTGGTAGATCATATCAGCTGTTGCTGATTAATGTTTATTCTGTGAGTAACATGATGACAGGCCAAAATGAAACTTGGCTGCTGTCGGTTTGTGTGTCTGTACTCAGTCAAAGATCATTTATGGGAGAAGAAGCTCCTCTCTGTACTTTAGTTTCTAATATATTTAAATATATTTTTTATCAGAATGAATAAGTACTGGACTGCTGACTGGACACCCATTTAACTGGATCTAAAACCTGCTCAAATTTAGACTTGCTTTGGACTCAACTTAAGCTCTTCTGAATACACATGACTATTGTGTTACATCAGTCTGTGATAGAGAGACACAAGACAGACATTTATATGTAAATGTTATGTTACGTTAATATGAAGGACTAATTTGCATCTAAAATCTCCAAAGTCAGTTCCATCACTGCTGCCACACCACAGCTTCTGTTATCTTTGAATTAGATCTCTCACAGCTCCTACAGCTGGAAAAGATCACTAAAAAGATACTGAAGTGCTTCAGGCAGCACCAAGTGTTTTTGTTATTTGACTAAAACACACAAATCCTACTGGATGATGTCAGTAAACTGCACAGAGTGAGTCATGCTTACCAGCCTGGCCAGCCAGTCTGAGATGCTTTATAGCAAAGGATAACAAAGAGATGAGGCTGGAAAAAGGCCTCATGTGGGTGGATGTGAATGTGTGACTCTGAGTTAGAGGGGATTGGACAGGACGCTGTGTTCCTCTGTTGGGGCTGATAAGAAGGATTTTCATTTTTACATTCAAATCTTTCACATCTTATTGACCTGTGCAGAATGTATTTCCCACATAAACACCAACTCACAAAAACACAGATGCCTGCGAACACTAACAAGGCTCAACAATTTGAGAGGCCCTGCAGGCCACCCACTCACCACCAGCCATCAGTCAGGACCAAACATTTACTGAAAGTCCTGTTTCTCTGAGCGCTGCTCTGGGTACGCTCGGCTCAGCCGGTCAAATCCCCGGCTGCTAATTTGTTCCGCAATAATTCTCAAGGCTGGGGAGGAAACGTAAACTGTATTTGTGAGAAATAGGAGGCTCTCACTGTAAATCACTTGTCTGAGCGTGACGGAAGAGCTGCTCTCAAGTTGCCTCAGGGTGATCATGTGACTCAGCCACACTCGCAGCAACTGGTGCATGGCTGTTTTTTTAAATTAAATGCTGCACGGTCATAAATCAGCTTGTCGATTATCATTTGAAAAACGTCCACATGACAATAGGAGGTTTTTATCATAAGACTGCTGTGTATTTTTCTCCTCATATGAACAGAGGAGGCAGAATTTTATCGTGTTATCTTAATCAGAGTGTTATCTGCACAGTATCTCTCACTCATTCTGTCCTCTTATGCCTCTCTGCTCTCTGGACCAGGAGCAGATGGTCTTGCAGGTCCCTGCAAGATACAGGATTTAGATTCAAATCCCAAGTACTTTTGTTTTTTGTTTTTTGGGTGTTTTTTTTTTTTTTTTTTTTTTGCTGTAAGAAAAATAGCTTTAATAAAACATTCTTCTAATGAGGCTGTGAAGAAGTTACTGCAAAAAAAGGCAGCACTGCAGGGCATTTGAGCACTACTGTAAAATGTGTTGCTGCTTTATATTAATCATAACATTAATCATCAGAGCCTTAGCTAGAGTTAAATATGAATCTAATTGTGATTTCCTCTCATTTAATGGCCTTATTGTTGCCTAGATAGTCAAAAGTCTAAGGTCATGTTTGTACAGATCTGTCTATATTTGAAGATGCTAATTAGATTTACAAATGTCATGTCATGTATCAGTGCAGATACATTTGGAAGCCATGTTTACATGTCAAACAGGGATCCATAACTGCCTGACATTTTAGATATTTTTCATGAGGTTGTTATCCGTACTGAAACACCAACAGCACAGCTAAATGCTCAAATATGCTGTACAAAGACTGCAGAAGTATTGTGCTTCAGCAGAAAGGCTGGCTGAATGGCTTCACCATGTTTGCTCAAGTTCTAACTACAGGCCAGCATTTATTATGCCGGCTATACAGCAGATCCAGGTCCAATGTTCTGTAATATTTTATTGGCATAGTTAATGGAAAGTAAATATTTAGGCTGGTTCCAAATCAGCTCCATATGATTATATTATTATGGAAAAAACTAAAACTATGACATGTTGAATTATTATTATTATAGAATTATTGATCGTACATCATACACCAGGATAAATGATCATACTTTTATCCCTCTTTTTCGGTGGGCTATCATCTGGTAAGAAGTGGAAGTGGGATTTATTTAGCACTTTGTTGTTATAACCAAACACACAACACAAAGTACAGTACATTGTTCCAGGAGGAAGGCAGCGGATTTAAAAGCTTTTTTGCCCAAGTTACTGCTGTATGGATGCACTCGACCATATCTGTGAGAATCAATGACCATATGTCAGGGTGTTTAAAAAGCTCAAACTATAAGACAAGAGGATTTTCTTATTCCTCCAGTGAGGAGACTGGATGGAGAAAATATTTTCAAAATGTTTTCCAATGAGGGTAAATGCATCTCCTCATGAAATGAAAGAGTGCTGCAGAAACACAAGGTTTATTAACATGCAATCATAGAGATGCATCATGTTCAGAATGTGGCACTTGTTTGTTTTGTTTCTTGTTTGTCCAGCTCCAGTGGAAAATATATTAATACTTTCATGATTTTTTGGGTTTTTCTGCTGCCATTTTCATCCGTATGACTGGCAGAACAGGAATGGACGTGCTAGAATCCTGCTGCATGTGTTAAGCAAACAGAATTGGGGGCGTCCTGGTGGCCTCAGGGTTTTTTTCTCTTTTTTTTTTGATTTCCCAATACATACAATCTTCATCACATACACTTCCTGAATCAACAAAACAACAACCCATAATCCTCACAAGAAAGCAAAACAGACAACACACATTTACCACACATATAAAACAAACACTCGAATTCAGTATCTTCATATCTGGTCATACGTGAAATATAAATGAACATATAAACACACATGATGATACATATCACAACCTCTTCACTTTGTACTAAAGCTCTTTGAGAAATTTATATTGTAGCACAAAGTCAAGAAGTTGTGTTATGTAGCACAACAAGCTAGCAAAGCTAGAAAACAGAACCACATTGCGCATGTTATTACTCTTTGGAGCCGTTTCTAAACAAGTTATAGTAACCACTGTCTTCAGGAATGAAGGAACATGTCACTCAGTGCAGCGGTGTGGCTCATTAACATGTTTTTAATAGTTTTTGGACAACAACGGAGGTGTACGGCACAGAGGAATAAGACATATCAGACTTTGGATACACACACAATATTTGTTGGTAGATCAGTTCATTGTTGGTTTGGCTCTCCATATGAGTTTTGTTGACAATAAGAAAAATCACCAACCTTTTCCTTTAAGTCTTTGAATACAATTCATCTCTATCAAGTCCATCCATCTTTTATCCTTCACAAGTGAAACTTTCAATTTCAACTTTTGTTCACAGCCTTTAGATTCTGACCATTTTATCATATCCAGGCATTATTATTGTCTTCCTCTCCTACATCCTAAAAAAAACAGCACCTTAGCTGACCAAAAACTACAATGTCCCCAACTTGAGTCCAGCCAGGATCCTTTATTGCATGTCAGTCCCCATCTCTCTCTCCCCTGGTTTCCTGTCATCTCTCTACTGTCACTCTTCCGGTAAAGGCATTAAATGTCCCCCTAAATTTTTTTTTTCCTATTATCAAATAGTCTCATATCTTAATGAAATTATGTAGCATGCCTGAACTGACTGGATGTTCAGCTTGCTGATGTGACTTACTGGATTCACATCTCAGTGATGTGACAGAGTATTTAGTCCACATTTCATTACTTTAGAACATTTATAAGAACCTGCAGAGCATTTGTGTGACCCATCAGTCAACATGGATCCAGGGCTGACAGGTGTTTTCTGTAGACATACATATAAAATAGTTTTCTAATGAAGTTTGCAAAGTTACTATCGACACGGAAACAGTGATCATTACAGTCTGTGCTGTTTTCCGGGTCGCAGCCTCTTCCTCAGTCCCCTTACAGCCTGTGCTCTTCCAACTGCTGTGTACACTGTCTGGTATTAGAGCCTGTTTCCTATCTCTGGCAGCAGCCCAAGCCAATGAGAAAGCAGGGCTGTCAAAGCAGCAGGAGAAAACATTTGTACAATTCCACTACAATCAATCCATTGTTCCTGCCCCCAATTTAATCAGTAACTACCCACTTCTAATTCCTGCTCCATTTGTTTCTCGGCATTCAATACTCCTCTCAGTCTGTTTTCCACCACTAATAGCTATAGCTAGCTATTATATGTACTATTGAATAATGTAGCCAGAAGTTCCTTTTTTTACACTGGTGCCATGTTGTGGAACAGTCTTCTGCTACACACCCAATTTTTAAAAATGAGAGGGGCTTATAGAAGTCAGGTTAGGACTTGGAACAGGGCCACAGATTTATAATGAAATCTGCAATGACATTGTTACTTCAGCTATCAAATTGTCCTTATATTTTGATGTGGGAATTATTATTTTTTATTCCTCAAATTGTGGTGATGTTTTGTTTTTGTTTGTTTTTTTTTATTTCATGATTGTATTGTTTAGTTTTTATGTTGAATGTCTTGTGTTTCTTTATGTTCCTTTGTCTTTTAACATCTTGAGACCATATTGGAAATAAGTGTTTTCACTTTAAAGGAAATATGTTATAAACTATACACTATGTAGGATTTTCCTGAAAAACAATGTATAGACTCATACAAAAGTAATCCCTCTCAATCATCACTTATGACTCACTAGAAGTGTGTGGCAGTGTATTTATCTACAGAGACTCTGCCCTCTGCCTGTATTTTCTTATTTTCTTATTATTTTGTTGTGTTCGGGATGTTTCTGGGCATCAACCTTTGGGCAGTGGGTGTGTAGCCCCCAGCTAATAACAGCAAGCAGGGTGTAAGGTCGGGACTCGTAGTATAGTGATCCACAGCTTTGTTCTTGCCAGCACCACTCACTCTCTTCATTCACTCTCTAGCTTGCTCGACCACTGCTGCTCTCCCTCTCCCTCTCTCTCTCTCTCTCTCTCTCGTTCTGGTTCAGCTGGGGAGGAGGGGCCAACTTTGAATGCTGTGTGTTTACAAACATCAACTGACAAATCCTGCATAGTATACCTTTAACATGTTAACCCTTGGATTTTTGTTTTTGTGTCTGTAATCCATAAATAAATCATATCATACATACAGCCAACAGAAAAAACTCAACTCAAATAATTGTGTTTTTAGCGCAGTGCAATACATGTTGTATGCTTTCTGCTAAATGAGGCCTCCAATAATTTTGCTTTTATGACTGATGATTTTGATGCTGTGCAGCACTGGAAATATGATATTGAAAAAAAAAACTCTGCTGTCAGAAACTATTAAGATTGTGCCAAAAAACAGCATCCACCAAGGGCAACATGAAGTGCAAAACAAAAGAGTGGAGGACTCATCGGCTTTTGATTTGAATGGAATTCCCGGAAATTCTCATTCATCCTTTTCAAAACCCAATTTCTGTCTGCTGCGTTTGGCCTTTACACCTTCCTCTTCAGTGAATGATTGGAGTCATGACCGCATAAGCAATCAGAATAAATTGCACTCTTGATAGGGGAACTGAACTTGGCTTTACCATAACTCCTTTTTTTCTCTCCTTTAGATGCTTTGTGTTTGGACGACAACTTCACAGAGAAAATGCAGATTGGCAATAATAACTTTCATTTTGAAATATGGGGAGTTTCAACAAGGACTCAACCCATCTTGGGAAAATATATCACTTCATACTAATGTTTTAAAAAAACGATTACAAGGATATGCTATGATATCAAAGTGAAATATATCAGTGTATTTTATGAATTATGATACTGAGAATATGAGCCGATCAGAACAGCTCATCTCCAAATACAAAATATATCTGTTGCAAATCTGGATTACAGTTCAACTAATATAGTTTCTGAGGCTTTGTGTTAGTTCACTGTCTCATCCATGCTCAGTGTCAAATGCTTATTGATTCATTCCTTTTGGCTACCAGCTGACTAGTAACATTCAGTTACAATCATACAGGTGCACTAGGCAGCCTTTATATACTGTCATTTGCAAACAATGTTTTTTTTTTGTTTTGTTTTTTACCTTTAATGCCAAAGTTTAGTAAAAAAAAAAAAGGCATCTAAAATACCTGCAAGGTTAGAGTTAATGAAAAGGCAAACATTAATTTCAGGCCTGTGATGGGACACAAACTCCAGCCTCCTGCATCTCCACCCAGACGTCCATGTCCTTACTTTCAGCCTCACTACATAACCGACACACCACTTGATGCGTTGGCACTGACCGCTGGCAGAGAATGTAAATCATGAGGTGCAGATTTGTCAAATATGGACACAATTGACCTTACATAAATCACATGCAAATTGATGCTGCTTATTAAAAAGCCTAACTTAACCTGAAAATAACAACACATGGCATGCCTAAGACATACTGTGAGGATGCCACAAACTTGTGAATAAAGGGAGAGAAAACCAAGCAAAAACCGGCATGATGTCGAAATAGGAATATTTTAGGACCTTCAGACATTAAGTATATCACTGGGAGTACATTACAATGTGGAATGTAGCTTCTGACACAAAATATTGTGATTTCAGTTAATGTAATAAACACATTGTGCTTTCTCTAATCTTAATCAAGTTTTGCCAGTGCGTAAACATATCAATAAAAAAGTTTAATAATGCTGTAGTCCTAACCAGCAGATATTGTACAGCAAGATCAGATATTTTGGTTGAAAAAACATGAATCGCATTGTCTCTGAACATCTTATTCATGTGTTCATTTTTTTTCAACTTGCCAAATACATTAATTAACAACATTTTGTCATTATGTTGACAGAAACATTATTTGGGCAGCATTACAGTACATTTACTTCAAAACATATTTGCTGTTGCAGTTTAGTAGAATATAAACATAATTCCTAGGCAACAGGGCTGACCAGGGTTGAAGTTCAAATATGCAAATAATAGGTAAATATATTACAACAAAACCAGAACAAAAAGAAACAGGAACATTATGTGTCAAAGCCAGCGTACACAGACACAGTAAAGTGTTTCTGTCTTCAGCTGTTGTCTGCACATTACAGATTTGCTCATGTTGTGGATCTCCCAGCATGACAGGCGACTGGGATGAGGAGGCTCCATTTAAAGCCAGTGCTGGTTCCACTGCAACTATCCAAATCTATTAGCCAAAAGTGCTTCCAGTCCCGCTCTGTACTTATGCATCTCAACTCCCCACACCCACCCTAGAGACCATGTGCCTCATATGCCCATACACTGCCCAAAATACAACTCATATAAAGAAAAATGCAAATTTCATCTAGTATTTGTCTTCACTCTGGCAAATGAGATTAAAATTATTTCTTTCAATAGCCAAATTATCATTTTTGCATTTCATTTCTGCATTTATGGAACATTTAAATATAGATGAAAGTGAATTTCTGCATGTTAAAAATAGCCCTCTATCTCCTCAGAGTGAGGAACTTATTAAGCATTCTGCTATTTCCTGAAAAACCTTATGGAGCTGTCAGCCATTTTTAAGAGCACCGATGACACACACCCACTCTACGAAACAAGAGAGAGAGAGAGTCCTGCGGGGGGCCCAGATATTAACTGTATTTGGGGGGGGGGGCACTGAGTCTTTCTGATGAGTACCAACTAAACATCAAAAGACAGATAGAGGGGGACAGAGAGGAAGAGGATAAAGAAGAGATGCAGGGAGAAAGGAGGAAAACAGGAGCAGTATAAAAGGTGAGAGGAGGGAAGAGAGAGAAGAGAGTGGTGGAGATCCCTGGAGAGTGACAACAATAGTATGAATAGAGGAAATGAGTCCCGGGGCCTGCTGGGCTAATGATGAGGAAGCTGAGGAACCCTGCTTAGCCCTGCTCTCTCTGATGAAGCTCAAAATAGACACACACACAAACATGCTTCTGTTACTATACTTGTGAGGACCCTTGTGGACTGCTCTAACATATAACCCTTTACCTGCTGAACCCTAATCCAAACTGATCCTGATCCTAGGACTTTACCTTACCCCTTTAGCTTTACCTGAAGCACATCCTTAAGCCAGCTCTCTTTAATTGAGACGTTGGAAATTCTCTCTATTTGCATAAATTCTGATTAAATTACACCTTTACACTACATGGCCAAAATATGCGGACACCCATAAATTGCACCCAAACATCTCTTCTCCAAACCATTGGCATTAAAAGTATACTATGCAGGATGTGTTGGTTGATGTTTATAAACACACAGCATTCAAAGTTGGCCCCTTCTGTTACCCTGTATTAGAACTGTATGATATTAATGATCCCCTCCAGGCATGTATTAGGAAATATAAAAATACTCTGCTTGGAACAATAATGCATGTCTGATATGGTCCCCCCCCCCAAAAAAAGTTAAAATCCTTAAAATAGCATCTCCTCCTCTATGAATATGTAAATACTTTTTTATCTCAGAAGTTGAACTGCTGCACCATGATGTCTCCTCCTTCACTGTAAAGTCCATTCTCAGTGTTTGTGCACGGGAGGCTTTAAGTTTCCACATCATACTGTGTAAGTTGTATACTGGACCATGTTTGGCTTCCAAACTAGTTGTGATGTCACAAATCATGCTCATAGGCCCACCCCTAAAAATCAATGAGCACAAAGAAACTTTCCACTTTCAGCAGTTCAATGTGCAAACAAACTCTGCAGGGGGACTTCAACAGCTCCTTATTTAGACCCCGCCCACACAGATATTCATCAGTCTAATTTCAGTTTACGTTACGGCATTATTGTCATGTTGATGTGTTATCATGTATAAGTAATATTTGAAACAAATTGAAACAGGAAAGTCTGCTGCTAGTAGAGTAGGTACATCAGAGATATTTATACAGTATAATAAGGGAAATCTAGAATCTCATTGACAAGGGCAGACAAAAAATATGAATGTTAAGAGGCCGCAAACAAAATCAATGCCAGCTTTATTCCCACCACTGAGGAATTCAAAAAAAGTGGTGCAACATCTTATCAAAAGTACAATTTGAGATAAATTTACAAGCAACCAGCAGCAGCTACAACTGGTGAGCCAAAGTCACGCTTTCATATACTTTATATATAAAAGTATTGCTTCAGATAACATACCATTCAATGTACAGTCATTCCAAAGCAAGTCTTAAAATGTGTGTGCTCACGACCATCTGCCTTCCAGCTACTCCGTGTTAACCAACTTCAGTAATCTCCTGTGCTTTCCTAAATTATTTTCAAATCAAAAGAAGTACAATAAATAGCATAGTTTGTGACTGAGAGTAAAAGTGACGGATTTGTACTATAATCTTGCACCGAGGTCCATTAATCACTTTTAACAATTAGATAAATATGAGCCCTGCTGTCAGGTACTGTAAAATTATTTATTTTAATGCAGGAAATCACAAAGTACATTTAAAGGAATAATTAAACATTTTGGAGTTACCTAAAAAAGACTGTCAGTTTCATGTCTGTATGCTAATTATTGAGCTGCAGTCAAGACATGGTTAGCCTAGCTTAGCATGAAGACTGGGAGCAGGGGGAAACAGCTAGCTTGACCCCATCCAAAGTTTTAAAAAATACACCCAACAACCTCTAAACATAACTAATTAACATTTTGTATCTTGTTTGTAAAAATAATACACAAACACAAATGTCAAAATGACTATTTGTAATTTTAGGAGGAGTTATGTGCTAGAACAAGTTTTTTGACAAACAGAAGTTTATCCTTCTGTCCAGTGCTTCTGTGCAGTGTCTCTGGCTATAAAGCTGGTTGCCAGATCTGGTCTGTAAGCACAGTTTTTAGGACAGGACTTGATACCAAACCTGGTAACCTCACTGTCATAATAAGACTCCAAGAAGCTGCACACAGTCACTGCACCCCTACGCTCTAGATCACTAAGAAATAGTTCCAGCACATAACTCCCCCTAAAATCTCAGTCTATAGTAGTTTTTACATTTTATTTGAATACTGATAAAACTAATAAGATACAGTTTGTTCATTAGTTGGTAAATTTATTTTGAACAGAATTTGAGATGGAAAGCGAATTTCCCAAAATGTTGAAGTATTCCCTTAAGCATGACTACTTTCTCCTTTACAGCAGTGAGCAGTACTCCATAAAGCAATTACAGATCCACCAGGTTGGTAAACATGAGCATGAACTAAGCAAGCTCATCCTGTTCCTATGGTAGCACCCAGGCTCTAACCTTAAACTAGCTCCTTGCAGATGGAAGTGAGGACTAATAAAACGTCCTTACTTTGGAGGATATTCTTTGTCTGTCTATTTTAGGGAGGACGTGACCCACATATAAATAGAACAACGGAACAGCAATTGCATGCAAACACACAGACACCTGTCCCAGTAGGTTGTTGAAGGTTTGCTGGCTTGTACAGAGACATACAGTAAGACCACACACAACACAACTGTGCACAAGCTATGACTGTCAACAGCATTTCCCCTGTCTCAGGGGTTTTTCAGTCAGCTCATGTTTTGCTCTGGAATAAGAAGGAAGGAAGTTCAACTCCATGAACGCTTGCCCCCATCACCCTCCCATCCACTTACCCAAACAGCCCCAATTAGGAGTGAAATCTCCCAGGAACCCCCCGTAGACTAGTACAACCTACCACCTATCAAGGGCCAACACAGGTCAGTGGGCACTCTGGCACTGTGGGCACTGATGGCAGATGTGGAATGGAAAGAATGCATGTTCATATTCAAAACAAAGCTCCAAACTACCTCTGTGTGAATATGATGTCTGGTTATCATTTCTACAGCTTGCTTAGGATATAAGAATTTGATTGATGAATTACAGGAAAAAACAAAGATTTGCAGATTTTCATTGGCTATCACAACAAGTCCTCACACCATCATGACAAAGTTGGTATTTTCACAGTTCCTTCCACAATGACCCATATGCAGCCTCAGTGGGCCTAATTCCTCTTTTAATACTATACATCCATTGTCACACCGATGCAAATAACTGAAACAACAAGTTATTAGAGTAATGAGTAACAAAGTAGTTATAATGTAAGTAAGACAGTCTGTACTATCTGAAATGTCAACATATTTTAGCAACATACTTACTGTGTGAAGCTTTCATGAGGTTTTAAAATATTATAGAACATTATTGCCACATTATTGCCATCACAGATTTTAGGTCTTTCTTTAAATTAGTAATGTTTGTAAATACAAAAGTGAAACTGATCAAAATGTAGTAAATGTAATCACACGTGATTTGCAGCAGTTGAATAAAAAATATTTATTCAGACAACATTAATAGTTTACTTATACTGTAATCTCTAAATTGCAGTTAAAAACAAAATTGATAATTTCAGGCTTTTTCAGGCTCTCTCCATACTAGGGTTCTTATTATATCTTATTATATTCCCCTCTCTACTATGCCCCTGCCCATATGCCCGTTACACAAACAACTGATCTGCCATCTCTACAGTGAAGGTTTCGTCAACTTTAGGAAACTAAACCTACTTGGGTATGCCCAAGCTGATGTCTTCAAATTGCTTGTTTTTTCTGACTATCAGTCAAGAACTCAAAGATATTCAGATGTTTTTTTAAATCAAATTGATTAAGCAGTTAATTGTTACAGCTCTACCTTAAAAACCCCAAAACCCCTGAGTGTAAACCATTGTAGGGAGGAGGTTCAATACCTAAAATATCATAATCACAATATTGATAGATACTGTATTACGTTTTTGTTTTCTCTATACAATATTTACTCCTGGCAACTAAAGCATGATTAATATTTATGTTTATGTTTAGACCTCTAAAATCACTCGGTTAAGGTTAAGATTGTGATCTTGGTTAAATATTGAAAAAGTTCACACTTAACTACATCTACTTCATATCAGATTCCCCTACAATTTGGGCAGCATCACAAGGTGAACATTGTTTCACAAATAAAACGCGTTTTACATTACAAACAAATAGTGGTACAACAATCAAATACAACAAACAAGTACCTGCAAGTACTTTTTAAATTTTTAACCATTACCTTTGCCTAACCTTAACTGAAGTATTTTTTTTTAGTAGCCTAAAGCAAAAGCAGGACCTGAACCATGCCCTGTGCTTTGTATGCTGAGCCACCCACCATGACCTCCTTATGACCCTTGCTGTATAAGGATGTCACACTTCCTGGATTGGAAAAAAAATGTTATCAGTAAACGTATGCAAGGAAACAATAAAGTTTAATCCAAAATGGATTTGGCAAAGCAAATTAGTTGTATATTTTGTAAGAGACTGGGTTGTCTGTGGCATTTTCCAACTCACAGCTACTCTTCAACAGTGCTGCATAGAATGAAACAAATGAAAGCACTAAATGAAGAAATTCCTAAAACTCCATTTAAATTAAAAACATTGATCACTGCTTAATCTCCCTGCCATATCTGGCTGCTTTTACAGAAACAAAGAAATATTCATGACTGAGTATGTTCCTTCACTCTGGCTGCAGTTCAGTCAGCTGCAACCTGAAGAGGAACACAATTCAGTCTGACACATCTCAACACCCGAGGGATCGATTGCTGAAACCTCTACTTTCTCTTGGGCTCAGCACCTCCTACACAGTATGCTTCTACCAAACAAATGTAGAACAAAAGTCTAAACTCTGGGAGCTGATATGATTACTTAATAACATAAATATCTTTATTTTACATGCACTGATTTAGGAAACAAGGAGGTGATGTCAACTGGTCGTCAACTGTCATGAAGCCACACCTTGTATTTGATGTTAGCTAGAAAACGGTAGCGGATGGCCTCCACCAAACTGAATCCCCACAAGAATGTTCCATCTATTAGCTATTGTGGGATCTGAGGGCGGAGGAAAGGAGTGTGTGTGCATGTGTGTGGGGTTGAGAAGGTTGAGAGATGAAGGCAAATATTTGGTTGCTAACAGTGATCAGACACACATGTCGGGCCATCATTGGTGGTGGGAGCGAACCAGAGGAAGCGTGCGGAGCAGATAAAAGGAGAGGATGAAAAATCCAGTTGGCTCCAACAGGCCGGATGAGACTAACAGGCAGAGAATTTACATGGCAGTCATCAGAGTGATAGTTTGTGTAATGGATGTCCAGCTTCAGTCTGACGCATCACCAGCGTCTGCTTCTGGCATGGCCATCAACTACTGTGCAGCACTGATTCAACCAGATAATAGGCTGCACATGTACTCTGCTAACTTGAACAAATGTCTTTGACTTCAAGCGTCAGTCAGTGTGCTTAGAGTGCATGGGTATTTGTGTCTGAATACATCATGGCTGTACTCATAAACAGACAGCCACTGCCAGAAAATATACTGCCTGTGCATTGCATTAGCATTAAACATTCAGTACGGAACATAAACAAACAGCTATTTCCCATGAATTGCTTCACTTGCATGGACAGGAGGAATAACATACTGCTGAGACGACCCCTCCCATCAGACTTGTTTGTTTTTACGAGCACAGCAATCGTATTTGCCCACAAATGTCTCACAAAAAACCCTAAATCCCCCCTAATGTAAGGCTCGACTAAGCAAAAGCAGCTCAGTGGAGAACTTTCCTGTGTTGTTGAGCAAAAATCATCAGTCAGTGCATTGCAATTTTCATGTCACAGCTCCATGGTGGGTACTGTATCTCTGTGTTATCACTTACCACTTAATAATGAAAAGACAAGAAAAACATTCTCTCTCCACTATAACTAGCATCTCTGCAGCCCAAACATGGAGGAGGCGATCTAGTTATGTCGCAGTCTGTCACTGTGGACATTAGCAGTGCTGTCAAAGTGACACAAGTTAGTAACTGAACACGAAGCATGTTAAATTCTTCCCATGCTTTTGCATGAGAATCCAGATTAAATCAACTCTATAAGGAACCCCATCTGTCCCACTTTCTCAGCCCAGTACCAGAGTCCCAGTCCATCAGGTTTTGCCCTGCAATCCTTTAACAAAGATCAAAGGTCAAACAGTCAATCACAGCAGTCTTCCTGGTGAATTCAAGGACTAAAAAGACTTTTTTAGTCCTTAATTTAATAATTATTATTATTACCTTATTTTTTTCTATTTTGATTCTTCTGTGTTGCATTTGTTGGGAACAAATGCCAAGACACATTCTTTGTATGGTTGCATTGGCTGATAAAACAGACTCTGATTGAATGTCATGTTGACATAAAATCCCAAAACCAAGAATCATAAAGATACAAAAAAAAAAATCTCCAGGGTTGTGTAAATAGTAGCCTATGCATGAATAAGAATGGATCTTTTCAGTCCTAATCCAACCATAACCCAAGCACCTCAGGCCTTCCTCCAAGCCTGTAGTAATGCCCTAGATTGTCAGCAGTATTGTAATCTCTGAAGGTGATGCATTTTGGTCACTATTTCCACTAAAAAAGAAAAAACAAACAAACAAACAAAAAGCTTGGCCTGGAGAGGAACATATGTCAGTATGAAGATTCTACATGGCTCCTGCTTTGAAATACTGACCTTTAAACCTTGACCTTGGTGCATGTTTGAAGATTTATAATTCAGCAACAAAAGGGGCTGCAGACATGGGACCAACTGTTATAGAGAGCTCTTGACCTCAGTTATCATGTGAGTATAGTCAACAACTGGGGGTGCTGTCAAATATGGGTAAAATTATATATGTAATTAATAATTATAATAATTATATATATAAAACACAGGAGTCAAACAAACCATTTCCACCCATAATCTGTATCATCCAGCGTTATGTGTGTGTGTATGTGTGTGTGTGTGTGTGTGTGTGTGTGTGAATGGGGGGACTCAATGAACCAGTAAATAGCATATGTAATAGTAAGTAAAGTTTTGTAGTGTAACGCAAAGCAGACTGTCTTCGTCTCCATAGTAACAGTCGATGAGGCTCATGGGTAATAAAGCCACTTCCACTATTGAAAACTGACAAAAAAGAAGATATAATTAAAACTGATGGCCTTAACATTAACTTGTCGTATTGTTAGTTATCAAAGACACTTTCGTGTTTGTGTTGAGAAATGTTAAAGATATCATTAATAGAAAACCTTAACACGGTGACAGTGAGGAAGATACTTCCAGACAGTGTCAGTCAATCGCAAAGCTTCAAATTCTGCATTTCAAATTCATTTCATCCCTGGGGCGAAACTATCTTAAAATATTGCATTTTCCATTGAGAATAAAAAGGAATGTCAGCCATTTTGTTTGTTTTCGCAGACAGAAACTTAACAGTCACGTGACCTGGATGCAGGCCAATAGAAAAGAATAGGCCCACAAAAAACGTATCTCACAAATTTAGAGCCGTTATTGTGAAACTAATATGTTTTGCACTGTGGACCAACGTAGCTATTACACATTTTGATGTGAAACTGGGTCCCAATACATTTGGCTGCTGTGAGTTATCTGCCCCAGCCAGTGCGGGGGGAACACATAGAGGATAATGGAACATCCGATGAGACGCTCCAGCGAGAGCTGAGAGTTAGCAGACCACACCAGCTCTGCAACCACAGCTCCACAAAGTACTTTAGAGCATGGACAGGGACCCACATTACAGAGTGGAGGACAGCAGCAGCATAAGAATCAGGCCAGAAGATTGCCAGAGCGATTCCCCAGGCTGGCAGAGAAAGCATGAAGGTGGGAAGTGAAGAAGATAGCCTCTGAACAGTTAGTGTTAAGGTGCAACTGAGAAAGATATTAAGCTCTTGATTGCTACATCGGAGCTGTTCAACAAACACTGGAGTAGACTTCAGTTATACTGAGCATATCCTATAGACCAAAACACTGACTATGTTCAGGTGCATGTTCAACTCAAATTAGGCTCTTGTTGATTAATGATCACACTGACTATTAATGACTGAAGAGACAGTCACTGATTGCTGATGTCCCTGCCAATTCGAAGACGATTTATTCATTTGGTTTTTGGCATAATTGCACTGGCTGCCAGTCTCTTTTAGAATTTATTTTAAAATACTATTACAACACCTTGCATGGTCTGGTGTCTGTGTGTAAAACTGAAATTGTAACCCGTTATCACCCTAAGAGGCCCTTCAGGTCTGACAATTTAGATCTCTTACCTGTTCCAGAGCCCAGATTAAAAACTAAGATGATCAAGCTTTTGCTGTACTGGCTCCTCGGCTCTGGAGGCTAGACTAGACTACACACTTGATTTAGCTTAGTTTAATTAATCAGTGGAGACATGTGCACCATAGATCTAATGTAAGTAGACTCCTGTTCAGCTTCACACTGCATGGTGAGGAAAGTTAATGTATGGAAATACAAATTCTTATGATAAAATATTACACATTTACTGTAATAAAGGTGCACCCAGCCTGTACAGAGCTGCCATATACACTACTTACACCTGCTGTTTCTCATACTTTGAGAAATTTCTGTCTGACTTTAATCCAGCAGTGCTTTTGTCTGCAGGATCAACACCATAGCAAAAGGACAATCTGAAAATCTGGACGATCACTTGTGTGGCGCAAATTACGCAGTAGTTTGTCAGCAAAAAAAAAAAAAAAAGATTATAAACAATGTAAAGATGAGCTACATGTTGAAATGAAAGTAAAGGTCTGAAAGTATGCATACACAGAAAACAAAGCAAATGTTTGCCTTGCACCATTCACATGAATCTGACTGCTGGAACCTTTTTGCTCAAGTTGACACATTTTCAGCTCACGAGGATGTGTCTTCCCCTTAGTTCACAACACCCTGGGAGAATTTGTGTCTAATTACACTCACTTGTGCCTTTCCATTGACTTTACATGCAATTACACCACCTCTAAAATTGATCTTGTGTTCTGTTCAAACACACATTAACAACAGTATTGTTGCTCCCATTTTCTGTTACTGGTGACCAGATGGAGATAGAAAGCATTTCTAAACAAACAGGCAGGCATAAACCGAAGAGGATCCATCCTCAATCTCAGTGAGTACAGAAATAAGAGCTGGAGGACAAAGACAAACCTGCACTGTCACAATCACATTTCTCTATGTACCATGTAAACTCTAGCTCCTGAATATGATCAAAACCAGGATCAAACTCAAAACAGTGATTCTAGTCTGCACGTAAATTACTTCAACATAATTTATTACAATGTGAAAAAAGCTTTAATTAAGCAGTCAGATAGACAGTCAGAGCCACAAGCCATCTTTAACTCTTAATAATCAAGTCACAGCAGAAAACGAGTGAGGACAAATCTATTGAAGTATTACTCCACTGCTGACTTCAGTCTGTATTTTGGAGAGGCATCTTAAGTAAGCTTGCTGAAGCCAAGACACACTGTAATGTAACACCGTGGTGTGGTGGTAATGAGGTTACTGCGGTTACTGCAGTGCAGCCAGGTAGATGGTCTCCAAGCAGCAGCATTAAATACAATTCAATCCCTCAGACAGTTCATAAATGTAAATGCCTGGAAGTGCTCCGGTGGCTGGATTTTTCAAATAGTACCATGTATTAGTAATAGTTAATAACAGTTAATATGTTTCTATACCATCATGTCTAGAAGTTACACTCCTAAATAAATAATCTTTTAAAATCCATAAACATAAATCCATAAAAAAACAGATAATCTCTAATCCCATTTGATGGAAATACAGTGTTCCATCTGAACCCCAGCAGATTCAGTGGCCTCCTGAGAGCTTTCTTCTTTGTTTTTGGGCCATTGTTGGCAAATGTGGATAGTACAGTCAACGCTAATTAAATTGTACAAGAGAAAATACACAAGAGGAAGAGAGGGAAATGGGGAAAAAAAGAGGAGGGTAAAAATAACAGCACACAAAAATAGTCTTTCAGAGGAAGTGATCACTTCTTATTATGGAGCAAACCACTGTGAGATGGGGGTGGAAGCAAAAACTGAAGAAGGCAAGAAGAGAAAGAGAAAAAGTGAAAACTGGAAAAGAGCAAAAGACAGTAAGAAAGATGGTGACGCTAATGAAGCAGTTAAAAAAGGAAGGCAAACTGTTAACATTAACTGTAACTTCCACCAATTTAAGTATTTCCTGCTGTACAGTAAGAGTTAATGCTCTAATTTATTATGTCAAACTGAAATCATGGCTGAACCTCATTTCTGCAACTAAAAGGTGAGTAGAGTGAGTTTGGGATGGTTTAACCTCCCCAGCAAATGATAGAAAACAACAATGGAATCAGATATTGTTCTTGTAATGTAATGCTTTATGAATTAGTTTCATAATCAGTGAAAAAATACAGCACCATGATTCATTTCAATGACACCAGTGTGTTGGCACAACGTGGAGGGCTTTGCCAAAAAAATACACACAGTGCAGCATCATGTGCCACTTCACTATGTTAGCCAATCATGGAAGCAAGCATTCATCCTGTTACAAAGTAGATTCATTTGTAATTCTACTCCTAAGGTTTGCATCCTATCTCCTACCAACAGCCAACACTGGTTCCTTTCAACCATAACCACAAATTATTTCTTTGAACCCTCCTTTAACTTTAGCCAAATAGTACCAGTTACCTGAACTTGATCAAAACTTTGCCATAGAGGTGGCAGATCAGAAAACAATTATATAAATATATTCTGGGCTATTTTTTGCAATTTAGGTATGAGAAGTGTTTAGAATTTCAGGGATTCCACTTCACAACAATATTCCAAATACCTGTGGAAAGGCATTTCTCAGTGTCCGTTGAGAAACCTTCCCGGTCTCTCAGTCTGAGCTGTGTGCTGTGTGTGAGCAGCTATAAGCTGTCAGCTGTGGCCTTTGGGCCATACAGAGCTGTGGAGGAGGTCTCACCCTGACAGAAGGATTTAGGAGGGTCAAGTGGAAGGCAGTTAATTGGTCTGGTCTGGCAGAGTGATCAGTACCCCCCATCACCACACACACACAACAGGTACAGAATGCCCCCACCCTGTTCTATCTACACAACTGTGCTTCAATTAGTAGTGAAGTTGTACTTGCTGCCAAGTCACATTAACATGTGTGCACAGTGGTTCACAAAAAAAACACATGGGTATAATTCCTGGGGGAATTGGATGGTGCCTCCCCCCAAAAGCTGGAAGGAAGCAATATATCCCACTCCGTAGTTCATTATTTTAGTGTTAAATGTGCCAGACACTCACAGAAAGTGTCACTTCACATTGGCATACATGTTAACCAATAAGAGAAATCACAGAAGCTGAGTGTGCTGTGCTCACCAAGGTTTTGGTGTCACCACCACAGAGGCACACATTAAATCATAATGTTGAACCTGTGTTAAGGTGCATTCCGTTGTGCCAGTTTCAAATGTACCATTTTCTTGGATGATCTTGGGTTTACTGATCACCTGATTGTGTGTAATGGGTGTACTGTTTGTTATGTGTGCAACCCTATCAAATTACACACTGTAAAACTACGTTTTCAGAGTCTGACAAAAACAATCACATTTTTGTGATCAAACGATCACATTTTTGTTTTGTAATTTAGGCAAACTACTGAAACGGGTGGGCAGCAAAGGGTTGATCAAGATGTGTCTTCATGCTTCATTCCTTGTACCTGAGACCCAAACCGGGAACTGGTCCAGCCATGTCCACATTATATTCAGGCTAATCGGGTCAGGGTGGGGTTTTGACTATAACTGCATGTCTTTGCTGCTCTATTTGACTGAGGCTGCTCATTATTTGGTGGTGGGTCTGTTCGGGTCGATTGAATTTTGGGTCAGGTCTAATTATTTTCAGGTGTATTCGGATGGGGTCTGACTGGTTCTCTGGTTTCTTTCTGATTTTATGACTTTATCAGATAGCAATAGTGGAGAGATGATAGGAAGTAATGGAAAGGGATGCAATACAGGTCCCTGGCAGGATTTGAACCAGGGACGTTGCAGATCATGGTCTGTGTTTCAACCCCACACAGCTCCATCTCTAATTTAGGCCTTGGCCAGCGTGTGTGCTCATGTGGTGAGATAAGATGTAATGATGCACCTGTTCAAGCTGTCATGTTATTCACACACTTCCTTTCATGCTCACCCCTGACCTTAAATGAATCACTGAATCTCTCAGTAGAGAACATCTCCTGAATGTCTCTATATGTCTGCCCTGCTTTGAATTTAATAAACCTGACCTGTGTGCTGCTTTCTGTGTGAGGATGATGTTTAAGTAAATATGACCTTGTAATTGAAATTATCTGTCCTGCTCATTTGTATATAATTTGTGCACATTGCTTACACATCATGCAAACACTCTGTTACCTCAATCTTTAATGTTTGATAATGTAAATAACTTACAGTGAATATTTCCACATATTTCAAATATATTTCTGTCTATTTGCAAATTAGACAGTTGCACACCCATTTCAAACCTCTAGGTTTTCAATTATTTTTAATGGCAATTTAATCAATTTGATGTTTTGAAAATGTATTGATTTAATAATCGATTATTTATTTATTTTATTTTTATTTATTTAAAAAGTCAATCATTTTCCAGTGGCACTCTCCAGACATCATACAGTTGTACTACTGAAGTACAGAAACCACAAAAACAGCTGTGTTGGTCCTGGTGTTGATACTTTTTAAAATGGTAAATTATTCAGTAGTTGTTGAGATATTTCACTCTGAACTACAAAAATCCTCTGGGGACCATGAATGTCTGGACAAAATTTCATAGCAATCCATTGAATATTTGTCCAGAAATTTCAGTCTAGAAGACAGTGGTGTAAGGTCTGACTGACCAACATTGCCATGAGGGGCCATTAGGCTCTTTAGATGAAAGCAAGAGCTAGCAAGATCCAGCCTCAGTCTGACTGATCTTGTGATTATTTTAAGAAAGAACAACTGCTGGAAAAAAATGCATCACATGAGAAAAAAAAACAAAAACTGACACTCTACTTTGCATTTGCTCAGGTCTTTTGGCAGATAAGGAACATTTAGTATTTATTAAAAATGTAATTACTGGAACTCCCAAGAGGTGAAGAGAACTGCCAAGAGGACATTTACGGAAGGAAATTAATAGCAGTTTTTCCCATAGGTACATTATGTATTTTTCAGAGTAATTACACTCCCCTAGCAAAGATATGAATTAATTAAAGAAATTTGAAGAAAATTCATGTTTTTGGCCATCTGGGAGCAGTCGGGAACTGTACTCCCAACCACATCTTTTAACCTCATGCAGCCACTGAAAGATATTTTACAGAGGAAAAAAGAGAGTCTATATTTAGTGAGTTTTCCATTAAACACTGCATAATGATTCTTCTTAAATGGAACTGGATATCTCAGTTCATCACTGGTGTACCAAATGTGTCAGTGCCAAAGGCCTACTTCTGAGAAACCGACATTAAGGAAAATAAACTTTGGATATATTAGAAATGGAGTGCATAGACAGATGGACCAGCTCCTGACTGATCATGTGTTGTTTAGGAGGTAAGCTGTGTAAGGTTGACATATAAGACACTGTAATGTGTCAAAACCTACCATCCATCAGGCCAACCTTTCCCTGAATCACCCTTGTGATTTCAATCCAAAAACAGCCTACATTTTGGCCAGGGGTGAACTTTACCATCAGGCAAGGAGCAGGTTTTGTATGTTATTACTGCAGAGAGTACATACAGAGTTTTATATCTTACATGTATGTTATGTATTTTTAGGATTATAAAACATGGTACAGAGAATTATGTTGAACAAATCTGCTTTTCTTCGTCCAGACTGACATACCGTTTTGTTTCAACATTGAGTGTTGAATACCGAATTTGGTAATACAGATCGTTACTTCTTAGATAAATTATATACATCATAATTCTACATAAAATACTCATGTTTTATCATCCTAAAAGTACATAAAAATGTTCATATTCTAACATCAGTATATCCTATGCAGTAAATTACAAAATGCCCTTTTTTATCATGGTCAGTGACTCAAAGACAAACCTCCACACAGTAAAACCTGTAAAAATTCTCTCTCTCTAAATTGGCAAAAGGGTAAGAATAAGTTCTCAAAAAATCTCAAAAACGACTTGGTTTTGGGTCTACTATCAGAGTATACATATCCATTGCCCAAAACAATGAACAACAAAGTGAAATAGTGACATTTACAATAAAATATAACTATTAAAAAATATATCTGTATGAGGTCAGAATAGCCAAGTGTTTTGAGAAAGGTGAGCGGAATTGGACTTAACACTGCTCCTTGTTCCCCATTGTATATTGCATATGTTTCTAGAGGTGCCAACATTTTATTATCATCATATGAACCACAGTAAAAGCAGACAACAAACAAACTGTCTTAACAGATGGGAGAGAGGGAGGGTTGTGCTCGCAGAGCCACCAAAACTACTTCTGTTAAAACATTCAATGGGTTGTTGTGTCACAGAGCCGGTCGCTAAGCACAGTTCTCCTGTGTCCTCAGACTGTCCGGTGGTAAACAAAACAGCGCGTAACTATGGTTTCTGGAAAAGGTAGCTGGAGCAGCCAGATCAGGTAGATGTGTTACAGGGAAAGTAATAAGGAGATGGAAACAGATCCAGGTGGAGCTCCCAGGTGTAAAGACTACTGTAGCCCAGTTCTGTGTCACTAATGAAGTGTTCTGGATCCCTTCTACTCTGCTCACAATTCTTTTTGTATTCATAAATGACCTCAAAACACATTAATGCTACAGTTTCATGAAATCAAATACTGTTTTTGATGCTAGTTATGGTCAGCATTTTATGGTCAGCATTTTATAGTTAGTGTTGGAGTCCACCATTTGCAGGAGGGATTCAGATTACCTTTAAATGCACAGGGGATTTGCAGGAAACAATGCATGCATAATGATTAATAATTTTATGTCATTGTCATTAGCCTCACTGTTTACTGTTCTTTCTCCTACAGCTGTATCAGTGTTCTAAGTTACTGCTAATGGTATCCCAACATTTCTTACTGCCACTGCTTCACATTAAAAGTGACAACAGCAACACAATCTGCAGCCCCCAAAATGACCAAGAAGTTGAATCAGCTCCTCTATGACACAGCTTTAAAAAAGAAACTGAAAGCCTAAGGGTGTTTTCAAACCTATAGTTAGTTCTTGTCCAAATCAGTGGATGAGTTCTGACATATAGCATCAAAATTGAACATTTAATAGTGTTTCCACAGAATCCTCTATCATTAATAGAGGAGAGCCCTCGGTTCCTTTTCAGCACTTTGGCCAGGTGATAAGAGTCATAACTCTATTGATCCATGTATTCCTATAGCTCTCAGTAGTAATGACTTCATGAGCTTCTTTAACGATGAAAGTTGAAGTATTAGAGACAAAATTCATTACCTCCCACCCTCAACAGGCACCGATTTATCCCCAAACACAGGAACCTTAGAAACAGCTGTAAAATCTGATATATATTTAGACTGTTTTTTCTCCAATCGACCTTCCTGAACTAATAGGTCTCTTAGACCCCATCCCAACTAGGCTGCTTAAGGAAGTCTTACCCTTAGTTAGCACTTCTTTACTAGATATGATCAATCTATCTTTAGTAACAGGCTATGTACCACAGTCCTTTAAAGTAGCTGTAATTAAACTTCTTCTTAAAAAGCCTCCTCTTGATTCAGGTGTTTTAGCCAACTATAGACCTATATCTAACCTTCCCTTTCTCTCTAAAATCCTTGAGAAAGCAGTTGCCAATCAGTTGTGTGACTTTCTACATAACAATAGTTTATTTGAGGATTTTCAGTCAGGATTTAGAGCGCATCATAGCACAGAGACAGCACTGGTGAAAGTTACAAATGACCTCCTAATTGTATTGGACAAAGAACTTCTCTCTGTACTTGTCTTATTAGATCAGCATTTGACACCATTGACCATCACATCCTATTACAGAGACTGGAACATTTAATTGGTATTAAAGGAACTGCATTAAGCTGGTTTAAGTCCTATTTATCAGATTGATTTCAGTTTGTACATGTTAACAATGAATCCTCCATGCACGCAAAAGTTAGACACAGAGTTCCACAAGGTTCTGTGCTTGGACCAATACTATTCACCTTATATATGATTCCTCTAGGTAATATTATTTGGAAACACCCAATTTTCATTGTTATGCAGATGACACCCAATTATATTTATCAATGAAGCCAAATGAAACCAATCAATTAACTAAACTCCAAGCATTGGATTACCTGCAACTTTCTGCTACTAAACTCAGACAAAACTGAAACGTTAGGCTTAAAAGTTTCCTTTTTGATAAAGCTTATAGTTAGGGCCAGCAAGGCTCGCCTTGGACCAGCCCCTAGTTATGCTGCTTTAGGCCTAGATTGCCAGGGGACTTCCCATGATGCACTGAGCTCCTCTCTCCTCACTCCCTCTCTGTACGCATTCATGTACCATTAATGAATGTTAATAACTTGGCTTCTTCCCTGAAGTTTTTGTGCTTTCTCGTCTCGCAGGTTTCTATGGATCATGGTTGCGGACCGCCTGGGTATGTGTCGCGGGCTTCCATGGAACGTGGCTGCAGACCCCGTGCTGCCGTGGTCCTGCTTGATGCCCATGCCTGCTATTATTATTATCGTTAGTCATATTTCTATTTTCATTATTGTTATTTCTTATTATTGTTGTTGCTGTGCCTCTCTGTGTCTCGCTCTCCCCTCTCCTCCTCCCTCTTTCTCTCTCACCCCAACCGGTCAAGGCAGATGGCCGCCCACCTTGAGCCCGGTTCTGCTTCAGGTTTCTTCCCATTAAAGGGGAGCTTTTCCTTGCCGCTGTTGTCACCAGGTGTTTGCTCATGGGGAAATGTTGGGTCTCTGTAAATTAAAGAGTACAGTCTAGACCTGCTCTATGTGAAAAGTGCCTTGAGATAACTTCTGTTGTGATTTGGCGCTATATAAATAAAATTGACTTGACTAAACTTGGTTTGGTTTCTTTAAGTCAACCAATATGCATCACTAAAAGCCAAGTGAGAATGTTCACACCATTCATTGGTTCATTGTGTCTGGGGCAGGATCAAGAACGTAAATACAGGAAGAAGGTCCTGATGAAGCTCCTCTGCTCAAATATGAAGAAGACAACATACTAGGTTGTGTTAGTCCAGGTAGGATCTTGATTCATTCTCCGGCTAGATGCTAGCAACTGTGGATTTCGCTCACATCCCAGCATGCAAAGTGCGCCTGACTACAGGAGCTGTTTTGCTCAAACTGGCTTGGTACATTGCATCAGACGGAGGTCGGATCTCGTTCAAGATTCAAGATACAAGTGTTCTTATTGTCACACGCACAGCAACACAGCAGATGGCAATATTGAAAGCAGTGAAATTCAGCTTCTTAGAGCTCTAGTTCCAATTTGAGTACAAATTTTAATCTCAACATGGATGAAAAGTGATTAAAGTGCTCAGAAAAATGTACAAAACATTTGCACATCTACATTTCCATGACAACTGGAGAAACTCTCATCTGCTGAGGAAGATTTTGTGATACAACTAAAAGCTCAAAAACAGCTAATAAGTGGACCTTGTGGTGAAATTGTTGTCAACTTCAAATGGATATACTGTAGGTTTTAGCACAGGGCTGTGGTACTGGATTCCATTAGATTGTACAAGTGCTTTAGAAGACTTTACAGGGGACACATTATGCTTTTTGTGAAGTTAATTCTAAATTTATATTTAAAACTAATATGTGTTGATTTTTGACATACTTTGGCACAGCTTTTGGGAATTTGGGGGTTATGGCTTCTATATACAGAGCTGGCACGCACAGTATGTCAGTGTTCACAAAGTGGGGGAAAAGTGGTGATTCATGCATGCATTCATTTATTCCATCAGTCCTTCTCAGTGGATCTTTTCCACTTCATTCTTAGATTTAGTCTGGTTTTGTACAGTTTCAAAGTCAGTGTGTCTTCTGTAAATGAAACATCCATGCTCTTAATTCTGTCTTTTCGAAGAATTTAACACTGTACTGTATACACACTGTATCTGTTGATCAAACAAAATTGGACAAAAAGTAGATCAACGCCTCAAAATGTGATTTACAGTAACAACACAGGAGTGCTTGCACATGACAAACTGCGCAGTGCAGCTGTGAAATGACAGCTGGATCCAGCTTATGAAATCCTTGGGCAGTTGCGATAGTATTACAGCTATAACCCTGAGAGCAGACAGTCCGCATGTCGTCAGGGGACACATCTGCAGAGAAGACAGACAGGCTTCCTTCACTGCATGTCACTGAATGAATCAAACCCAGTGTCACCTGAGTCTGCTTTCTTCTCCTGCTGCTCACAAACTCACCTCATTCATCTCCATCACACAGCGTCTCAGCACCCTAAGCTCACCTCCACTGCCTGACTGATGAACGCGAGAGACACACAGGACAGACTCTCTATGTGTGTCTGTGTGTGGAAATGTACTTTATGTATGAACATACACACTGGCATGGATACTGTATGTTTTTACAGTAATGTGCAAATGTTTGTGTGCATGCGTGTACATGTATGTCTGAGAAAATAAGCAAGTAATAAGTTTGTTGTGTGTGTGTTCATTAGGTGTCATTCATTGGATGTTTGTGCGATTATTTGCATGTTAGCTGTTCAGACATAAAGCACCTCAAGAGAGAACACCCACATTCATCTTGTGCACCAACATGGTATTAATGTAAATGAATATGAGTAACCTCAGGAACACTGAAGAAGAGATAGTATTTAATATAAGCTAAATGTTAATTTTTGCATGGCAACATGCTTACAGTGACAATGCTAACACGCTGATGTTTTGCAGGTACTGCTAAATACTCGATAACTGAAATCATTGACCTGTTGGTGGTGCTAAAGGAAAAGTTAGGGAATCAACAAAGTCACACAGTTCTTCCTCTTAGGCGTATTAATGTCTGTACAAAATTTAATGGCAATCCATCCATTGGTTGATGTTTAAATCTTCACCAAGTGGTGGATCACTCATTCCTAGAGCCATGCCATTAATGTGGTTAAAACAAACCACAAAATAGCAGAGCAGGTGGTAACAGGGATTCAAAATAATTGACATATATGGATTCTTGATTCTAGAGAAAATAAACACTGTTAAACACATAACTTGTTATTTAAATGAAAAATGATACTGTATGAGGGCATGGCCATTTGAAAATGGGAATTGAAAAAAGGTGGTTTGCATATTCTGCAGTAAAAGCTGTTTCACACTCTAAGCACTACACAGAAGAGCCTGTAACAGCAATAAAAATGCCCCCAGCCCCCAAAAATAAGAGAACACCTGGGGAGCAATAATGGCAGTAAATGAGAGTAAACATTGACTTTGGAGCTATCAGTGCCACAACCAGGATTCAAGAAATAAGAGTCAACCCCAGAAAATTAGGATCAGTCACCAAAAATAATTCAGTTATTTTTATTATTTAGATTTTTTTAAACATTTAATCTATTCAGTTTTCTGTTTAACAACTATGTGTTTAAACTTTATTTCCCAACATGAAGATGTGGTTTTATAGTTTTCTGGACACTACCAGGAATAAAAATTATGTTGGGAAAATAAATTAATGAATCATTTGCTTATTTATTTGCCTACAAGTACAATAGCTCAACAATAGGTCAAATGACTAATGTGAAAGTGACAAACACAGAAAAAATTAGTAATTAATAGTATATAATAATTCATAACTGAATGCAGCTGCAAAATTAACCACATAACTGTGATGAAACCAGAGGAGAGCTTGACACAGCAGCACTTGCCTTGTTTCTGTTCGACACTCTGACTCTGATGCTCTCTACCCCAGTGCTGATTGTTAGCCAAGTCTGCTAAATTATTGTTGAAGCAGACTCTTCAGCTGACAGCAGAGACGCTTGTGGTGCTCGATGATTTTATGACCAGGACTTTTCTAACTGTTGCGAAAATTGATGTTTTGACATCATAGAGGATAAAAAGCATTAAAATGTGAGTCTTAATTGTAAAACATGAGGCTCATGAAGGGTGTTATAGGAGTTTAGTGTGGGGTGGCTGCTCTGCAGGTGAGCTGGACTGTACTGTAACTGGGCAAATGGTTCAATATTTTAAAAAGAAAAATGTCTACAGATAAGAAGAACCACAAGCATGATAAATTAAAATACAAAGATACAGCTTAGACATTCCTCACCATTAAAGTTTATTTTTATACACTAAAAGATTATTATATGGTAGAGAGGCTGCACTGCCGTGGCATAATTAGAATCTGTTTCACTTGTATTTTTGTGTTACCGATTTATTAATCCCATTTTTACTGATTTTCAAAAAATGACAAAATAAAACAACAAACAACCATCAATTCAAAAAAATATGATAATAAGCCCTAATGTACAAATTAACATAGAGTGTGTGTATGTGTGTGTGTGTGTGTGTGTGTGTGGTGTGTATGTGTGTGTGTGTGTGTGTGGTGTGTATGTGTGTGTGTGTGTGTGTGTGTGTGTGTGTGTGTGTGTGTGTGTGTGTGTGTGGTGTGTATGTGTGCGTGCGTGTGTGCGTGTGTGCGTGTGTGTGTGTGTGTGTGTGTGTGTGTGTGTGTGTGTGTGTGTGTGTGTGTGTGTTGGGGGTGTGGTTGAATGGAGAGTGTTGGTGAAGTGTTTATTAAAAGCAGCCAGAGGCACCCCAGAGTGTTCCTGAAGTACCAGAGGGGAAGCAGCTGTGGCCCCTGGCTCTTTCATCTAAAAGCATCCAGCAAATGAAGTTATTTGACACACACACATGCACAAGCACACACACCACTTAGAGTGACATTTAACCATGGTAAGGGTTATTCTTATCCCCATGGACTCCCTATGGGGTTGAATAACCTCTTCACAAACAGCCTGCAGCCACCGCTCTGCACACACACACTGTAGATTAGTTTACATGTATTTGTGTGTGTATGAGAGAGATTGCGTGGAGTGGAGTGGTTTGGGGTGTGAGAGAGTGTGTGTGTGTGAGGGGTGTTTTGGTTGTATTTCTAAACACTCAAAGTCACTTTGTCACTTTGGGGAAAAGGCCAAGTGGGGATTGAATGGGGACTCAATTAGTCCTCAATCATATGCCACAGACACTGGGGGACAAGAGAGTGACAGACTGAGAGGAATGTTTCCAGTACAAAGAGTGTTAGAGTGTGTTAGCCTTTCTGCAGAGACTAGACGACACAAAGACACACTTGTCTCTGCACTGCCAAAAGAAGGCGAACCAACTTGGAGGAAACAAAAAACAGAAGAGCAGAGGAACTTCAGTGCTTTGGCAAAGTTTGCCGCACTGCAGCTTAAAATTCAACTGAAGCTGTTCTACATTGTAAATATGTATGTGATTCCAGTATAATGCTATTCATATAAGTGATTTCTGGGCCAAACACAGAGTTTGGGACAATTAGATGGCAGGAGTATAAGCAGAAACATCATTAATACGATCATTAATATGATCAGCATGTGTCCTAGAAGAAAGATGGGAATAATCTCTCAGCAGTCAGAGCTGCTTCTGACCTGCATTCTGCATTTGGGACAAAGTATTTCACTCCCTCCACTGTTTCCTAATAACTTCACAAAAAAAAGGGGGGGGGAGACTACATTATTTATGTTCTCTGCTTTAAAAATGTTTTTTGAGTTTACACACTTCCCTCTACGGAGAGAATGTGCGTGTGCTGCTGTGATAAAAAAAAAAAAAAAAGGCTTTAATATGTGAATTTCTTGCTTTCACTCAAAGGATAATACAGTGCTGAATGTGTTAACTGACTGTGTCCTCCAGGAAAACCTTTGACATGAGTAAACAGTTTTCAGGTTTGTGTAATAACATTTAATACATATTTACCCAAGTACTGTACTTAAGTACAATTTTTGATTGTTGCACTTAAATATTTCTATTTTATGCTACTTCATACTTCATACAGCTACAGTTACTTGCCTTGTTTTTGATGAATCTGAGTTGTAGGCAGAAGTAAAGCTGCCATTAGTGCGGCAGCACCTCACTTGTAAAACCTACATATAACAGTGTAATGTATATGTATATAATGCATTTTACTTTTTAACCACTTTTACTGTATTTAAGAACTATGACCAGGAGATCCTTTGTACAGTTTTGATATATGACTAGACTTGTTTTCTGGCCCATACTGCTATCAGCTGCTCCAACTGTATAGGCTTCAACTTTGGAGAAACAGAAAGCAAAATCCACAATTCTCTTCTCCATGAAGTCAATTTCATTTTCATTCACATGCATTAAATTCTTATGTTCCTTCTTGCACTCTGACAACAACAGACCGACCTACACGGGCCAATGGTGAGCTGCCACCCCGCTGATCTCTTGGTAGCTGGTACTCTCTTATAATTATTTTATAATAACATGCTAGCAAGTAATTCTGCTTTACACTTTCACATCCAGACTGTGGAAGTTTAGTTATTTTTCCCATTATCTGTGTTAGAACTAGTTTCAAGCTAGTCTTTTGAGAGTGAATAACATCCACATTCAGATAGACAACCTTCATCTGCCACAGGTGGTGATTGCCAAATGTGAACAATACAAACACCTCTGTTAGCTTTCACTGTCAGTGTAAATGTGCTCAGTGTTCGGTGTCGCTGGAGGAGCACAACACATCAATCAGCCAGCAGATTAGTCTGTAGACCAAACTACTAAACAGTATACAAAGTCAAAATTAGCAGCACAGGGCGCCGCTGTGTCTTAGGGGTTATGATGCTGACCATGAACTGCATGGGCCAACATTAACATGCTGCTTACACCTCAATGAATCAGTAATAATAACTGAGGAATATAATTATATAACATAGCACTGTTTTAGGAATGAATTATGGACAGTGTTGAAAGTGATTCAGATATGAAATGCATGTTATGAAATAAATGACATGTGTGATACTGTATCTAATAATTAGATAATTAGACTCAGACTACTGAAGACAGAACATAGTTGTTGTTGTTGTTGATGTGGTAGCAGCTGTCATATCACAATCCTTTGTTGCCACAACCCTACTTCTATACAGAAATCAATACAGTTTCATCTTATCTTAGGACTGCAGTAACAGTGGAAAAATGTAAATATCCTGCCTCAAATATATTTGAGGCAGGAATCATTCTGTTAGTGTGGCTGCTGGTCTTTTTTCAAACAGTGAATATTTCATTCATCACATGGCCTGCCCTGCCCTGTTAAAATCTTATTTATGGCTTTAATCAATCTAATGTACTGGACAGCAGACTCTCAGGAGAAAATGAAATACAGCCACATGAAGCAAATCAGCAGAACTGCTTTGCCAAATCCAAATCAAATAAACTACAGGCCTTCACACAAAAACAGGCAAAAATCTAAAGAACACTGGCCTGTTTCCTTTCTTCCTCTCTTTGCTTTCTTACAGCTTTTGCAAATGTTTCGGTGTCTCTGTGTGACTTGTTGAATGAGGCAGTTTTGGGGAGGGGGAGTTGGACAGAGATTTGGGGACAGAGTGTAGTACAGAGACAAAGCGGGTGTACTATGAGCTCTGTTGAGCACAAAAGGCCCAAGTGGCTTTTCCCAGGAGGGGGTAATGCAGCGTAAAATCTATGCATGACTCCTTTTTGTTACAAACACCATGCTAATCCATTTTACCCCCTCTCCTCCTGCCTCCTCCCCCGCAATAAAAGTTACTGACTGATTAAGTGTGTGTGTATGTGTTTCTATGTGTGTGTGCAAAGAATCAAATCGCATCACATCTCGCCTCTCAAGAGCCAGGGGTGTAGCCGTGGTTACAACAGAGGTGGCCTCGTCCACGCCCAGACAGAGAGAGATGGGGGGGGGCATTTTGCATTCATTGGACTGTTTAATTCGATCTGTGTGAAAGTGGCTGGGAGGCACACTGGCTGGTGCTTTGACCCAGGGTTAAGAGGGACAGGAGGAGAGAAAAGAAGGAGAAAAGAGGAGAACCGACACCAAGGAGGGTTTAAACTTGATATACGATGGTGGTATTACTGGCAGGCTTGTTGAAGAGACTTGTGAAATTGCTTTCCTACTGCAGAACAGAGCCCACAGACTCCTATTAAACAGATACAGATGCACTACAGCTGCTGAGTTCTTATATCCATATTTAAATATGAGTGTTAAAGTGTGTATCTGCCCCCGGTAACAGCAGGTCAGTGATATGAAAACACTGAGGAAGTGGAGTGTCTACAATATATCGAGGTAACTCTCCAGTCTGCTCCAGTCAAGTATGTGCTGCATTCTCCTCACCTACAGGACTCAGGGGGGAATACTGCACAGATATCAACTATGTCTTTTCCACTAAACCCAAATATCATCTCAATGCCCTTTTCAGACACAGAATCTGTGACATTCAAGGTTTAATCAACCTGTAAAAGTAGTAATAGTTCAACATATTTGGAAATGATTGAACATTTTGGCTTTGCCCAAAGTTCTTAAATATGCCTACCAACACCTACCAAGCTCTCATTTGTTTAATCCATAATCAGAAATGTAAACATGACATTTTGTGGTGGAAGTTGTGTGAGTTGTGTGAGTAGTTTCTTGACAAACAGAAGGTTATCCATCTGCTCAGTACCTATGTGCAGTGTCTCCAGCTATAGCACAGGTTGCATGACAGTCAGAGAACAGGTTGTGGTTCTGGTCACTGCACCCAGCTGCTATTTGACAAGAAATACTTCTAGCATCCCCTGAAAACCACAACTTGTTGTTTTTTACAGTCTGTTTCTGTACAAACAGACATGGTGGGCCTGGGCCCACTAACTCACAGCACAGACCCACCCAAACACACATAGGGTCAAAGCTGAACCCTTATTTGTCACTCAATGAACATCAGCATAGGGGAATGACAGTCTAGTCTAGTCAGTCAAAGCTGCTTTTAGTTTTCCTCAAGTTTAAATAACAGTGGAACATCACATTTGTGACACAACACTGTGAGGAAGAGAAAAAGTTCAAATTAAACTATCATTGTCAAAGATACCTTATCCTGTGATCTATTCCCTGATAGCCAACAAACGTGGATGTTAATTACAGTATAACAACAACACTTTTCACTGGCCATGGACTTTCCACTGATGAAGTAACTGGATGTAAAGTTAAGTCTAATTGACATACCGTACTTCAGTTTCCTAAATAAATCTCTCCATACCAGATGAAACAGAACTGACTGAATCACTGGACTATAGTGAAATAATGTCATCACGGATTAGATATTTACTCTCTCTGTCACCTCTGTGAGGTGTATTGATTTGTTTCTGGTTTGTTCATGTCTGTGCCTGTAATGTTACTTAATTAAACATTGGTGATTTAACAAGTATTTTAAAAATATGTTTGTAATAATACAGTATAACAACATTACTTTTTTTTACTTTATCTAGAAATAAGAAAATAAGGCAATGACACCAGTGAAATTTTCATTTCTTGGTTTATTGACAAATCTTACTTAGTATGAGGGAATTTCACTGATTGCCTTATTGCATTACTTCCTTATTGCCTTATTTCTTTTTAGATATTGACATTTTTGTGAAAAATATCCCATTTCATTAATTACCTTATTGTCTATAATCCATATTGCCTTAACGCCTAATTCCCCTGTTTATTTCTACATCAGTATTTTTGTGAAATAAATCTGCCACTGGTATAATTTCACTCATTGGCTTATTGCCTTGTTGACATCAACACGTTCTAGTGAAAGTCAAACACCTGCTTTGGAAACAAAATGCCGTTGCAATTTTGAAGTAAATGGAAAATGGATCATTCAGATGATTCCCCTTGCAGCAAGAAAATAACAGAACATTCTTTAAACAAGCAGATTTTGATTTAAAACAGGAGGAACAGAAGAATCATAAAAAGACAAGAAAAGAGACCAAATCGCTGTTTGAGATGGACAGTTTGTATTTGCAGGTCATGATTTAAATGAGAGGTGTTTCAGTGTGCTGTATTTCTGCTCATGTCAGATCTCTTTGCTGGACTCTCTGGCAGGCAATTTATGCCCCTTTTGTCCCTGAAATGAAGCAGCGAAGCAGACAGAACTGGATCTGTGCAATATGCCACACGTTTTAAAAACACCCCTATTTTTAGGGGTCTCAGCAGAGCCATGAAGTTTCACAAGAAAGCTTCTATTCTCTTTTGGCAAACGTCAGTCCCTGACAGAGACTGTATGTGCTTGTATTTTGACAAGAATAGATCCAGTTAAATTCCTGAAAGAGCGATGACTTCACACAAACACACACACACACACACACACACACACACACACACACACACACACACACACACACACACACACACAATCAGTACCCCAGGCCTGCTGTGTGCATTTGTTGGTGTGGAGGAAGGTAAATGCAACCAGAAGGTATCCAGACTCAGAACCAGCCTGGACCTTTTCCTCTTTTATCATTCTGTGTGCTTTGCTGTGCTTGTTTAACCTCATCACCTCCTCTCTCTCCCCAGCCCCCACCACCCCCCCACCCCCACTCCCTTCCCACGTACGCACACACACACAAAACACAGCTGTTCTCTGCACAAGGTTGGAGACTGCAGAAGAGTGACACACACACTATACACTGCTCCACAGAGATGAAGAATCACTGCAATAGAGGTGAGGTGAGGTCATGAAGTTTGCAAGCAGATTACTCAGCTGTTGATGACTCATAGCCCTGGATGAGATACACACCCTTTAATTCTTGACTTTATGAACGGTTCAGAGGCAGGAACAAGATTACCTGATCATATAAATCACCAAAGTAATCATTTAGTCTGAGAGATATAATAAGGACCTGGCTTAATGAATGCTTAATCAAAAGGTCTGGTGGGTACAGGTAAGGTACAAGTGTGCATAAATGAAATCTGATCATCCAAATCAGATCAAAGTGACATAGAAAATAGCTTGAAATATATATTTATATATTAGTATATATGAATAATGAATAGAATGAAGCATGTGAGAAATAATATAAATATTATAAAAACAGTATAAACAGTAGCTATACTACTATAAGTCCTACAGTACTGTATATTGACCACTGCATTATCACTGTTTTATTGAACATGATAATACATCATTGTACTATAGCATAATATCTCTATGTCCTCAAGGAATGAAGAAGAAAATGTACCCATGGTGCAATGGGATGGCCGCAATGGTTCAAGCTAACTAAAAAGTGCAATTGACTATATGCACCCACTCGTTTGCTCCTTTTCCTGTTTTGTCTGTTAATTTCCAGTTGCTATTGCTGGCCATAGTAAATACAAGTACAAAGTCTCAGTCCTGATTGGTTCACACAGCTTGCTATACATTTCTAAAAGTCGGAAATACATGTTTATGGACACATACATATTTATGCAAATGTATCGGTACGATGATGCAGGTTATTAAGTTATTATTTACATTCTTCACAAACCATCACTATACCAGATGATTTTTACTTTGTTGGTCTGGAATCTGATTTATCAACATAAATTAAAACATGTATGTTCAGCCAGCTATGTAACATAACATAACACCTGCATCATGGGAAACATGTCTGTGTGTAATAGTGTCACTAACCTCATGAGTCTCTACTGTTTACTTATTAGCTCATTGAACAGCTACACTCACACAGCTTCTGTTATGATATCACATTGTTATATCCACATAATAAGACACAAGCACCAACACATTCTGACAAGTCAGCATGACTATTTTAACAGTAACATGAGCAGCTGATCCCAGCGCTGTGTGAGAAAAATGATGTAATTAGTGACGCTGTGTAAATAGCACTCAGACTGCTGCGGAATAAAATGTCTCATGTTCTTTCAGCTCTGTCAAGTCCTTTATGTTATTTTATAAAACTGGACAGTTATTTGCTACTACTACTACTACTAACTACTACTACTTACGAACTACTACTGAACAACATACCCACCTTCGGTGCAGACAGAAAGTTAGAGGACAGAATTATGGAGTTGGAGCACTTCCATGTTGTTGAAACATATAAGGTCAATAGGCCTGCTGGTCAGCGTGCAATGGAACATTTTGAGCACCGATTTTTTGCAAGAAAATAAAATATATTTTGTACAGAAAATAATTATCATGCAAAGAATTATTTAATTTGAGCAAACAAATCTATTCTGTGCTCAATACATTTGTGTTTGCTATTATCCACATATCGTAACCTTTTTCACTCAGTTTTACTCACTTCCCCTCTCAGTGTTTCTGCTCTGTACGCTCACAAAGTCTTTGACACTCACTCAGTGTCTGTCTTTCTCTCTCAACATCTCTGCTTTGCACAGTGTTACAGTGGGCATACAAAAACAACACTGCTAATCTGTTTTTTTGTATGTTTTTGGTTTGAAGCATAATCTAAACTACAAAAATGATATGAATAAGTGCCTGTAAGTAATATGAATAATCTTATATTTAGATGTAAAATTGAGTTGCACTTAAGGCTTGGAGGTCCTTTGTCATCAGGGGCTGTAATTGTCAAGCTTCTCAAAGTAGGAAGTCACTCTTAACTGGCCAAATATTCTCAGAGTGACACAAATGTGATCCTACTTTTAAGACTATAGGAGTAAAAGCAATTTAGCAACTTTTGCTTAGAAAATGGCTCCTATCTGTGCTGATATTTCATCAGTCCTAATCTGTTAGGAGCTGCCAGGAGACGTCATTCAGGCAGAGATATGCACTCACACTCCGTGGGAGGGAGAGCTTTTTAAATGATACAGTTTCTGCAAAAATGGTATATTTTGACAGATCTTGTGTGCAATGCAAAAGGGAGCACATGCTCTCTCCACAAAAACTGAGGTTCTCACAAGCTCACAGCAAGAGGGAAAAATGCAGCTTTGAAATGGGTCTGTCAAAACCGACAGTTTCTGCAGTAATAATTCAAACTTTGATCGCTCTTACAGTGCTTCAGATAATAACCTGCAGATTCACTTGCCTCCCACCACTCAGCATGAAGTTATGGAAAAACAAGCTGCATTCACACAAATTGTGGGTTTATTTATTTATATATCTTTTACTTGTTTGTTTAAATTTACAGATGGTTTGGCTTTTTTTAAGAGATTCGTTCAGTGAAAGAGAAGAAAAATTAAGTCTTTTTGCAAAACCATCACTGCTTATGCAATATGCACAATACATGCAAGATGCAGAGTTAATATATGCCGTGTAAAACGATGTGACTGGGTGGATAGGTGATGTCACACAACTGAGTCAAATTATCTAGTCTACAATTTAAATTTATTTTATTTCAATTTATTGTTCAATCCATGCAAATGTCTTGTCAGAGTTTACTTAGAGCCTAATGCAAAAGGATTATTTGTAAATATCATAAGATTTAATAAGATAGTTTGCTTACATAACCTTATTGCCTATTATTTACCTATACACATAAAGTCTATACTAGATATTGCTATTTTCTGCATTTCAAATGTTTCCATTGTTTAATTATTTATTTCAAACCACACCTGTCAGAAACTACAGCACATCAACATGTTTTCAGCTTTGTATCTGAAAGTATTAAAACAGCAAACTCACACTTTCTCTGCAGGCCTTCACACTGTTTGACTTGTAATGTCTTCATCTGAATGAATTTGGAGTTTCAATATGATACCAAAGTCAACTAAAATACAAAATTAATGCAAAATTTACAGTCTGTTAACCATATTATCATCATCATCGTGGCTGCCAATTTACTGAAAGGTTTTTTAGATTTTATGATTTTTATTCACATATTTTGGTGCAGAAAATTCTACATTTCAGTATTAGTTGTTAGTTATTAGTTAACAGCTGCCTCTGTGTGTCTCTGCAGGTCTGTGTCCAGTATCATCTTGTGCTGACACTGTATCACCTACTGTAGGCTATAATATTCCCTTCCTTAATATCTCTTTGATTGTCACATGCCTTGACCGCCTCCCATCACACTTTAGAAAGATGTTTTTTAGCATCTAACTTCACATCAAAGCATTGCCTCTTTATTTCTGTCACACTACAGGACTGCTCAGGTGACACAGATTTGTATTAATATTTTCTAATTGTTTCGGGTCCCCTACTACTGACACACCTTTATTATGTTTTTGTCTGCTGATTTCTGAAAACAGGACTTGAAGCTCTGCGTTGTGAAATTCTTGTTTTTACTCTTTGGTAACATTTTTGTGAATGAAACTTGTCCACAAACAGAGCAGAACATGGAGCCTTATATGGACATTTTAGGGGTGTTGGTTATGCTAATGATCAGATCTCAGGAACACACACGTCCTCATAAACAGGTGACATTCATCAGGCTGAAACAAGCGATGTACAACAAGTTCGGGCTGTTAAGAGAGTTTGTTGAATCTGACACGAAACACTCGTACAAGCAAACCTCACAGAAAAAAGTCAGAGTTTTAGGATAAAAGTACGAAAATGTTCTTGCATGAGGCCCACTAACTCCTACACTGCACTTAAAAGAAGAATGAGCTAGTATCAGGGACAATTTTCTCGAGTTTCACTGCTTATATCATATTTTTACTAGTTTTAAGGTAAAGTATTGTTTTGTAGAGGCCTCATTTTTATTCTAGTTTCAAGAAAATCTTGTTAAGTCATTTTTGCTCAGTCCATCAGTAAATCATAGAATATTTTGTTTGTTTGTGGAGGCTGATTTTTTCTCTCAGGAACACTTCAGAACAGAGCAAGTGGATTCTTGCAGACACAAATGCTTGAACCAAGGTCATCTGCTTGAGCTCTGGTCTCAGCCTGCTGCAGGGTGGCTGACTGTTAGGGCATTAATGGATATATGCATACAGATCTGGCAGATTATGTGGTTTACAGTGTTTCACTGCACTCCTTGTATCCAGTCTGGTGCTTTTCCTCCTTCATTCCTCACCACCAGCCTGTGCCTTCTGGCTACAGCCTCCATCACCTTCAAGCACTTAGGCCCCTGCTATAACATCCAATCATTATCCACCAGCTTAATGCTACAATAACACTCTGTGTGATTAATGGGCACAGAGAAAAGATGTGACATAATGTGCGCTCATTTCTGCAAATACTTTACACCCTTCATATGCTGGGCCTTTTGGTTGACTGACAAAACTTAAACAGTTAAGGCCCCTTAACTTATCATGCCTAACATAAGATGTAAGGTAATGTGCAGCAAGTGTGTGTGTGTGTGTGTGTGTGTGTGTGTGTGTGTGTGTGTGTGTGTGTGTGTGTGTGAGTATTCTTTGATGCATGTGTGTCAGGATCAGGAAATTTTCTTGGCTGCACGTTTCCCTCTGCCATAGCTCACTGTGTATTCCAGATGTCCCATACAGTGGCTGGTATAGAAGCCCCAGGCTACAGACAGTGTGTGTGTGTGTGTGTGTGTGTGTGTGTGTGTGTGTGTGTGTGTGTGTGTGTGTTCCGTAACTGGCAGGTACTGTACAGTGGTTCTGGGCGATGCCGTGTTTCTCTTTCAGCAGCTTTATAAGCCAATGCAGGCTCAATTCCAAGACAACCACAGGGGAAAGTGTTAAAACCAGATGTCACAGCTGATCACTCTGCTGCTTGTTGGGGCCACGAGGCAACTTTTAACGTCTGCTTTTTGTCAGAAAAGCGTGCAAAGCAATTAAACAATGGACCCAGACACATAAATACAAACTGGAATTTGGAAACTGTCTGTTCACATTTGTTCACAATGTGTGTGACAAGAATGGATAGCGTTTTGATCTATACTTTAAAAAGGTGCGCAGGGTTAGGGCAGTCTACAACAAAGATCTTTTGAGTATAAATATTAACCCACTCTCTAATATCAAATAATCTGAAGAGTTAAATGGATTCCAAAGATGACAGAGAGTCATGGCATGTGAAAACATACTTCTCAAATCATTCCTATAGTATTGGGGATGGGTTCCATTTTGGATCTGGTTACAAAGCGACACAGAGCAATAGGCTTATAATAGCAGGCTTATAATTTTTAGCAAAAAGTTGCTGATTGAAATAACAAACAGTAGCGGCAGATTAGATCAGCTGTTACTAATTAATTATGTAACAGCTAAAATAAAAAGTTCTCTTGTTAATGTGCTCTCTGCAGCTGCTGGCTGTATTCAGACAGATTGTTTGACTGTACAACCACAAGTGGACTGTGTGTTTTGTAGTTTCAGACTGACGACTCTAGTGAAATGATCAGCTGATCACCTCACATCAAGGCCATCCCCCAGTTAAACTTCATGTCAGCATTTTTAATCTGATCAGCTTCTTATGAATCAGGACTCAGTATTCTGGTGAAGTACAGTCTGCTACAGCTGTTAATTAAATGTATGACACATTTAATGAACATTTCATATATTATGCTGCTCATCTCATTTTTAGGCTGTGAACATTATTTCAGCTGGCACTAAAAACTGTCATGTTTCTGCCTTCTCAGCTGACAAAAGGTAATTAGACATCTCTGGTTGTAGTTATTTTAGCCTTTAGTTACTGAAAATATTAAAAGGTAAATCTATTCCATGAGATCCGATTGGATTCGGATTGGAAGTAGATTCAATACTGGATTTGAATTTGATAAAATGCAACTGAGCCCCTTCCTGGTTAGTGAGAGTATCTTCCCCTTTGGAATGACAACATGTGGGTAAACATGGATATAATTGGACTCCATTGGAACTGCTATAAATCCAGACTGACTACAGCTGCTGCTGAGCAAGCCACTCTTCAAACAAGATTTTTGCTGGAGTATCCCTTTACAGGTCGCATGTTTCCATTATTTCCTAAAATAACTGGACGCTGTAGGTTCTAACAGATGTAATTCAAAAAGGACTAAAAACTTGTCGGGGACTATTTGCTGCTCAACAGCAGGACAGTGTGTGTGGGGAATTGAGTCAAAATAAACTAGTGTGTGATTTCATGGTAATGAAGGAACATGTGACCCAGTGCAACAGTGTGGTTCATTGATGTGTTTTTAATAGTTTTTGGACAACGATGGAGCTCTATGACACAGGAATAAGATACATCAGGCCTTGGATACACACACAATACTTGTTAGTAGATCAATTCGTTGTTGGTTTGAGTCTTTTCATGGATAAAGTAAAGATAAGGGACCAAAAGTAAAACTGGAATATTATGAGCATTATATGCACAACACAAACAATTAGTGAATACTAAAGTGAACTGTTGAATCAGAAAGATGCACAGTGATTTATTTGCACTACTGTCTGTAGCAGCTTTGCATTCTCTCTGTAGGTCATCTGCTCCAATTGTTTTGAAAAAATCCATGAAAAAGAGCTTAGAGAAAAACTGCTCCATTGACTCTATTGACATTCCATCATTTCAAATGACATGTGTTGTATTCTTTCCTGACACAACGAGTCAGGTGAAAACTAACCTGGTCTGAATTTAAAGAGATCAATAAGCATATTTTCTTCTTACATTTAGTTTGCCTCATCACTGCCACCAGAAGCAAGTAACTACTGTACACAGCTGTAAAAAGTAAAATGTTGAAATGAAATTAGACCATAATAAATGTGATAATTAGCTGCATGATAAAAGCATAGGGAAAAGTGCAATAATATGCTATTAGCATAATGGATTATTCATCAAGGCAGTAGTTGGTTTCTGAGCAGCTTAAATAGATTTCTGAGCACAACAGAAACCATTAACTTGTGGGACATAGACAGCAGGAGAGTCTGACTGTGGCAAATAAATATTAAATATTAAAGTATTTTTGGTGTTAATGATGTGAAAATAAAACCCAAACAATTAATTCTGAAATCAGTCTAATATGATGTACAGATCACTATCGCTATTTCCAAAGGCAAATACTCAATATTTTTGCTTTGAGGACTTCCTAAATTATGAATTTCCTCTACTTGAGGGGATGCTGATGGTTTTAAAGCTTGCTTCAAGAAAAAAATTACTTGGCCGAAGCTCAGCACTCCACCATTTCATGTAAGAGAGAATGCATCATCTGCACCGTGATATTTATAGATTCATCTCATATTTTCCAACATGTTTAAATATGCAGGAAGTTCAATAAATACAATCTATGCTTCAGTCAGCCAACTCACTGATTATGTGAATCTAGTATATGTACAGAGTTGATATTTGGCACCTAGACTCTGACTTCATCACTCACCACAAGGAAACACCAAGCTCAACGTAGCAGGGTGTGATGATAATAACTTGCTCTAGGGAACGTTGACTCAAAGTGTACAGGTGTCTGCCAGTGGAGGTGGAGATTATGAAATGTTGTATGAACAGCAGCAGCAGCTGTGACAGTATAGCTTTCAGGTAAGCGGGTGGCAGCAGGTATGGCAGCTAAAAAGTGAGCAGCTTAGACACCATGATTAAAAAGGTACATTGGATATACAGCATGTTGCAGTGAGATAAGTATGCCATGAGACTGTATCTGCAGACTTGAGTTGACTGCTTGAATTAGCTCGCAAGCTTCTTTCATTAATTGTGATGACCCACGGCCACACCAGCAGACTAATATTGTGGGTAATATCATGTCCACTCACCCTCACTTTGATTCTGCTTTCTCTCATTTAGGTTTACATTCAGTTACAACTCTCATAATTAAATAACCAACACAATTTTCTTTTGCACAAGTTTATTAGTATTTTTGGTATACATATTTCTAGATGAAGTGTAATTTTGTATTGTCAACACTTAAGTTGTATTATCTTAAGTTGTACTAATATTTTCTATTTTTGAGTTAGCATGGTTGATCCGCCTGACCTCCATCATCATTAGCTGATCAATTAAGCCCTGATAAATACCTGTACCTGGGCCCTGGACCAACCACCTGTAACAGCAAGGGGGGTTTGGGAAGAGAGCCTTTTGTTTGTGTAGTTATTATGGTTAGATTTTGCTTAGTTGATATTGAGTTAGAAGTAAAACTGTCTATGTAATGTGTATTTGTAGTTATTGTGTTGTAGCCAGTATATATATGTTCCCCTCATGTGTCATTAGTTAGCTCAGTTTTTTTCTCTGTGGTGGTCAAAATGCAAAATTACAATATGCCATAACCCATGTGTGATCTCCCACAGTGTGCTTGTGTGAGATATATAGTGTTTTTGGCAAAACCAGCTCCTGTAGTTGTTAATGTGTATAGCTTTAGCACAATGTGAATCCATCTCTGCCCACAGCATGCAGAGTAGCCACAATCCACACACTGATACAGGCCTGCTGTTCACTGGCAGACCTCTCAGTCCACACACACTACCTGCTTTGTGGATACTGTACTCTTGCGGGACCCACAGACTACAAAATAACACACACATGGCTTGTGTGTATGTGTGTATGTGCGCGCTTCTGTACATGTCACTTTACTCATTTCAGCCATTCGAGCAACTCTTTCTCCAGGATGAGGAAAAAGCATAGAGTACGTGGCTAATGGCACTGAAATCCACACCGTCTACCAACATGATGAGCACAATGCAGGGTCAGGACTGGAAAACAGGTAGAGAGCTACTGCTGAACACTAACAGATTTTGATGGCTACAGAGGAACGAAACACCTGGACTGAGAGAGAGGCACACATGAGTTAGGAGACTATTTTACACACAGGGTGCAGACACTGAGATTCAGTCATTTTGTTGCTACGCAGCTTTTCCCATTGTTTCTTCTTTGAAGAAGTGAAGCTATGAATGTTGCATGAGGGATACAGAGTAAGCTGGCTGCTGATGAACAGTATGAGGCTGCTGATGCTGGAAAACAAACGCTGAACTTTAGCCAAACACAAGCCACCACAAAGATAACAAGGTATAAAAAAGTGTTTGGCATCCCTCCATTTTAAATGGGGACAAGAATAGAGATAGTGACAGAGAGACAGGCAGCTACTATAACACCACATCAAGACAGACTTCCAGAAGAGAAAATCATGCTAGTGCTTATGAAAGACTTTCATCAGTTCGTCTCTTGCTGTCAGTTGTCAGTGAAGTTGTCAGTGAAGGTTACCTGCCAGTTCAGCACTGTTTATTTATATTGAAAGGAATGCAACTTCAAGTTTTAAGATTCAATACTTCATAAAATAAATATTAGAAATAAATAAAACAAGACTTCTCATGGGGATGCTGTCAACACCACAACTATAATGTAGACCATTGTAAACATAACATATACCATGTGTGCAGTAGATTTCAGCAGGAGACAGTAGCTCCTGGCTAATGATTAATCAATTAGTCGTTGGGTCTATAAAATGTCAGAAAATGGTGAAAAATGTCAATCACCATTTCCCAAAGCCCAAGATGCAATCTGAAATGTCTTGTTTTGTCCACAACCCAAACATATTCAGTTTACTGTCAGAGGACTAAGTAAACCAGAAAACATTCAGATTTAAGAAGCTGGAACCAGAGAATTTTAAGAATTTTAGCTTCTCTTCTTAAAAAATCAATCAGTATCAATGAACTAATCAATTAATCGACTAATCGTTGCAGCTCTATTTTGCACCTTTTTGTCCAGAATCTTCCTGTCTTGTGCTGAAGTGTTGTCATTCTGAAGATGAAGATGCTCACAATAACAGCTAGGGATGAGATTCAATACCATTTTATCAAATTCAAATCCAGTATCTTATTCAGTATCTTATCGAGTACAAATCCTTATCAAATCATATTAGGTTCACCTTTCAACATTTGCAAGTAACTAAAAGCTAAATTAACTACAACTGAAAGACTTTTGTTGGCAGAAACACTACAGTGAAGAAGCTGCAACCAGAAAATGAGTTGAGCAGTATAATATATGAAATCTTAATTAAATGTATCTGACACGCTCAATTAACAGCTGTAGCAAATTTCACCAGCTATTCCAAACACTGAAGCTCCTGATTCAGAACTATGAACCTGATCAGATTCAAATGTTGATATGAATCAAAGTTTAACTGGGAGATTCTTAAATTGACATGAGGTGATCAGCTGATCATTTCTCTATAGAAGATTCATCACTCTGAAACTACAAAAACACACTGGTGGTCGTACAATGGTGTTACAGAGTGATGTGTATTTTCATTGTCAGACAATCTTTGTCAGAATACAGTCAGCAGCTGCAGAGAGCACATTAACAACTACTACAACTTTTAACCAGAGACAGTGAAGCCTGCTTGCTACAGTATGTTTCCATTGGTATGATAAGTATGAGGCATTAACAAGTTGTATCTCTGTTTAATCCATTCACAAACAGAATAGTAACAACAACAGTTTGTGGTTTTAGGGGAAGTTACATGCTGGAACTTTTTCTTAGTGACCAACAGCTGGGCGCAGTGACTGTTACCTGTGCTAAAGCAGGAGACGCTATGACCATAACAACTTAGAGACAAAAACCCAACTTTGCGCACAAAATATCATAAAATCTAATATACACATTGCCATGAAATGGCTTCTGAAATGGCCAGTTCTGTTTTGAATCCAGTTCCCAGTTGGCAAAATACCTGGATTTACTAAACTCCAAATTTACAGATCTGTTATTGAATCTTTTAGCAGTCTTTGCTCATTTTCATTAGAAAAGAGCAATGTTTTTTATCAGCAAAGAATTGTGTTCAAAACATTCAGGTACCAGGGTTAAGGTGGCAGTATTTGGAGCATGAACCTCCTAAAAAACGTGAGCAAAAGCAAGATTCTACACCTGTTATTTCAAATTTGTAAGAAAGTATTCAGATTCTACTTGCAGATTCAAGTGAATTTAGATTCAATAATTTGCTTTCCTCTAGTGACAGTCTCAGGACATTCACATTTACATTTTAGGTTACCACTGCTAAGGTTTTAATAGTATGACATTTGTCAGTATGTTGGTTGTTTTGTCCAATCCTGGAGTGTAAGGAACATTGCAGGCTCTACAGGCCGCTCACAGGGCTTTAGACTTGTAGTCTTGTAAACAAAATACCACCATGGACTCACCGTTCCACACAGCATGTCTGTGATTGTGATCTTATAACACAGTTATGTTGAGGACAATGCCATTATGGTTGAGGGAGAATGAGAAAAATGAGGGAGGCTTGCACTGGTGATCAATAACGCTGCTGCTAATATCAGAATGAATCAAACGGTCAGAATGTGGAGCAGAGAAGATGCTGAGGCTTAATGAGATGCAATCAGCCAGAGTGTTAAAAGGACTGATTTTAGGTGGCCTGCAGTGACTGTCACCTGCCGTTGATATGGGAGACATAAAAAATGTGCCAACCCAGCAGACACAGAGACTTGCTCACTCTGCTCATGGCCAGTTGCTATGACAGCACAACAAACTAGAAATACCGCCTCACAGTTGTATGCCACCGCCAACCAGTCAAGTTTACATCCATGTCTGTCCAGACTCATAATATTTGTAGTGAAGACTTTGAAGGAATTTAATAAAAGATATTAAGTGTATTTTCCTTGTATGTGTTCACATTCTTGGCCAATAAAGCCGATTCTGATAGAACACAAAGTTGTAGCCATGACAGTAGACAACGCTTCAGATATGGATGTTGCTGCAAAGCTACAAATTCTAAAACTTGGATGCTTCACACATATCTTCAACACTGCAGCTGAGATTAGTGTCACCAATTCTGTATCTGACCAAATTTGAAATATGGTCACAATCTCCCCTTCTGTTCCTGAGTTATGGTGTTGAATAATGGCCAGTGTTTCTGCAGAACGTTTGTGCCAGATGTGATGAAATTCCCTCTAGGCATTCCTGAGATACCGCGTTCACCAGAATGGGATGGATGTGAGGTCACAGTGACCTTGGCCTTTGACCACCAAAATCTAATCAGTTCATCCTTGAGTCCAAGTTGACATTTGTACCAAATTTGAAGAAATTCCCTCAAGACATACCTGAGATGGCGTTCAAGAGAGAATGGGACGTACAGATGGACAATCTGAAAACATAATGCTTCCAGCCACAGCTGTCATCAGTGCAGAGGCATAATAAAAATCTCCAGCCCTTCTACTGAGACCTGACAATACCTTCACCTCTGGTGTGTGTGTGCGTATGTGTTGGCTTGAATACTAGAATTATTTATTTCTACTGTACTTAACCCACCCGAATGGAAAACCTTTTAAGAATCTGTTAGTGAAGAGCATGAGTGGATAGAAAGAAATAATCCATTCTGGGTGTACAAACACACACACTCATTCTTGCTATGAGGGCAAGTGGTTCCTTTCATTCAACCCTGTGTCTGCACTGTAACTTTAAATGTATCAAAATCTTCCCTGCTTATATCCAACTACCTATAGCTTCACAGCAGCCTGCCATTTTTTTATTCATCTGATTCCTGTTCTTATATTCTTTGTAAAGCACCCTGAATTTCCTTGTGTCTGAAATGTGGTTTACCAAGTCTTACCATGATGATCTAAATATAACCTCAACAACAACACTATTCTTACCATGTAGCTCTTTGAAATTAAAATGTATATAGTCTATAGATATCGCCTTGGTGTTTGTTTTTTGTGTACTTATTTGGTCAAAATTACCAATTACCAAAAAGATGCAGCAACAGCTCCCCTGAATACTGGTGTTTTCAAGTGGATGTGAATTCTTGGTAGCAGCTGACAATGTCTGTAATGTAATTGTATTAGTGAAATATCTGTCTATTATTTTATTAAATATCTATCATTTTATTTTAAAAAGCCTAGCAGACAGAGATTAGAGAAGCCCTGGCCTCTCACTATCAGGAAACAATAATATACTTTTGAACACAATATTGTATAGGTTTGAACCAGTTTGTGGCTGATGTTAACTGTTGCTGCCATTGCCACAACTGCTAGCTAGACAGCTAACCATATACTGTTCTTCACTGGAAAATTCAGTTCTGGGTGTGCAGGGGTTGTTCATGAGTCAGCAGGTGTTGAAATAACAAAAGTAGCGAATGTCTAGTGGTAATCAGTGTTAGCAAATTTAGCTAGCTATCATCCACTGTCTGAGAGGAATAAACAGCACGATGGGTCCTTACAAACGTTGGATGCTGATGGTAGATAGCAATGTGGACTTGCTGCAAAAGGGGAGAAAGGTGTTTTTTATGACATTCCAGTCAGCAGCACATTTCCAACCAATGTCATGGAAAACACCCGCTCAGAGGCTTGAGGCTTAGACACTGGGTCTAATGCAAGAACGTTTTTGTACTTTTATCCTAAACCTCTCTTCCTTTTTTCCATGGGGTTGGCTTGTACAAGTCTTCAAGTCAGATTAATCTCCACTCCACCAATTTTACACAACAAAGTCTGTTTACAGGTGTTGGTGAGTACTACTGAGTATGTGTAAAAAGTAGTAGCTATAAAGTCTTGGGGCCTTTGTGTCTCCAGAGGGAGCTATGTGAAATCTGATAAATTGACTTGAGTCAACGTCAGTTGGGGCTGAAGTAGAAAGTGAGGTTAGCAGACCTCTGTAGCCCGCTCATCTTTGCTGGAGGCTAACCGCTCCAGGCTACATTAGCCACTACTAGCATAACACCCAAATCTCCAACTGAACTGTTGGCAATGCATTTTGAGTAACTGTCCATCCTGAGTCCAACAATGTGTATTCTACTCTTTTAAATACACAAACTTCTAAATTCCTCATTCGATTCTGATGAATTCCACTTGTGTTATAATACCTGTGAGGTTTGATCATTAGCATAATCAACTCCCACAAATTGCTATTTCTGTGCTAGTTTCATTCACAAAAAATGTACCCAGAAGTAAATAGAACTTCACAGTGCAGAGCTTGAAGCCCTGTTGACAGAAATCAGCAGCCACAACACACATATGTAGCAGTATAAGTAGTCATATTAGGGAACTCAAACATGTGAGAAAATATATAGAGGAACGGTTTGAAGAAATGCCTTGCTAAATTAAAGCTGTTATAAATGGGAGGTGATCAACAGGATGAGATGGAGGGTTACAGATGTGTGCTGTTATAATGGAGGATGTTCACCTGGAGAGCAGCTTGCATAAAGATTCTGAGACAGCTGATGGAGTGTGAGAATTTTCCTAAGAACTACTGAAATTTATAAGTTGTCATGCCTACCCATTATCCAACCTCTCTGTACACTGACAGGCTGTGATGCACATCACCTTGATAGGGTGAACATAATATTGATTTTATATGAGGTTTTATCATATTTTTCTATTTTATTTTAGTTATTTTCAGTGACAATTTTAAATTCCAAATCCTTTTTTTGTAGCTAAAATAAAATTCTAAATACGAGAAAACTGATGAATCCCATAAGTTTTCTTAAATCACTTGTAAGTGCCAGTTTAGAACAAGTCTGGTCCTATGAGTTGTTCTTTCATGAGGCCCAGTGTTTAAACTATATCCAAAAACCCAAAAAATTGAAAAAATGTGCTCAATAGCTTTTGCATCATTATAACATATACAGTACTTCCTTACCCAAATAGTGTAGAAAATTCACATTTCAGTTTGAATAACATAACTGACCATTTCTTTGCAGTTTAGACCCCAGAGGATATTAAAACATTCATCACACAGAGACATGTACTTACAGCTTTCCAGAGTTCAGAGGAATGCACAAAAATACATACATGCAGCCGTACAGCACAAACAGTCCAGAATCCAAACCGTCTGGATTGGCACTCAAGTGTGTGTGCAGAGTTATAATCTCATCATCATAAATCAATATGCCAACCAAGGAGCAGCATTTATGAGCAGCCCACAGCAAGCAGGCGAAACACACACACACCACCGACCACAGTGTGGCTGCAGGGTATTTCATCTCCAGCGTGTGTCATCTCAAAAATAAGCATTGGAGCTATAGAGCCATTAGGCCACAACCACAGTTTCCTTTTTAACTGCCATTAGAAAGCCAGTTCCAGCACATCCACTCAATAGCATGTCTGTCTCTGTGCCTCACCTGGCTGTGGACACGTCCACACATGCCAAGCGACCGCCCGCCACACTGCCCTGCCATATTCTGTTAGCAAGGTATCAATATGTGAAAAATATTCTGAGAATCATAAAGGCTCTTTGTCTGCACCACTGATTGGTATGTAAGCATATTTATTATTTGCCATAGTCTAAATGGCTTTAACAATATGTTCAAACTGAACTTGAAAAGAGAGTGAGCAAAGTGTCCATCAGGTATTTATAACCAGTAACGCTGATAAATGACATCTGCACAAAAAGTGTATTAAAACTAGAATCCCCACAGAAGACAATGGTGCTGCTGTCAAGACTGAAGTAAATGATTTAAAAGCAGCAGAGAATAGAAAAATACAATACTGGTATGGTGTTTCACCTAATCAACACGAGACAAAGATGTCAACCAAAAACCAATAATTGTAAGTGATGAGTCTGTTGTCCTGTTGCTTTCTGTGGTGGCATCTCACCTGCTTGCAGGTTATCAGGATAAATGTGGGCCTCATTTTTCAAACCATGCAGTCAGAGTAAGGGGGTGGTCATATGTGGTGGAAAATCATAACTACCATCTGTGGCATCAGATGTGGATGGCCTTGTTGATCTTTCTCCAGCCATCCAAGTAACTCCTAGAATAGCCATGTGCTCTGATGATAATAACTGGCATTGCAGGCAGACTCACTTTCAGTTTCACCTCCAAATGAAGTGGCTTAGATAATCTGGATAAACTGTTTGCTTGTTTACAAACTGTCTGCCCCATCATAACTGACTGTTAAAACTACAAAATTAAAACACAAATTGTAATAAACTTTATTATTTTTATATGCTCAATGGATCAAATGACTGTGTGTAATGTGAAAGGTGTCATTTGAAATGACAACCCTATGGAGAATTATCACCAAGTCTGTAGCTCTATAGAGCTTTTCAGCCTCCTTTAGTCAATTCTTTTGGTTTTCCAGCCTGCAAACTCAGAGCTCCACACCGTTGTCAGGATAGGATAGAAGGATAGGCAGCTGTTTCCATACCCACTGTACACTAGCTGCTCAGCACCAAACAACAGACTGACAACGTTAGCAACTAGCTGATGAACATAGTGGAGCATTTAGCAGCTAAAGAGGCAGATATTTTTCTTTGAGTTGATGGAGACCAAAACAGAGCTAAAAGGAGAGTGAATAATGGACTTGCATTCATCAAGTGGCCAGAAACACGACTCCAAATCAATGTTAATGTTGCTCTTTGTCTGTTGGATGTTTCCCATAATAACATGATAGGGTGATAATACTGTATATTATCACATAAATGGGGGGATGGAATTACCTTTAGTCTACTACAACAGCTCACATGGTAAATTTTGTGTAACACACAATTTCAGAGAATTAATTCCATCAGTACAACAGTCATCTGATACTCTGCTGCTCTCAGTTGCTTTTTAACAGGAAAAACATGTTTTAATGCTCTAATTAACTCCAGTCTTTCCTCTTTGCCATACTCCTGATTGATGTTAAGCTACCATGAATCAAACTTGTTTTTTCACATCGAGTCTACCTACAGACAGGGAATTAAAGGAAAAACCAGTACAGGCCTGAATGCTTGACCCCTACAGTGAACGGATCTGGTGGCTCTGTTATGCTGTGGGGAGCCTTTTGCTGGCAAAGGGTCACTGCAAATCAATACAAGGTTGTATGAATGGTGTTCATCCCTCCAGCAGAGTTCCAGAGACTTTTAGAATCAATGCCAAGGCTGAGGAACATCATTCTTCAAAAAGATATTCCTTCATTTGGTGTTTTGATGATGGTGGTGGAGAGCGCTGTGTAACACGTCAGTCCAAAATCTCCAATAGGTGTTCAATTGGGTTAAGATCTGTTGAGTGAAGGCCATAGAATATGTTTCATAGCATTTTCATACTCATTAAACCATTCAGTGACCCCTCGTGCCCTGTGAACTGGGGCATTGTCATCCTGGAAGAGACCACTCCCATCAGGATAGAAATGTTTCATCATAGGATAAAGGTGATCACTCAGAACAACTTTGTATTGATTTGCAGTGACCCTTCCCTCTAAGGTGACAAGTGGACCCAAATCATGCCAGCAAAAGGCCCCCCACAGCATAACAGAGCCACAGGATCCCCTCACTGTAGAGGTCAAGCATTCAGACCTGTACCAGTTTTTCTTTTAATTTGTCCCCTGTCTGTATATAGTGCTGCAAGACTTTTAATGTGAAAATCCTGGAAAAAGTGTTGAGTTTCATTCATGATAGCGTAACATCATTTGGGGAAAAAGGAAAGGGATTCCTGCTGTACTGATGGAATTGGTGCTGTGAAGATGGACATTATGCTGAATTTATCAAGACAACAGGTCAACATAGAGGAAGTGTTGAGTTTGTATTAACTGGGGGACAGCAGAAATTGGAAATAAAGGCCTGTCTCTAATATTAGCCTGTCCCAAATAAACCCTGGATCTCTCTGCCACTGAGATAAATAAAGGCCCCGGCCTGTATTTAGAGAATTTATATGTCAGCATCTGTTTTTAACTTGTTCTGCTGCCACCAAGTGGCCAAAAAGGTAAAAAAAAAAAAAAAAAGCCTCAGCTGGGACACATACCCTCTGTGCCCAGCTAAGGCTGGTGAAGAGTTTGACGGTTGGGTTACAATCCAAAAAAATGTGTCCCACATCTCTGCCCTGTTTTACTTCCCTCTCTGGGCTTTACACGAGTCTCCATCGATCTACAGCGTCACACTCATCCATCTTCTCAAATCACCTTTTTAAATCTGTTTCATAGAGACGCGATGGAAGCAAGCACCTCCCCTGAAATGCAGCTGAGCCAGCGGCATGCATAGCTGCAGATTTATGTCTGTCTGAGGCAGCAGGCCTGTATTGAAGCAAGGCCTTAGGGAAATGACAGAGTTATTAGTCACTGAGCATGTCACCCCCCTCCAAAGCAGGTAAAACATTATGACAAGTCACTATTCCCATATCAGAATTTTTTTTTATTCCTATGTATTCTTACTAATCACAAATCAATGCTATGCAATAAAACATGAGTTAAGTGCAAAACTTTTTGTCTTCACTCTACCAAAGAAGGTAGTGTTAAAAGAGTTGGAGACAGGAAAGAATAGTGCAGAGAATATGAAACATGCAAATGGAGAATGAGAGGGAGAGAGAAGCCTTGGAAAAATCACAACCAGTGACAGAAAGGGAGAAATATAGTCTCAGGGGAAGCTGTTGCTGCCGGCTACCCTGCTGTCATGTCTCCTACCTGCGACCACTGTTAGACAATGGCCAAGAACTGGTGTCAGAGCAATGAAAAGCCTGACATCTCAACATTTCAGAGTGTTTCCACACAGCTGGTCACATTTTTGGTTCAACATTGCATTTAATGTTGCATTTAAGGTTGCAGTAACCTGGACCCAATCATACCTTAAGAAATTATAAATGCAAGCCCAGAGAAATGCAGGCGAGCCCGCTCTGAGTCATATCGCTCTCCTTGCTGTGACAGTAAACACGCAAAATGCAATATGACTTGTTTTCATGTGCTAACTGCCGCTGTTTTTCATATGAATCAGCATCTCAGGCTGCTTTGCCAGTGGCGAATGATAAAGAGATCCAGAAACATTTACATTGCAGTCACTAGGTGTGCAAACAGCCCCCCTGTCAAAACACACACATATACACAGTGTGGTGCAAGCACCTTGGTTTATTCTGAATGAGCCTTTGATTGCATCTCTGTTGTGGTCTGCAGCAAACCAAACAAATATAAATGCTTCATATCAGCCAAAGTCTGTTGTTCAATGACATTAAATCCATCTTTAATGAATACAGTGCTATATTGTCAATGCACAGTATTTTTAGTCCTCACACAACCAACTCTGCAATCATATAACTATCTAGAGTTGTCTGGTGACATGAACATTTGTAATTTGTACCTTCCATCCAAAACACACCACACCATTACACAGTAAAAAGGAAATCAGTGCAGCACTATAGCTCAGTTATCCCATCAGTCGTGTGACATAAGGTCCCGGAGAGTCTCCTGAGGTGATGCTGCTGTATGGATTCCACTAATTTTTCCTTGTCGATGAAGAGCTTGTCTGTAGCTTTTTCACAGGCCACTTGAGATAGCAGGTGCATTTACACCTTCATCAACAGATGTTTTTCCATATCCAGATATCCAGATACAGATTACATGTTTATACCAGGTGTAAATGGGGTCTTATTCTTACAGTTTTTCAAGAAAAGCTGTAGAAAAAGAGACTTTGAATTGAGGTTACCAACCTCTCATCTATTGTGCACTTGCCACACAGAGCTGCTGTTCATGGCAGGAAATTACATTGTCAGGGAAACAAGAATTGGCTGTTAACAACCTTTGATGGAGAGTCAGTGGTGGCCTCCATTTCTCGGTCCACAAATGCTGACAATCCATACATCGAGCATTTTGTCCTGCTTGCCTGCCTCCAGAGAAAAGGATTGGATTTCCATTCACCTGTTGATTGTGTTCTCTAAACTGTGGCCTGCAAGCTGAGAGCAGTTGAAATGGCAACCTTGACTGTTCAACTGGGCACAGCATATTCCTCATGCAGCTCCCACACTGCTACGGTCAAAACATCTACACTGTCTCCTACAAAATACATTTATATATGACTCATTTTTAAAATGGAGGTGCAGGAGTTGGACCACACCTCCACCTGCTGCCTCTATGTGTGTATCTAATGAGGAAGTGATGACAAAATTTGTCTGACATTTGTGTCCATTAAAGATATAGGTGTTATCACAGCTTAGTGATGTGAATGATCTTACATGTGCAGACTGTCAGAAATGACCTGCATCTGCTGCTCAGTGCTGAATACATCTGTAACACTGTAAACAAGCAGTCAGGCTGATGAACAGGCTCCAAATCATCTGGAGCCAGAAGAAACAGGAGCAATTAAAACTGAAATTGAGCAACTCTACACTTCCTCCATGTGTATTCAGTATAATGTACATTTCCATCAAAGTCATGTCATGCTCATCACTGTGCTGAAAACACTGGGTTTTTTTTTAAAGAAACTGTTTACTGTTCACTCACTGACTAGCACAGCATTTTATTGTTGTATGTGCCTGAGGCAGAGCTAATCTGAAACTATTTTACATAGGGCTGCAACTAATTATTCATTTTCTATCAATCTGCTGATTATGTTTTTGATTCTTGAAAATCAATACATTTTTGTTCTGTAAAACATCAGAAATTAATCAAAAATGACAATCACAATTTCCCAACAGTGAAAACCATCAAATCCCAAATTATTTTTACCTTGATTTAAGAAAAGGAAAAGTACTCACATTTGGTTTGCCAATGACTTAAACTTGCAATAACTGATTTTTTGACCACTTGAAACCAGCAGAAACAAGTTGTCAACACTGACATGTCATCATAACAACACTGAGAGTGAACCAAAACAGCAAATATAGTCCAGTTCTACAGCTTTTCTTTGAAACTCACCATAAAGCTCCATAAAGCTGAGGGGAGCTGCAGAGCCACGTACAACACACTGACAGATCATGCAGTGTTATTATAAAAAATATAGATAATATCAATTTAAAGCCACTTTAAACAATGAATCAGTCATCAAATTTTAATCTAATTTTTTAGTTGACTGATTAATTGATTAATCAGTTAATACTATCATCTCTAATTTTATATACTGTTGAGTGATCTAATTTATGACAATGCATCATATTTTATAAACTCGTCATATATTTTGTATGTAAAATCTTAATCTTAGTAGATTAACTAGTAACTAGAAAATGCATTTCCTTTAGAAAATGCGTGTGAATGCTGACAGCTGAAATAAATCTCAAAGCACTGCTGAAAATACTACAGACTTGTAGACCATGGTTACCATGGAATATTACATTTAAGAGATATGGCAGTTATTAAGTAGCATGGTGATGTTTTATTAATGACCACTAGGTGGGGCTATTGATGCCATGCGTCGTTATGCCATGCACATTCTCATGGAGAACTTGTTTCATTTTATTAAAGACAACAGAATTGTAGAAATATCATGTTATAATATTACAGTAGCGCCCCCTGTGGGTAGAATTGTATCAAATGTTACACACTCTTATGCCACAGTGTGATTGTATGTACAACATTCCCAAATTTGTTTGCATTCGAATTTAGCATTAAAGAGTTATTGCCCGTTAAGGGCATCAGGCCACGCCTTCAAAAGTTTGGTAACCAATTACAGACAAACGGTAAGTGATACCAAAACACAAACCCATAAGCGTTATTCAGGATCATCTAAATATGGTATGTACCAAGTTTGGTGAAGATTAGATGAAATATTTGCCAACAGAAGCAAAAAATGTGTTCACCAAAAAACACAAAATGGTGGAAAAATTTTTCAGGCACAAATGGGCGTGGCCTATATCAGTCAAATCGGTACCATCCAAGGAACACACTGTGCAAATATTGTTCTGAAAAGCCTTATGGTTCATGAGCTGTTAGCCAAAACGTAAAACATGTAATAACTGACCACAAGGTGGTGCTATTGGTACCATGTTTTAATATGTTAAGCATTTCCACATGGGACACTTGTCCATGAAGTATGAATCCTTCAGCACTTTTAGTTTTTGAGTTATCAACTTTCAAACATTCCTCCCATAGACTTTCCATTATAAATTATAATATTAAAAAAAATATATATATATAAAATCACTGGAATATGCTAGAAAGAAGAAACATCATAGCATAAATGTCCTTAAAGAGCTGAACATTTTGATATTTGAAAGGTTTCTGTAGCTGAAAGTATGCAGAAGTAGTTAGTGATCGAAAAATGTACGAAAGAAGATAAAGGTTTAGCTGTCAGATAATTGTGATGGAGTAGAAGTTACAATACTTCCATCTGAATTGTATTGGAGTGGACCTATAAGATGGCTACAATGCAAATTGTATTGCACATTGTACAATTCACAATAAATTTACTCCACTACATTTTTGAGTTACTGTTGCATAACTGTACTGTACTTTGTTACATTCAATCATTGCCTCCATAAATAGGCCAACTTGGACCAACCAGTGTAGTTCTTAAGCTGTTGACATCATTCCTTCCATTTTCATCAAAATTTGATGCAATGCATCAATGTCCAGAGTACTGCGTGTGATGACCAAATGGCAGGATGGATGCTTAAAAGGCAAGAAAGTGAGACACATTACAGTATCTAATGCAACAACAATCACAAACCTGATAGGCCAAAAACATTCCACTAAACCAGTGTAGTCAAAGAAGCCTTGTGTGTGCCCGTGCTTTTGTTAACTAAGCTCTTACAGTCCAGTGATATACACTTGGATGACTTGGTCCTCTTGAAGTGACTGGGAGAAACTGTTAAATGTTTCAAAAGAGTCCATCTCCCCTGGAAAGTAAAGCAATAAAAGACTGTCATTTATAGAGGGAAGTTCATTTCTTTCTATAGAATGGAGCTCTTCCTGCACTGGGCTCTGTTCACATACTGCTCAGACATTTCCCTACAGGAACATAAAGTCATCCTCAACCTTTGCTCAGACACACAGAGAGAGAGAGAGAGAGAGAGAGAGAGAGAGTAGTATAACAACAACCCTGAGCACTGCAAACAGCCAGAGAACTCCGCACAACTCCTTCAAGTAGAATCTCTCCAAACAAGGTTTCTGTGTTTTGTTAGGGATCATTTGTATGATATTTGTCAGCTGCAAGGCTTTCAAAACACAATGTACTCTCAAATTCTTAACCTGATTTATGTGGATGTGTGTCCAGAGAGCCGTGCAGAGATCTCCTTATTAACCACACTCCAATGCCAGATGGATCACTTTACTCCACTGCCTTGCTGTATTGAATCAAAAGGAAAAAATCTCCATATAACCGAAGTTATAAGAAGGAGAATTGCTGCATTGAGTGTGTGTGTATATATATGTGTGTGCCTGTGACAACATACAGAGGCTTCATTTTCAGCATGGCATTAAAAAAGTAGAGAAATTCTCTCAGAACAACTTGCATTTTTGAAGCAGAGTAGAAAATTAACTTGCTCTCCTCATCAAAGCACATAGAATTCTACAGAAATGCAATGAGTCCAAAACTACTTATAGCACCAACACCTACATACAGTCCTTTTAAAATGAAGGCCCTAAACTCAGTTTCCACACCAAGCTGAGCCAACAGGTATGAAAGGTTTTGTGGTCAACCTTTTAAATTGTGTTTTTCTCTTAATGTGCCTGCTCTACGCTAATGTGTGTGGGTTATATAAATTAGCATTTTTTAAAGTGTGTATTAAAGAATTTGAGCATTCACTGAAAAATAACTAGTAATAGCTCTGACTGCAAAATGGAAACCAACTCACTTTTCAATTGTGCTAAAGCAATTCTGGTCAGTTTTTTTACATGATGCTATTAGTAAAACTGATTTAGAACACCTGCTAGCTGATGCACTATTAAGCATCACTGTCCCTCATGTGGGACATTTTAGCTTTGATTACATTATTTTCAGGATCACTTATACTCATTCTGACTTTTTGGTTGTAAAATTTAGAGAAAAAGATTTACCTTTTAAACGAGACCAGGGTTATGACTGTAATCAAAAGGGTTGAAGAACAGTAATCTTCTTATTTTGGGTACATTATTTTCAGGCTTGTGCACAAAAATGGGGTGCCTGATGAGAGATTAGCAACTTGGCGTCTCTGCATCTGTGTGCACCTGGAAAGTGCAAGAAGTCTCGGTGTGAGAGCTGTGTGGGTGAAGCGAAAATTTTCTTTTGTACTGTACAAATTATGGTGATTTGAAAGAGCCAATTTTCCATGAAATGGTTTGACACAACTCTGAAATATTCTGCTGGGAAGATTATCAAAATAAATTGGAATGGCCGTTCAATTTTGTTTTCAAGTTTTCTAACTTTGTGTCAAAAGCCTGGAAAAGGTGACAAGATTATAGTTTATTCTGATTTCTCCAGCGCTACATAGTAGGCTATGTTTCTGTCAGTGATTTATGAATTTTGTTGTAGACATTGATGGTATGAAGATTTGACTGTGAAAGTTGTTTAAGTTCTTCTCTATTTTTGGACTTTTTCTGTTGTTTGGATTTGGACATGTATACGCAGCACACTGGTCCTGGCTTGTATGAATTTGTGGTGTCTTGTAGGCCTGTGCAGGCTGGGCGTAGTTATATGCATAACAAAATAATAACTAGAAATACCTCCAGTCATCCAGTCAAGTTGCAGTTTACATCCATGTCTGTCCAGACTCATAATATTTGTAGTGAAGACTTTGAAGGAATTTAATAAAAAGGTATTAAGCTTGTATGTGTGCTTGGCCAATAAAGCTGATTCTGACAGAACAAAGTTGTAGCTATGACAGTAGACAACACTTCAGATATGGATGTTGCTGCAAAGCTACAAATTCTGAAACATGGATGCTTCACACACATCTTCAACCCGGCAGCACAGAAGATCTAAAGAATCACCACAGTTTCAAGGTGGACACCAAGATTAGTGTCAGCAATTCAGTATCTGACCAAATGTGAAATATGGTCACAATCTCCCCCTCTGTTCCTGTGTTATGGTGTTGAATAATGGCCAGAAAAGTGTTTTTGCAGAACATTATGATGTCACAGTGAAATTGACCTTTGACCTTTTGGATATAAAATGTCATCACTTTATCATTTTATCCTATTAGACATTTGTGTGAAACTTTGTCATAATTATCATATGAATTCTTGAGTTATGGCCACCAAAATTCCAAGTGGAATTCCCTCAAGGCATTCCTGAGATAACGCCTTCGCGAGAGAATGGGATGGACGGACGGACAACCCGAAAACATAATGCCTCCTGCCATGGCTTTCGCCGGTGCGGAGGCATAAAAATTTAATTTATTCATTCATTCATATAAATATTCCTAGGCTTATTCTTTTACATCAAAAAACTCTGCAAATTGTAAACAAGCATAAATTAAGTGGATACATATCATCCAATAGAAAAACTTAATATCCAAAAATGAGACAAATAACTACATAAACAAGAGAGTTCAAGAACATTATTTTTTACATTATTTTATTACAACCAAGCCTCTATCAGCTAAAGCAGTACAATTTGACTATAATGTGGAAATGGTTACTTGTTAGCGTACTTAAAGAAACAGTGAAAACAGGTGGATATTTCCTTATAATATTACTATATTATATTATATTATATTAATTACAATAGTTGAAAATAGGATAAAGAAGAAATACATCTTGTGTAAAAGTTAAAGGAACATTACTAACAATAAAATGACAAAGAACATCTAATGGGCTTACCTTGCGAAGCAGCTGGATTTGCGAGATCACAACATCACGTAAGAATCCATCTTGTCAGGCTTCAAGTTATGCTATTGTGTAGAACGCTGTGTAGGATGCTGCTTGACCAATCAACGTCCTATGAGAATTCTTGTGTGATCTTGTGATGTCATGAATCCAGCTCCCTCGCAAGGTAAGACGGTGATAGACAGATGGTTCATGCAATCACCTGCCAAGCATTTTTTGAAAGTGCCTGCCCTTTTTCCAACCAGTTTCCTAGGACTTCTCAAATGGTTCTGTGTAACAAACCATCTGGTGCGGGATTACAGGCTGTTACTAACAGGCTGTTAGAAGCAGTTAACATCTCCAACTAATAAGATGATGATACAAAGAACACCCACGTTATCTACATGTTGAAGGATTGCCTCACCTACGACAACATAAGGAAAATAACTATTGAAGTCTGACACACTGTCTCATAGCATCACACTGAGAGAGAGGTCCTCATTAAGACCTTTTAGCTTAAGTGTTTGTAGTTTATAGATCCAAAATGCTTCCAGTCACCTGCCTGTACTGCATGTGGAGGAGTGGATTGTAAGTGTCCATGATAAGATACCAGCTTTCTGTGCATGCCCTACCTCTTATGTTAGCTTTGTCAATTCAATTAATGAAGAACACCTCAGGCTTTTGATTAAATTAAATGAAACTGTCAAAGTGAAACTCTTATTGCTGGCTGGGAGCAACCTCAGTACCACCTGTCTTGCTGTTCTGCTAGCTGGTGCTTTAAGTCTACATGAAGTAGAATGTAGGACAGACAGAACTGTGACAGAGCATAATTAACCACCGTGGTGGGAAAAAAACCCAAGAAGCAATACTGCTGACACTTCAAATCTGCTACCTGCAGTGCACTGCTGAGAAGTAACAACTGGAGCGTGTGTCAGTTAGCACATCCAGCACATTCAGACTGTCAGAGTGAAGCAGATCTAGATCAGAAAGCTACAGGTGTTACTCCACCTGTAGCTTCTAATCCACCCTGCCGCATCGAGGCAACACCACCTGCTGCTCACACCAACATGGGGCCTAAAGCATGTTTGTGTGTGCAGGATTTGTATGTGCATGTCTCTATCTATATGTACAGTATGTAGTACAGTATTTTTGTAATGCATAGACCATCTCTGATATGATACAGTTTGCTTGATTGCATATTTGTTGCAGGATCATTTCAACGTTGGTCCCCTATAACAGAGTCTGAAAACTTTCCAGACTCACATTACACCTCAGATACTGAAGATTTTTGTTAGCTTTTGGTGACAAGCATAACTTAGTACAGTATGATATAAATGTATAGGCTGTGAGGAGGTGACTTCAGCAGAGTGGTGAGTAATAACTATGAACAAAAATTTCTTTAAGGGTCTCCCCACCACCAAAATTCTAAAACCAAAGCCTGAAATCTGCCATCACTCCCCAAAAACACAGGAGGTAACACTACAAGTAGTTTGTTTTCTATCCAGTCCTGCTGAAAATTGCACTTTTGTCACTTGGACGTTTTATGGTGAAAAATCTGCCAACACTAATAAGACTAATGACTGTCAATCACACATCACAAGAGACACCCAGGTAACATTAATGTTTCCCATTTGTACCTGTTTTTCTGTGACAAAACAAACTTTAAAGGATAAGGTTGGCGATTTTCTATATTTTTCTTATTGTCAAAAAAACTGATGTGTGGAGCCAAACCAACAATGAACTCATCATACTTACAAGTATTGTATGTGTATCAAAAGCCTGATATATCTTATTCCTCTGTGCTGTAGACCTTCATTGTTGTCAAAGAACTATTAAAAACACTTTCAGTGAGCCACACCACTGCCCTGGGTGACATGTTCCGTTTCTCAAAGAACTTCAGTACAAAGTCAAGAGGCTGTGTAGCACAACAAGCTAGTGAAGCTCTGTAAAGGGAACCACATTCCTGTGCATGCACAGTGGTTGTTCCTTCATCCCTGAAGACAGCGTTTACCGTAGCTTGTTTAGAAACGGCTCCAAAAAGCAGTTACAGTGATAAGATAGTAACCCTCAGGAGTGAGGTTCTTTGTCGGCAGACACCACTGTGCAAGTTTGTGAAGCTGTGCGGGAATGCAGTTCTGTTTACAGCTTCACTAGCTTGTTGTGCTACACACACAGCCTCTTGACTTTATACTGAAGTTCTCTGAGAAATTTATAATGTTGAAGGAACATGTCACCCAGTGTGGAACACTGATGTGTTTTTTCAGTTGATCAGTTTTCAGTTAATCAGTTAATTGTTGGTTTGGCTCTGCTTGAGATTTGTTGACAGTAAGAACAAATTTATTTTTAAGTAAAAAGGCAACTACCAGTAACTAATGACATTTCTAAGAGCTGATGGCAAGACGACAACCATAAATAACAAATTCATGATTTTGAGCTTCCTGTACCTATTTTCTGTTGGCACAGATAATCTGATTCAGTCAAAAATATCAGCTTTTGTATGCCCACACTGGTCCAGCAACAGTAGAGAGTACGTGACTGACCTGGTCATCGTATCTGTAGGTTAGAAACTGATCCTCAGTGGCATCCTCCATGAAGCTGCCCTGAGGTGAGAGGGCGAACTCTGGCAGGAACACTGCACTCTGGGGCTGACTCTCTGCACACTGACACACACAAACACACACAATTTCAGTGAATCAGTATCCAGGAAAAGTACATGGCAATAATAATAGAGTCAGATCATGATAATGCACCAAAATATGAATGAATATAACACACACAGACAGATATGCAGTAGAGTTGGCCAGTTAGACCCTTCAGTGCTGTATGACGGGCTATAAATCTGATCTCAGGTTAATTTAGTGAGCTAAAACCTGGACCTCACTGGTGTTTTCTACACAGATGCTGTGAAATCATCTCCCCAAACAGGCTGGGATTTCCCCCCACCCATCCGTCCTCACACCCTCCTCAGCTCACATGAGAGAAAAGCTTTGCTGCAATATCACCAAACCCTCTGCTGATTCTTCATAAATTCTGCTCCACTTGAATATTTTCTATTAATTTCACTGTCTCTTACACTCAGAAACTGTTCACTTCACACACTGGTTTTTTGGATGATCAGCATAATGCAAAGGCAGGGAGGGGAAGACTGATTATCAGGCCGTCTGGGACTGAGACTGTGCTGCACAAAGAGAGACTGGATAGGAATAACTGGCATGTGGCATTTAGAGAGCTCTCCAGAGAGAGAGACAAAGAGTGTGTGTGTGTGTGTGTGTGTGTGTGTGTGTGTGTGTGTGTGTGTGTGTGTGTGTGTGTGTGCAGCATGCGTGCATGCGTCTAGGCCACTTGAATTGTGTGTGAGAGAGATGATCCACCATTAAGATTAGTGGGAGCAGTGTCTCCTGCAGGCTTTTAGAGCCACTTAGAAGCAGACGCAGCAGGAGTGCTACAGGCATGCGTTTCCCTGAGGACCGTCTGAGGACTGACACACTTTCATCACTTACTAACCTCTTCTCTCTCTCTCTAACTCTCTCTCTCTCTCTCTCTCTCTCTCTCTCTCTCTCTCTTTCTCTCTCTCTCTCTCTCTATTTCTCTCTCAATTTCTCTCTCTTTTAAATTCAAATTTGCCTTACTGATGTGACCTTAACTAAGCACATTATTGCCAAAGCAAGAGGTTTACAATGTTAAGTGGAATAATTCGGAATCAGTCTGCCTTGCTAGCAGCTCTGTGAGGCTGTACGTCAGCACATCGGTGCTTGGAGTTAAATGCTAACAACCTGCTAAAGTGTCGATTTTTAATGTTCATCATCTTAGTTTAGCATGTTGCGTGAATTTGCTAATTAGCACTAAACACAAGAATAGCTGATCGGAATGTCATTGGCTCTGCATGCATTTGATCATGAATCAAGGTATTGGACAAATAGAAATTTGACCTGATGATGGTGCTAGATGAAGAGCTAAAGGATCACAAAAGTTATTACAATTAAATCTGAGGGGAACATCAATGTGTGTACCAAATTTCATGGAAATGCATGCAGTAGTTGTTGAGACCAGAGGTATAAAGTAACTAAGTACTGTAGTTAAGTACAACTTTGAGGTACTTTACTTGAGTATTTCCATTTGATGCTACTTTATACTTCCACTCCACTACATTTCAGAGGGAAATATTGTACTTTCTACTCCACTACATTTATTTGACGGCTTTAGTTACTTTTCAGATGAAGATTTGACACAATGGATAATATAACAAGCTTTTAAAATACAACACATTGTTAAAGATGAAACCAGTAGTTTCCAACCTTTTTGGCTTTTGACATCTTACAAAAAGCAGTGTGTAGTCAGGGTCACATTTCAGATGTCTATGAGTTGTTACCAGCTCCACCAAATAGTGATTTTTCCCTCTAAACTTCTCACATGGTTTCATTTCAATAAATGTTCAAATGATCCAATATTTCACCAAAAATCAAAGATTAGAGTCAAAGGCCAAAAACTGAAAACAGATTTGTGTATCAGAACTTTGTTTTTTCTTCTTTCCTCTCCCATTAATCATCTCACGACCCCTCAGATTTATCTGGTGACCCTTTGGAGGGGCCCGACCCCTAGGTTGGGAACCACTGGACTAAACTAGCTAACTGTATATAAAGTAGTTGAAACTAGCTCCACCTCCAGCAGCTACAACAGTAACATGCTGCTTACACACTGATGCTTCAGTATTAATAATCTAATGATGTCATATATAATAATATCAGTCAGAGGGACCAAACCACTACTTTTACTGCAATACTTTAACTACATCAAGCTGCTAATACTTATGTACTTTTACTTAAGTAGGATTTTTCATGCAGGACTTTTACTTGTAATGGAGTATTTTTACATTGTTGTATTGATACTTTTACTGGTTGAGACATTCCACTCATAACCACTAATGTGAACCTCATGGTGGCGCTACAAGAAAAGTCAGGGGCTCACCAAAGTCATTAGAATACATCGTCTGGAAACATAAATGTAAACAGTGTCAGGTTATAATGGCCGTGCTGTACATCTGCATCCATATGATTGGTCATTACTAGCCACACAGCTGTGAGTGAGACAATGGTTGTGAAGCATACTGAAAACAGGGGATGGATGAACTAACGCTATGCTCCATCTGTTATTAGGTGTGGTGGCCACACCACACACCAAAACTGAGTGTTAGTGCTTTTCTTTTTAGCACAGTTAACATACAAACATTTCAAGTAATGACAGTACACATAACCTTTTGTTTTCATAGTTTTTGACAGTTTGCTAATTTGAGTGCACTTATTTTAGTTAACATTCTGTCATAAACATTTCTTACTTGCTTTAAATTATGTTCTACCTTTTGTTTCCAGCAAGTCCTCCCCTGGCCAAAAGAGGTGGCACCTGTAAAGATGTGGCAGGAAGTGGAAGAGGCCAACTGGGTCTGCCAGAGGAGAGTCTGCCTTTTGGTATCCAGTTAAATCTAATTATTTTACTTTTATTGTTTTTCTTGGTTTGACAATTAGATTGGTTGTAAATTTTTTTCTTAATTTCTTTGTTTGTATTAAGGGTAATTTGTACTATTGTACTAGAGTTAATTGTTCATTCCTCCCCATCTTGTGTGTCTGTGTAGGTTAGCCTTTGTGTATATAAACCCTCCCTTGTGTCATTCGTTGGATCAGTTATGTTGACTTCAGTATAGGTTGGCGATTGTTTAGTTGACAATTGTTGTTTAAGTTAAGGGTGCAGTGTGTAGAATTTAGTGACATCTAGCAGAATGTCCTTGGCAGAAGCGGAATATAATATTCATAAGTATGTTTTAATTGGTGTATAATCACCTGAAACTAAGAACCATTGTGTTTTTGTTACCTTAGAATGAGCCCTTTATATCTACATAGGGAGTGAGTCCCCTTCACGGAGCTCACCATGTTGCATCACAATGTTTCTACAGTAGCCCAGAACAGAAAAACCAAACACTGGCTCTAGAGAGGGCCTTTCGCATTTTTCGCCAGTTTTGCGGCCACCATTGGTTCTCCTACATGCTTGGAAGGGGAGGGGGAGGGGAGCGGTATTCAGTTGGTTGCAATCTGCAACCTCACCGCTAGATGCCACTAAATCCTACACACTGGTCCTTTAAAGGTCCTTAGTTTAGAGATTGCTTTCCTCTAATGTTCCTATTTTTGTATTTTGAATAATTAACTTTGTTAAGTTGTAAATAAATTACTATGTTTGACACCTAGTGTTCTTGTGCCTTACTGCTTGGTCCCTGACATTAGGCATTGGAACTAATGACTAATGCTGTCATGTTTCTACGGATGAATTATCAGTCTTGTGAAGACGGTTAAAACACACAGATATAGCACTTACATGTCGCCTAAACAGAACACATGTCTGACCTCCCCCAGCTCACCCCACATACTCCTAAGCACACAGCCATATGCTCAAAGTATAACTCCCACAGCCCATACATCTGAACATGACTAACTAAAATAATCATCTCACCACTTTCTCCCTTTCTTTGTTTGAGTCACACAAATGCTGGTCATCTCAGACTTCAAACATTTCATCCAGATTCTGCTGAGGAAAAGTTGGAAATTAAGGTACAGTACACAAAAGAAAGCCTTCACAATCTGTGTTTTTTTTAAAAATGGACTGGTTTTATCTGCTGTCTTTATTTACCAAGGCTTTCAACCATGAAAGTTAATTCCATTAAAATGTGTGTGTCAAAGTGTCTTACATTAGACTTTCCAAAGCCTGTAGATACTGTGACAAAAAGATTGTTGCCATTTTGTTTCAGTGTTTAACAAAACTCATAAGGGTTAATTTTGGACTCCTGATCTAATTACTGTGTATCCCTGTATATAGACACAGCAGTGGGATACAATGATCAAAAGAGTTCACAAACAGTGGAGGTGTGTAAAAACATGTTTGAAGAGAAGCTTCAGGCATAGAAACCTTCCACCTATACAGCTACAGTTCTCCTTCTTCACGAGAGTTTAAAACTTTATTTTACTATATTTTACTATATTTTTGGCCACAATGGGACAGGAAACATTAAAACAAACTCACAGAAACAACCACCACTCATTTGCAGCTTACAAAGTTGTTATTGCTAACATAGGGTGATCAGACATCCCAAAAAATTCAGGACAGTCCCGAATTACGAGCAGTTGTCCCAAATCCCAAAACCTGTCCTGTTTGTCACGAAAATAGACTAAACCCAAGTTTTGATTAATGCAGCTGGAGGCAGCCACGGAGAAGGAGTGATCTGACATGCACATCACACAGACAGATGTGATAGGCACCGCACTGATGAAATGAATAAATTAAAATTAATTTTATGTAATAATAATGATAATGATTTACACACTGTTACATACAACACAGCCATTGTGTTTCTTTTTCTTAATGACAGACAGTCGACTTCATGAACAAAAATAATAAATTATAGCGTTGAGTTTTGACTTTCACATGTTTTATTGTTCATTGACACTGAGGGGCGAATTCACAAATGGATTGCAGCCACTGCTAGCACCATGAGTTGCGTATCATTTGCAACTGTTATCTGCTCTGTCTCAAGGTCCTATTCACAAAAGATTTTACACTAATGATATGCAGGCGCAAACACGCCCATAAAGTGCAATTTGCCCTTGTTTTGTGTCTGTTTGAGTGAGCGCAGCAGTTTCCAGTGTTTCAGGCTTTTCTCCACATTTCAGCACACAGATTGTTACATAATGAAAACTGCATAAAGCACAAAAGCCTCAAATTGCTTTAATTAGCAAAGGTGCACACACAGAGCTCTCCACAATCACAAACCAACTTTCATGTATTTTGCTTCTTTTACTTTTCTAGTATTTTGCATCTATAACATAATTTACTGAAATTTCAAAATACATAATGTACTATTAATGTGACTCAGGCAGGTCTGAAACGTGTTAGATTAATGTCTGAGTCAGATGTCACTGAATGTATCCGGGATGTTGCAGAAACATCAGTACTGATGTTTTCTTTGTTGCCCACAGCTGGCTGTGTGTGACAGCTGCAGCATCACACAGCAGCAGAAATGAGAAGTGCGTCTCCAAACTGAGAAAGAGGCTGTGTGCATTTACACACGCGGCACAGCACAGCAGCAGTAACTTCATTAACACCAGGATCAGGATCTGATGGTAATTAATGTTGTGTGTTCTGCTACACATCTACACAGGTCAGCTGTTACACACAGATTCCAGGTTTATACGGTGGAATTGTTTGTAATAAAGATAATAAAGAAGCTCCTTACTGTATGGATGAATCTTGAGTTCCATCAGAGCTGTCAGGACATTTTTATTAAGTAGAGTGAGTGAGTGAGTGAGTGAGTGAGTGGCTTCAGTTACCACCAATTCTCTGAAGAAGCTAATTTCACTCTAACTGTGTGTGGCTATTGGCGCTGGTCTTTGTGAATTGGACTGTTTTTGTTGAAGCTCATTTGTAGAAAGGGGTCAGTTTTGCACAAATGTATGTATATTATCTAATTTACATTTGTGCAAATAGCAAAGGAGCACTGACATGCTATGTACTTGGCAGCGCAGTTTGGGGTTTATTTCACCCTTTGCGGGTGCTTTGTGAATGACATGATTTCTTTTTGTTTCATTTGCGCAGGTTTAGCAGCAGCAAAAAATGCACAATCCTTTTGTGAATTGCCCCCGAATGTAATGTGACTACGCCCACCCTGAACTCCCCTGACCCAAATTTCACCTAATGCTAACGTAATAGCAAACGTTTGACCAACCTACATATCCAGCAGTCAGAGAGATATTAGCATTCCTGTGGAGATGTGTTTCTGTCAACCTGACAATTCCAATATTCACTCTCGTCTAGTTGCTAACTGTCTGTTTGGTGATCAGCAGGTAGTGTACAGAGGACTTATCAGAGCTGTTGTGCTGGAAATAGCTGCTTTGGTTGCTACTAAAAAGCTCTTAAGAGTTGCAGAGCTGGCTGTTAAATCTCTGTAAATTCAACACTAAAGCTGGATTCATAGTTTTGTATTAGCCTTAGCTCAGCTATACTGCAGGCATGTAGCTGCCCAAGCTATGCCTCCTCAAAACTCAAAACTTGGGCTGCTTGTATTTCCTCCTACAGGTTTGTGATGCTGGTGGAGACTGTTGATAATGAAGACAATGAAGAAACACACAAACAATATTTCCATCACGTTTTCCAAATTCTGACAGCTGCTGGTTTTGTTGCACTGCTCTAACAAAGGACAATATGAACAGTGTGAGCGGGGCAAAGATGAAAATACAATGTCATGTCTGAAAGGGGCATGATTTGTCATCCCAATAAAGGGCTGTGTCCATACTGGGCCACACACACGCACACACTCACACGCATAGAAAGTCAGGTTGTCCTGCTGTGAAGTTACTGAGTCGTAGCAGTGCAGTGCTGCGTAGAGCACTTCCCCTAATTGAGTTTACACACCAGTGGAAGGACAGTGTCAGGACAGCCTTCACCCTGCCAGCACCCTGCCAGCACCCTGCAGCGGCTGGTTCACGCTGGATCACTGGCTTACTTCAGAGGAGCCAATACTGGGATAATAATACAAGGAGGGCGACCCCCATCCCAGGGGACAACATACTGTACCGAGGAGGCAGCTGTTACAGACTGTGGGAGGGATTATTTGTTAAAGCCAATAGTCACACTCCTTTTGGAAAATCAGGGAGCATGAGCCATGTGCAGCAGGTCAGAAATCAAAGCTTGAGTTTGTTCACATCAAGAAGGATGGAGGATATGATCTGTTCAGCTCCAATGGCTGACCCCAAATACTTAAGCAGAGGCTTTGAAACATTTTCAAGGTCAGGTCCAATAAAAAGGGCTGGTGATGATCCAGTCCATCCTCAGTGGAAACTCCCTTGCTGTTTAAAGTTACCTTGATCTCTGGCCATATAAAATGTACTGTGATGTAATTTAATTGTGGAAGACAGGGAGGCCCAGTAGTTGATTGGAGAGTGATTGATTTTAAATCAGGTTTATTTAAGATGCATTTAGAGCCTAAACACAGCTGTTTCCCTTCCTCATGCTGTGCTGGCTCCCTGTCCTATCTGAATACTGTAACACTGCTTTCAAATGGCGATCAATGGACCGCTATCCAACCCTGATAAACAGACGGAACTGCTACTTCTTCTAACTTCATTCATTCAGCCTGACATTGTGTTCATGTTAGTCGATTTCCTATTTTGTTTGGGCCTAAATGGCTGCATTTATACAATGCTTCTGCTACTCATTCACCCATTACCACTTATATTCACATTCACACTCACACTCACACTCACACTCACAGCAGCAAGCTACAATGCAAGGTGCTAGCACAACCTTTGGGAGCAATTAGGGGTTCAGTATCTTGCCCAAGGACACTTCAACATCTGGACTGGGACATGTGGACAGTCAGGGATCGAACCACCGATCTTCTGATTAGTGGACGGCCCGCTCTGCCTCCAGAGCCACAGCTGCCCCAAAGCCACCTAAAAATCAGTATTGGGTACCACCAGTTAGAAATTAGAGGGTTTTTTTTGGGACATGTGCTTCAACACACTGTTTTGATTTTCCTCCCTCTCCTATGCCAAGTGGGGATTAATTTGAATCATATTTCCCTCTACTTGAGGTCTACCTTGCAAAGGTGGACCTCCATTATTTCTCCCTTGCACCAGACTCGCTAGTTTAATGTCAAAGCTTAGAGCTAAACTCAGAAACTGTGCTGTGTAACTGCACATCTTTACTGTACATCTGCTCCAAGCCTTTGATAACAGAAGAACTGAATGGTTAAAATATATTTTGATGGCAACATTCCAGCTACAGTTAGTAAAAACCTGTGTGTATTCTGACAGCCATTAGCATTTTAACAGTTGCTGCTTCTATTACAATAATAGATTGTGCAGTTGCATCAATCTCCACACTTGTCACAATTTTTGTAGCTATACTTTTCATGGATGTGGCTAGCTTATTTATTTATTTTATTTTTTTGGCCATTTTATGCCTGTAGAGATCCAATAATTGAGTAGAGAGTTGACAGGAAATGATAGGAGTGAGAGATGGGGATTGACATGAAACCATGCGATTATATGGTTAACGACAGCCTGGAACATTAGCATTAGCCTGTATTGCTACCTCATACTTGGACAGGAACTTGTATTATCATTGAACATGTAAAAAATACACTTCTTTGTGCCAATTTAATTGCTGTTTGTTGCATTATGGGAAACGTAGGATCTAGTGCTTTTGGAGCTTGACTCACACTAGGGACTAAAAGCCAGGATATTTCTGCCCCTGCTGCTCCTGATTGATTATTCTGTGTCATGTGAGTCCCCCAAACTTTATGGAAGTGCAATACCCTATTAAATTAATGTATTTCATGTATCATGTATTCATGTAAATTCAAGTTTCTGTATTTCTTTCCTGTAAACGAAAATGTTGAATTTTTCCATCAACACATAAAACAGCCAAACAAATTCTTTTTTCCTTTATCTAACTCAGCATACAAGGCTGACTACTGTAAGATAATCTTTTCTTATTATAGAGGCTGAAAGAGTGGGATGAGAGGCTTTGATCTCGTCATGTCTAAATATACAGGGTCTATTTTGACCATGAACACCCAGTCCACCATTGTAGTATACAGGCCCTCTTTGGTCTATATGTTCTTTTTTATCATTTCATTAGCTTATTTTGATTAAGATGTTGTCTACTTACAGAAAGAGCTGAAAGTTGTAGTGGGAGTCATACAATCCTTCTGGCAATGTAAGAATATTTTATTAGTTTTGAGACTTGGCTTGATAAGGTACAAAAACGTAGTGAATAGAGCAGTAACACAGTCATTCTTTCCATACTTGAAGTAGTGTGTGTCTGCATCTGTGAGCAGTTTAGTGTCTGTTTGTGTGTGTTAAGGAAATGAAGAATGAAAAAGTCATTCCTAACGAGTGCTGTTTATATCCATGAATGGGCTTTTGTTAATGGGTGGTAATCTTAGTGTGTGACCTGAACTCTTGCTCTCTTGATACAACCATGACTGGTCTGTCCATACTGTGCAGACTGAGGTGTTGGCTATATGAGCAGGAGGAAGAGCTGGTCTCATAGCAGAAATTATACTACAGGTTGAGTTTAACTTCAGTGGGGAAAAGGACCACCATTTTCTGGGCTAAGTAACAAATTCAATAAAACAAGCATGAAGCATTGAAGCATGAAGCATGAAAGAAGAGGTAGCTAAAAGACACCCCACTACTAACTGAACGAAAATGTTTATGAGACTCCACAATACAGCAGTGATGTTTTGGCTATTGGATTATGACATATATGCAAAAATTAAAATTTTGACCTTATGATGGCAATAGATGAAACATTGCCAACCATCTACTGCAGACCATGGATGTACCAAATTTCATGACAGTCTGACCAGCAGTTATTTTGCCCTGGGTCAAAGTGCTGGAAAGACCAACCAACAGATGGACCACACCACATCAGCATCCTTACACCCTGCTGCTAGAGGGGCCAAAATATATTTGCTGTTAAGGCTCATGTTTGGTTTTTACTGCATTTCACACACACAAAAAAAGGACATCTGTTTGAACTGAGTTTCACCTTGATTTTCTGTGCTGTCACATCAAAAAGTTGTTGAGTTTCTTATTGCAAGTATATTACAGTAAACAGTCCTCTTGCACAGCTGCACAGCTCAGAAAATGTGTATGATGACAGAAGAGAATAATGTGGAGAAAACACCAAAGAGCTGCTGGTTATACACCAGTCCCACAAAGTAACAAAAAAGAGAACTCTTAGTTCTTTTAACTCTTAAAAATCCAAACCCATTTTGATCCCAGATTGATTTGTCTCCTGTTGATGGGTGTACTCATAAGCAAGGCAAATAGCATGCTGTCCTCAAGTGGGAAGAGATGTGATAAACTGGGATAAAAGTGCACACTTTCAGTCTCTCCTTGAAGACATTCATGCTGATTTTAGACACAAAAAGTGACAGAAGTAGTTGTGTGAAGAAAAAAATAAGAGAGAGAAGAGAGAGAGAGAGAAGTTCAAACCCGTCCTACTTTCACACCTTTGCAGACCTGGCCAATCACTGTAAAGTAGGTGTGGGTGTGGTTGTCGAATTGTCTGTTTTGGAAAGTTACAAAAAATGATCAGACACAGCTCCTGGGTGGACAGTCACCACACATCAAATTTAATTATCCAACATTGTCCAGTATTCTACCAGGACGTTGCATGTAGAAAGTTTTCAGTCCAACTGGATCTAAATAGGTTTCATCATACATAAGGTTAGGATAGGATATTCTAGGATTAAAACTCACATTCATTGCAGCCAAATGTTCACAAATGATTATTCCTTATAAAATTATGATCACTAAGATCAGTCTATAAATTCTTCATTGTAGTAAAGTGTGAAGTGTAAAGCCTGTATGCGTATATGTGAGTGTATGGTTTTGTTTCAGTTTGTCATTGTGTCTGCATCCTCTCTCCACTTTAAATGTAACATAACACAGTGTGCCTCTTCAGATAATTAAGAGATATTTGAAGATATGAGAACGCTAGAGAGCACCATAAATAGAACACAGGGGAGTGTGAGTGCTGGAGAAATGTAGGATTAATCGAGGCCAAGTTGGCCCTCACTCCCTCGTTGTGATCCACTTTAAGCTCTAACCAAACCTTCCAGAACATCTTATCAGCCTGACACTGCAGGTCATAAGAATGCTATACAGAGCAGTCTGATGCAGCTTTACACTGCTGTGGGACTAAAAGTCACAGTGATGAGATGAATGAAAGCAACGACTTGTTCAGCTGCTTTGAACCCATCAGTGCTATTACTGAGGGTTTCTGTGGTCTTCTGCTGCTCCTGATCAGCATTTCACACTTTACAGTGATGCATGCCAGAGCACGTTACATCACTGTGTAAAGCACCAACAGAAAACAAAAAACATAGAGCATATGGTCCTGCCATGGCATGTATAGAGTTGTAGCTGGAAAACCAACTTCTGTGATGAAAATGATTTCATTTAGAATTTTTGTATGATGTGTTAATTCCAATAGGATGCCCTTTTACACTACGGTATCACTCACGTGATGCCAATGGATTAGTCCAAATAAAATCTAAATTCATTTTTGCAAAGAAATCAATATATACTGTACATCCATGGTGTATGTTTTGACTTGTTTGAGGATTTAATCATTCTTGTCTTGTCTTATTTGTCTGGATGGGCACAAAAAAAGTCAGAAATATCATTTCAGTTCCAACACAGACAGTTGATCAGCTGACACTATTAGCTGTTGCATAGCAGCATCTGTGATTTGAGTGCTTACTACATTACTCAGTGTCATTATACAAATCACTGAGTAATGTAGTGAGGGCTGAGATCTTGTACCAACACCACATCTGGGCGATGTTGGCATTGTAGCCACACTCAGTAGTGCAGCATCATGTGACACACACTGGCCCAAAACTTTGCTTCCAAAAGTCTGGCAACACTGTGAATGCTTTTGTTTTGTTTTGTTTTGCTTTCTTTATTGCATTTATAAAAACATTTTAAGCACAAATTGGCTCATTTGTCTTTTGTTGCTATTTTGATTTATTTTTCCAATGATTTTGTGGATATATTTATAATTCTTTGACTTTATTCCTTGATAACATTTTCAGTGTATTTGTTGCTTTTGTGATAAGTTTGTGATGTCCACAATGTTAGTTTGCATAGTACTACTCATATTTTTATTGAGTCTGCTGGAGATGTGCACTGATCATGTGGTTGTTATGATGAGTTTGATATCTGATGAGCCAATTTCAGCTCGAAATGTTAACTTTTCTTTTTAAATGCTTCCTTTTAAAAGTGTTGAAAGTGAGCATTCTACAGCTCTTGGGTAGCAGATAGCAGATATACACCCACTGCCAAAGAGCATTTTCACATGCACAATCATTACAAAGGGAACATCTGTAAAACAGTGAATACATTTTCCCTTTGTATTGTCACAATTTGATCCAATAAAATTTAGAAAGTCTAGATGAGCTGTATGATTAAATTATCGTAGTATCCAGTTTTTCTTAATACAACTGTGTCTTATGGACCCATGAAAGAAAGGCAGCTATTGCTAAATGTGGTTGCCAAATGTAGTACTAGCTAGCTTCAACTTTCCGAGTGGAAAATAACTTTTACAGCATGATGTATCCTCCTTAATGTTGGATGTCATAAAGGTACAGATGCGCTTGTATCAACGTAGACAGTATGACATCTGCAGTCAGTAGCACATCACAGAAGTTGACTCCTCTTCTCACAAACAAATAAAATAAGCACAACAGTTGCAGTATTTATTTCCTTACACAAAGAGTGAGGAGACTTCAAAGTTCAGTTTAAGACATTAATCTGGTGTTAATTTTTTTTTTTAAATCATTCTGAGTTTATGGGACAGAAGTTAAGGGCAGCCACATCATGTCCAACAGACACAGAGGAGGTGCAGAGCAGACGAGCTGCTCTCAGGAGAAGTCATTTATCACAGACAGAGGTGAGGAGCTCAGTTCAGATCAGCTCAGTTTCAGTTTACCTTGAATTGAAAATGCATGTTATAACTCTTTCACCAGAAGAAATCAGATGTGCTTCACTATACTATACCA